>RJWH01001694.1:9089-132646 GCA_004363575.1 Solenodon paradoxus
TAGGGATACAAGGGGAGATCTTCCCTGCTCCTCTGGGTTCTTCTAAGTTGGCAAATAAACAGACCGATTGACCACAGGAAACATAAATTTTTAATGGTATCATGTCTACCTCCTGAATATAAGGGAGAAACAGTAAATCTCAGTAACTTGCCCATATGGTTTCAGTCACTACCTTAAATAACTTCAGCTGGAGACAAGACGTGGAGTTCAGACATGTGACCGTGTTAGGTCACCAGGAAAGGCATGAAAGCAAGGGCATAGCTGTTACACAGATTTAAGTTCTGCCCTCACTGATGAGCGCTATTAGGGAATAAGATATGAACTGGTTTACGGATCCCAGACTGAGTTCGTATCACTTGCCAGTGAATAAATTTTCGTCTTACTCTTTAATTAAACTAGTGGCTTTAATTTTTAATGGATGTAAAATGACCTAAAGATGGCTGTGTTCCCCTTAGTTGATTCAAATTTTAGCCCTAAAAAAATATTATTGAAGAATAGTAGATAGGATTGAATGACCTTACTTCAGAGTGATCTCAGACTAGGGACAGCTCTGGGTGAAGATAAATCATCGTGTGCTCTGAAACGCAAGTGGCCAGGAGACGGTGTGCAGAGGCAAGGAAACACCAAAGCCATCCGTGGACAGATCACAGAGGATTAGAGCTAAGGGGCGACCTGGAAAAGATCCAGTCCAATCTCTTAAATTTACAGGAATGAAACTCATGAACTTCCCTAGATCACATATGGTTTGTGACAAACTAGAGCTAGAAATAAAATATCCTGGTTTCCCATTTTGTACTCTTCCACTACGATATTGTCTCCTAATTTCCTCAATTTTTAACTTTCAGAAATAACATTTAATGGTTTTTAATGCATAGTATGCCCTACCCTAGTCCTCCAAACTCTTTCTCTTCTGAAGCTGAGAAGTAGAAGACAAACTTGAACTAGAAACCCATTTTGAACCCAGTGTTAGGTGGCAATCAAGAGAAAGCTTTCCTGCTAATAAAATTGGGGTCCTGCACGTCTCCTGTTTTATTATCAAAAGCGATGACTCAGTGGAGATACTAAGTGAAACAAGTGTAAAATAAAATACTGGATTCATGCAGGGCATACACACCTTTCATCCCATTGTGTCCAGGAAAGCCTCTGGGAAGAATTTACAAACTGGGCAATTAGGTGGAGAAGCGGCTGCAGTACTAAAGATGGTCACCGGGTGTCGTGCTTTTCCACCAGCTAATGACCCCCCACGATTGCGCCAGTTAAATCTGATGAATTAAAATGACTAAACCAAGGATTAGCAGAGTGAAATTTTAAATCCAGTCATAGATCTCTACCACTCTATCAGTCACTTTCTGCTTTCATTAGCTAGTCAAAGTAATTGATATCCTATTGCTACAGAAATGAATAAACAGAAAGTAGTGACAAAAAGAATTTGAAAGTAGAATAATGGATAGTTCTTTTCAAGCCAAATGTCCACTGGGAGTGAGAGATGGAATTTCAAAGCGTAAAATTGACTTTTGGATGTTTTTTTTCCTTTGCTGGTTCTGAGTCTCTGGAGATTTTGAAAGTGAATAGGGTAAAACAGAAGCTGTTGAATAAAATTTTTTTTATTCCATTGGTTGTTTTGAGGAACAACCAGAAACAAGATCCATCAAATATCATCACACTAATGCTGACATTCAAGTAGGATTGAGAAGGCATATCTTCTTCAACCATCCTTCACATTATAAATCAAACCATGAGTCCCCCTAATTAATCTTGGAAGAAAAAAAGAAAAGATAAATCCTAACAAAAAGGCACAAACTTCAGATTTCGCATAAATATGTTTACACATCATCACTAGCACAGACTTTTATTAATAGTTCTTCCATTTACAGTAGTATATTTGTTTCAGGAGAACAGAGTCACACTGTGATCAATGTAAATATCACACCACACCCGCCACTAGCCTTCTGGCGCCCGTCACCACTGTCATTTTCACTCTTTCAACCCCAGGCTCCGCTCCTTGCTCCTAAGCCACCCTGTCTGGTAACCACAGTCATGATTATAAAGTCCTGAGAGTTTTGTTATTTTGTTCATTTATTCTTTTTTTTATTTATATTTCACATATTAGTGAAACTATCTGCTATTTTTCTTTTTCCTTCTAACTTATTTGCTTAGCATATTCCATCCAGGTTATTGCAAAAGGCAAGATTGCCTCTTTTTTTTAAGAACTGATTAGAATTCTATTGCATATAAATAGGTTTTCTTTTCCCAGTCATCTGTTGATGGGCATTCAGACTGATTCCATGTCAAAGGTTCAGCACTGTGTACGCCAGTTATCTGGGGCACAGTTTGGAGAAGTGAGAGTTCCTTATAATGCTCATCTTGGATGAGAAAAAGATGTGAAAGTTAATTAATTGTACTGGAAAAGGGAAAATGCAACCTGTGGAGATACCAGTCGTATGTTAAGTGGCAAAGTACTGGAATCCATGAATCAGTTAATCATTGATAGTTTCTTATTCGGAAGGTTGAGATAACTAATTTATCTTTCACAGATAACTAATGTAAAAGAACAGTTTGAAATATGGAATGGGAAAATGAAGTACATGTTCTGCTTATTCAGTTAACTGTTAAGTATATCTCCTCAGAATTAATATTCTAGGGGGAAAATGCGATTATTTAGCCCTTGCTGGCTTCTTCGAGAGAGATCTATGTTTTACCTTATCATGTTGCCAATATTGGCCATTTTCAGACCATCCATCTTCCATTCACAGGCTTTGTCCCTGGCCAGTCACTCGGTGTCAGGGCATGATAAAGTTGTGAGGATGGTAACGGTGAAGTCATCAGTCGGTGCTAGAGAGGAGGGTTTGGTGGCCAGTGTGCCCCCAGAAATTCCAGTGTCTGTGTTCCAGGTTGAGAATTACTCCACTACCAAGCTTTTGTTTTACTGAGATATAATTAAACATATAACTGTACAAACTTAAGATATGAAATGTATTGGTTTGATACTTTTATATGATTATTGCAATAGCATTAGCTAATACTTTTATCATGTCATATAATTCTCATTGTTGTGTGTTCAAAACAAGATACAGTCCCTTAGCAACCCTGAAGATTATAACGCAGTGTCGTTGACTATAGTCATTACATTGTACAATAGCTCTCTAGAACTTATTGACATACTAGTTGAGGTATGTACCCTTAAATGTCATATCCCCAGTTTCCCAGGCCCTAGCCTCTGGTGAGTATTATTCTACTCTGATTTTACAAGTTTAGTTTTTCAGGTTCCACATATAAATCACATCATACAGTGTTTGTCTTCATCTCTCTGACTTAACTCACTTAGCATAATGCTCTCCAGATCTATTCATGTTGTCACAAATGACATGGTTTCCTTCTTTCTCATGGCTGAATAATATTCTGTAATATTCTATGAAAGTATTCCACTAATACCCAAGGAATATCTAATATACCATCAGCTATATAGATACAGAGGTATAAATACATGTAATCATGCCTCCTTTCTCTATTTACTCATTGACAGGTTATTTCTATATCTTGGCTACAGTGAATAATGCTGTAATGAGCATGGGAGTGCAAATATTTCCTCAAGTTATTAATTTCAATTCCTTCAGTTCCATACCAAGGAGTGAAATTGTTGGATCATCTGGTAGTCCAATTTTTAATGTTTGAAGAACACCGTGCTATTTTCCATGTCAGCAGTACCAATTTACATTACCACCAACAGGTTGTAAAGATTCCCATCTCTCCAAACCCTCACCAATATTGGTGTCTCTTTTCTTATTAATAACACACAATTTTTTACCTCCTGACCTTACCCAACTACTCTCCTAACTGACCAAGACAGGTCTTATTATTCATTGAAATAAAGGATCCCATATACTCTGCCCTCCATATTCTGGGTTTCTTCTCATAGGTCTTTTCCTGGGATTTCTTATATCTGTACCCAAACTTAGCTCAAATGTTTACATTTCCCTGATACCATTTTTGCTTTCTCATATTTCCAGCTAACTCATTATGATGCTTTAAAATATTATCTAACCTAATTTTCATAAATGTATTCTTATTCACAGCCAAAGAAATCACCAGGCAAACAACACTGGGGATATTGGATTGACCACACAGGCAGATGGAAGAGGAAAGGGCAGTTGGTGTGAGGCTGTCTAGGTTTGTTCATTCAAGTAATTATGAGGTAGTGCCTACCATCGTACCCAAGCAGTGAACATTTGCTTTTTCAATACTTGATGCATTCATTCATCTAGTATTTGGTTTGGAATTACTTTTAGTATCATTAAAGTATGTATTAGCCATTCCTACCCTCTGCCATGCCCCTAAAAGAAATCGCCAGTGTGTTTAGGGAAAAGTATGTTTCCTTTGCTGACCAATACTCATGCTCAGATTCTCACTTATTCTCAGATTCTCAGCCCTGGCCACCACACCCAGTCCTCCACGGTCACAGGGGAGCTCAGGGAGGCTGGACACAGCCTCTGCTTAGACAGCTGCTCCAGCAAACTTGAGATGTGCAAAGGGGAGCTTCCAGTGCACTTCTGTCCCTCCCTCTCCAAGGGCCACTATAAAGGGCACATGTACAGTTGCTTCATTGATGTGAGTTGCAGAAATACCCTCGCATAACCCAAGATGTTCAGCAGGTAGACACACACACACACACACACACACACACACACACACACACAGCCACATGTAGATAACCACCCTCAGCGACACAAGAGCCCAGTGAAAGCTTTGAAATATCACCTAAATGGCATGATTGAACTCTCATACCTGTTTCTACGCTCCTCATCAGGACATGTCCTGAGGGAAGGTTTGTTTTTCTGGTGACAATAATTTGACACCTCTGGAGTCAGGCCATCCTGAATTTGGATCAGAGCTTTGCTCATTATTTTTTCATCTACAAAAGGGGAATGATGACAACTACCTCTTAGAGGGGTTATAAAAATTAAATGAGGCATACCCTGGAGGAGCAGCAGTTAGCTCAGCTGCCTGTGTCTGAGAGCACAGTCCACATACATCTTAAGAACCCAGGTTCGTGTCCTGAACATACCACTTAGTTCAAAGTAAGACATAGTACTGTTCTGAAATAGAATTATCACTTTATAAATGGGGGAGAAGGTAGTGGTGGGAGTAACTTGCATATTCCTTCTGGCTATCCAATCATTTAGCACATGTTTTGGGGGCATATGTTAAGTTTTTAGCCCAACTCTAGGTGCTAAGGATGCTCCAAGGAAACAAAACACATTCTCTGTCAACAAACTGTTGGTTTACAGGTCATTAGCATGATAATGAAATTATTTATTGAGCACCAACTGCATTTCAGTCATTGGAACATAAGAAATCCCATGTGTTGTTTCATTTACTTTACACAGAAGCAATAAGAGGACCCACTACTGCTATCTCTGTTTTTATAATGAAGAAGCTGAGTCTAAAAAAATAACTCATCCGAGATCCCATAGCAATAAGTTGCTGATTCTGGATTCAAACCCAATCTTCCTGACAGGTGTCCATGCTCTCAGAAGAGACGCCTATGGGTGCTCTAGGAGCCCACAGGGGAGAAGGTCACTGTGTCCTGGAGCTCAGAACAACCTTCCAAAGGAAATGGCTTCAAACCAGAGCCTGGAGAAGTAGAATTAGGAAGATGAAAGGAGAGGAAGAAGGTGACAAACAGTTAAGGGAAGGAAACAGTATCTGAAGTCCTAGAGATGCGACAGACACAGCATCATTTACATCAATTGTTCAGCAGGACTGGAGTGCAGCATTTGAAGGACTTTGTTGAGAAATGAAAGCATAGGAAGAGGCCTTCCCATGAATGTCATTGCACAGCAGGAGAAGAGGTTTTGTCTAATCCATAAAGCAATGGAGAAACTTCAGCTTTGGAAATTAGGGGCGACACAAGCAGATGGGATCAATTCTAAAAGAGGGTGGAAAATGGAAATAAGCAACGCTGGGTGCTGCGGGAACAGTCAAGAAGCCATAGGTGTTCGTACAATGGCTGATATTCATACAATGGGCTCGGATGGAGTCACAGCAAGGATGTAAAGAAACAGATCAATGAGGGCAGAGTGGAAGAAGTGAGAAGACTACATCAAATGTGGCGGCTAGCATTTCTCGTGCCTACAGCCCCAGCAGCTCCATGAGTCTGACTCCCTCACTTCCAACATCCCCCTCCTAATGTAACAGGAAGGAGGATAAGAGAGTAATAGTATAAGAGTATTATGGAGCCTTCTAGATATGAGACACAGCCATAGAACGTGAATTAAATGACAAATGCTGGTGCGCAAGGCATTACTTCCCTGGACCCTCTGTCTGGAAGGACAAAACAGAGCTCAGTCACGTCGCACCCCTCAACAGACGAGTTGGAGAAGGACCTCCCAGAGGCTATCCTGGCCGGAGTCACCCCTCTGTCACCAGCCACAAGCGTTCCCCAAAGCAGAGGCTGCTGGGAGGGGTGCCCAGGGGCTCTGGAAGCTGCATTTCAGCGGGTCAGGGGACTGAAGCTGAATATTGTGCACAGAGCAGCTTCAGCGGCAACTGTGGAGCAGGCGTCGAGTTCACAGGGCGAAGGCACGGAGGGGTTGAAGATACCACCCCGGTTGTCCACTTGGGCAGCTGGAGAAAAAAGAAACCAAGGGGCAGGGTGGGAAGGAGATGCTCCTTCAGTTTTGGGGGTGCATTACAGGCAGCTCAGCAGTGGCTGCAACCACAGGAGCTCCGGGCAGCAGGGCTTTGTTTTTCTCAGGAAACAAGGGATCCAAAGAAGGCCCTGTAGGACCTTATGCTGCTGCTTACGGGGGTCAGCTGGGCCCTTTAGGTCTCCTGCTCCGCTGCCCTGACCTTTCATCTTCACTGTCATCTTTTGGATCCCGTACCTGGAAGCATTTTCTCTGACTTCCAACCAGAAAGAAAGCTGGGAAGTGTGAAGGACAAAAGTCACAGACCCAGTGACTCTGGCCCTTTTTAATCAGAAAATGAATTTCCCAGCAGCTCCACCCCAGAGATTTTTCTATTTGGCCAAAATGGGGTCACGTGATTCCTCCAGCTGCAAGAGTGAGCATTTCTAACCCTGACCAGTGAGGCTCTGTGGGCAAGAAAGAGAGCAGACATGCAAAAGTAGTCTGTTGCTTTCATATTTTATGATTATGTAAGACACCTTCATAACCCCAAAGTAAGAGGATAGGCCATTCTACTGCAGATATTTTTGAGACATGAGTCAGAAGTTGAGGACAGAACTCTGCTGTGACTCTCGGGGTCACATCCTATTCTTGCCTGTGTTTGCAGTTTTCATAACCCATTGAAACTTCTGAAGAAACGCTGCATCTATATAATGACAATATAGACACTTCCTGGAAATGCATATTTGTGTAGTAGATGCTCTGAGAAATTCTCAATAAAAGCCTGTTTGATTATATTTAGTCTACTTTTCTCTACATTCATGTTTCGGAAGTGCTGGTCTAAGGCCGCACCTTGAGACCATCCAGTTCAGTTTTCTTGGCCATGCGGTTCATTAAGAGTTAAGTCTTTAGACCAAACGCAAACTAACCCTTGGACCTGGATGACAGGACTGAGGCAACCAGAGGGGAAGCGGGTTAGGATGGGTGCAAAGGGTGGTGGGCTCCAGTGGACAGTGGTGGAGGCCGATTAAAAATGTGAGGGTGGACTTGGTGTGTTATCACACACACTTAATGAAGAATGAACACGCACCTCGAAGCTTATTACTTTGTACATGAAAGTTGCTTCAATAAAAACTTTTAAAAACTTTAATTAAAAAAAAGAAGAATTAAACTGCTATCAGAGTGCAAGAAACACGAGCTCTCCCCGCTTTGTAATAGTGTACGTGCGCCTCAGAGTCCCTGGCCCGGCGACCCCTGCAACCACATGGGCCTTGCGCCTTGAAGAGCCCTCATTGAACTAATGCTCTGCTATGCTGTCTTGAATTTAATTTTTGAATAAGGAGACCTACACTTTCATTGTCTACTAAGTACAGCAAACTATATGTAGCGAGCCTCAAATAAACAAAGTAAAGATCAGATACATACAATTCATATTTTTAATAATTTTACTCTATTTCCGAAGAAACAGTTGCTCATCATGTAAATCCATCTGCCCTTCTAGCTGAAATACATAAACATAAAGATGTTCTCTGATTCTGACACCCTTCCTCCGTTCCATTTTTGGGGGAGTCTTTGAAATATATGAAAAAGAAATCAGCCTCACTTTTTTAACATAAACAGAGATGAAGAGGAATTTAAACTTTTTTGACAGTAAAACAACTTAAGTCATTAGTCTTTGAAGCCATGAAGACGAGAACACTCTTTTATTTATGTCTGTTCAACATATAGATAGTACATGTCCCTAGCAGGTGACAGTTGCTGGACTGATGGAAACAGCAGTTGACAAGCGAATGAATATCATCAACCCCACCCAGGGGTTAGAGACACTGTCTCGACAACCAGCACTGAGAGCCAGGTGCCCCCTGCAGCCTCTGGGAGGCCCAAAATCTATTTTTCTAGCACTAAGGAATCCTTTTGTTGGGTTTACTTAAAACTGGAATTCAAAGGACCTCCCCCTCCCTTATGAAAACCAGAAAGCACAAATCTAACGAGTCCTCCACATTCCACACTCAAAATCAGAAACAAACTTGAATAATTGGAGCTAGATTGGAAATAGCTCTCAGGGGTCTTATTGTATCTCTGAAAGCGGACAAAAATGTGGTGGTGTAAACGCCTTACACAGGGCTAACAAAGAAACAAAAATAATAAGGAAATGGATTTCTTGAGTCTTAGCTCCAGGCATATGTAGTTTTTAATTTGTTTTTTCCCTGTTTAACTACTTCCAGCCTAAAATGTATCTACGCTGATGGCCCTCCTCACCACAACCCCCATGAATGGATGGCACCAAGGCTTTATACAGGTCGAAAAATGATGTCTCTCACAAAGGCTAATTTATGAGTATGTACCTCTCTATCTAGGATAATCCACATCTAATTTTCTTTGACTTTGAAAAGATGAAGACTTGGAAGCAATAGTGAAGGAATAAATTGCCTTTAGGTAGCAAGAACCAAACTTCCACATCTTTGAAAGAGAAAAGTTAAGCCCAAAGGAATAATAAAAATAGCGAACAGGCCTACATATTAACAGAAAAAGGGAAGAAGAGTCTTTGACATTATTTGTCATGCAAAATGGCAAGATAAAAAGCCAACAGGGATTGACCTTTTAACTGGAAGGAAAGAATTGGCTTTTATATTCCTTTCCAAAGTCCGGAACTGAATGGCACTGCTCTTTCTTTATGTCTCCCAGACAGCAACCACCAGCAGAGATGTGTTGGCAGTGGGTGTTGAGTAATTTCTGGGCTTATTTGATGGCTGGGTGAGTGAGTGCATGGGCTAGGTGGTGGATTTCAATTCAAAGAATTCCTCTCTTATCTTCTCCAATGTAATTGGCTGCAGTTAGATTTTTTTCTCCTGGTCTCTGTGCCATGACGCCTTACCCCATGCCTGCCCTCGGTTCCATTTCATCCAGCATGCATGTCCTCAGAGACCCCAGAAGGGCCACTCTCCTCCAGAAGGTGAATTTGTGTCTAAGTTACTCATTTTTGTCACTGCTTTATTTAAGCTCCCATTCTTTATTTATCTTCACATTGTCCTGCAAGAACATTCTTCCTGCCCCTCAGCCTCCTTGCTCTCTGTTTATGTTCAATAAAGATGTAGGTTGTTGGACTGGTGAGTGCAATCTAACCCTTTAAATTCTACTTCTGGGGAAAAAAAATCTCTTAAGTAGTGAATTTCTTAAAAAAATAAATGTTTGCCCAAAGTATAACATGTGTTGAGATACCTGTATTTACCTATTTAAGAAACTGTTTTTTTACTTAAAATTGAAGCCCATGCTTAATTTTCAGTCCAATTAAATCATCTGTCATTGCTTTAAAAAGGGAGGGCCTCTCATTATCCTAGTTCTTTAGATTATATTTTTCTTTTCTTATTCAAAATAGTATTTTTTAAGTCTACAACTTAATGAATATATAGTTCTCTTTAACTGCAATGTGATTTACTTTTTATGGTTTGAAACATTTGCCTCTATTCGGGTTCCTTCTCTCCCTATCTGAATAACCAGATGTAAGATTTGTCTCGAAGCATCTTTATTTCCCACAGGCCATTGGGAAGAGAATCCATTTATGGTTTCCTTCTTTCAAAGGAACTGAACTTTTTAAGAGAGCACAAGTCTAAAAACAATACCCAACATAGTGTTTTGTCTATGATTGAAAGAAGACAAGTAAAGGTTAACAAAAAAAGAAGGAAAGAAACTTTTAACTCATTCCATTTTATTGAAAGCAATTTCCAAGTAGCTTATCTGTTATGAAGATAACTTCATCCAAGCATTTATTTAATAGTTAATTAGCAGCATCTCTTAAAAGATTTCTGCCGCCTAGAAAACACAAGGCCATAATACTAGCTAATAATACCAAACTGATGAGCAAAGACATAGCACCTATGTTTTCAGCTGATGATGTGGCAAAGATCATGAAATTCTGCAAAACTCAATCTAAAGTGAGTTATAAATCGCACAAATACCGGCTAATGGATAATGAGATTCTATTCTAATGTTGATAATGTGCAATGTAAGTGTTTCCTGTTTCTTAAATAGGATATCTTTGACCATTTAAACAAGTCTTTAGCACCAAGCATCCACAGGCATGAGTATATTAAAAAAACCATTTTGTGTATGCCTCTTGGAGGTAATGAGAAAGTGCTTCTAGATGAGACACGCATAAGAGGAGACATCAATGTCTTATTAATAGGTAAGAGCACGCTGAGTTAATAGTGCATTGATAACTTATTTTTATAGTCCCCTCCTCACCACGCTTGTGTGACTTGGTGATGTAATATTAGCAAGAAAACAAAACAAAAAAAAAAGCAAACTAGCACGATTACTGTGTCATCAGTTTCTTGTATAAAACTGTGCTTGCCTTTTATTGAAAGCATTTTTTATCCTTGAGAATATCATTTGACCTTTTTCACAAATATCCTGTGTCCAATACATCAAAACCCCCAGCCCCCATGTCTCCCACTTTTATCCTTAGTTGCCCCTTTCTCTAACCCTAAGTTTCTACTTCGGTTTGCTCAAAATAAATTGTTTTTAAAAAGACCCTAAAAACCCATCTATCTAAATCTCCCTCTATGTTAGGTTGTTCCCCATCTTTCTACCCCTTGAGCATAGACTCAAAGGCCAAGCGGGGTTTGAGCAAAGACTTCATTCAGGGGCTTTCATCTAAGAACATGCAATTGGCAAAGTTTTACCAACCACTGACTATTTCCCTCCAGATGCTGGGCCCTCATGAGACACAATAGCTGCCTTTCTGTCTACTTGTGGAGAGGAGACAGAGTCACCGAACATGCATCTATTCAATACTTATTCCATGCAGGGACCTGCCAGCCACAGACAAAAAAGGAATATAAAACACAAAGATGGTTACAGGAGAGAACAGGGGGATAGACATGCTAAAGAAATTAGCACCTCTAAGTGTTCGAGGCCCGATGACAGCAGTATAAACAGTGGTGAGAGCACACCCACAGAAAAGGAACAGAGAGTAGTTATAAATTTGTTTACATTTTATTGAAGGAACTTTGCATTAAAACACATAGGTTTAGGGTGGGCATCACGGTGACTCAATATCTGCACATGCTATTTTAGGCTCACAACTAAAGGGGTCAATTATATACTCAAGGATAGAACTGCACTGTTAGAAGGTAGTTATTTCATTTCATTTCATTTTTTTTAAAGAAAATGGGCAGGCAGGAATAAAGGCGAGCAGAGGCTTTCAGGCAGGAAAGGAAAGGAGGAAGAAACTTTTTAATTATTTTATTCAGTTGTTCACCTTAGCTGTTGCGAACCTGGGTCCCCAAGTAGGAAGTTAGGGCTAGAGAAAGGAGCAATTAAGGATAAAAGTGGGGAACATGGGGATTGGGTGTTTTGATATACTGGACACAGTTATTTAGAAAAGGAAGATATCACACTGGTAGGAAAGGTGAAGTTTTCCAAGAGTAGGATTTTAGCTTTTAACACTTCCCTTCAATAATCATTTCAAGAACTCATTAGAAAATATTCCTAAAAAATACCTGCTTCCTTAGATAGCATTGCAACCCCATCAAATTTCCACTTAATTGTCACCTTCATGATAGTTAACCGGACTTCCAAAAAATAGAATAATCAGCAGGTCATTCTCCTGAGTCTTACTTATAATTCTTTTCCTGACATTGACTTTTTCTTAGGGCTTTATGTCTTGCCTCTGAAGTCAAAGAAAGCTGGGACTTTGTGTCCGGCTGTCTTCCCAGTACCTACAATGGACTCTGGCACATATGAAAGGTGCTCAGAAATGTTTTTGAATGGATGAATGGCACATTTGCAGGTCTCTTCCAAATGATCCTTGCAGCCAGGTTATTTTCCCAGTCTCATATCTTTATATTCAACCAACTTTTCTCCACTCTTCTTACATCTGAATTCATACCCAGGATTGTTCGGCAGGGGAGTAAGTTTGACAGCCCAGACACTCACACACCCTCACTCATCCCCTCTCAATGTGCCCTGATGCCCCAGACAAGAGTCATCATCAGAACTGAGATCCATGACATCTGTCAAGGCTAAGTTATCACAAATCTCAAATTACAACTGTATTATGTTCAACTAATAAACAATATATACTATATAAGGAATTGAATTCTGGAATATGGAAAATTGCTCTCTTTTTGCTGTAAGTGTGGGGTCTTTTAGTTTAAATACCATGAGGATTGAGAATGTGAGATGATGTGTTTTGTTCATTTTCTAACATTTAATGTCAAGCAGAAAGATGGTCGTTCGAGAAGTGGGAAAATGATACAATTATATCTGATGGGCAAGTGAAAATGTAGCCAGAATGTTATTTAGACCTAACTAGCTAATAATAATGTTCCAAATCAGATGTTGCCTCTGCTTTTGAATCTTCTTTCTAGAAAATAATTCCTTGAAATACGTTGTTAGTTTTAGCATTAACACCATTTGTGCTAAAGTATTCGCATCAATTCCCCATACTGAATGGAACTGAGCACTCTGGAATATTTGGAAAGGAGAGGTATTGGGTAGAAAGATGACAGGGAATCTTGGAATGTCATAAAATGAATATGAACCCCAAGAGCCCTAAAACCTAGTATCTTTCCATGTGTTCTAGAACATTTTCCTGCGGATAGCCCATGTTTTAATGTGCGTACCTCTCCTCACTTGGTGTGTTCAGTGTTCAAAATGCCAACGAGGTCAGGGGAAGTTTCCCGGCTGTCACAGAAGCATCCACAAGGTCAGGAACCCAGCCTCTCAGACTACTAGTTCTGGTTTTCCTGTCGACTTCTCTCTGGGAAAGTTAGCTCAGCATCCACTGCCCCGAGCTCAGAAATAAAACATCCTCTGCTGCTCTGAGAGATAACCTCCACAAAAGGCTGAAAATTAAAATAAACAGAGGCCTATAGAATGCGCAAATTATCCTGTATTAGAGCTCGAGGAACAGCCCGTCATGTAGCTGCTAAAGCGGACTGCTGCTGCTGCTCAGGTGAGAGGACTGATGACTAAATGACACGTGTTCATGAAGCCAGGAAAAGGTGTGAGATAAACCACAGGGAAGCAAGGAATGCAGAGCAGACAGACAATTGGATGTGAACAGGGAGAGAAAAGTGGAATTTTTTGGATGAGGATTTTTTGGGTTTTGTTGTTTTACCAACTGTGTCGCGAACCCCAGGTCTTTGGGATTTACATGGCCTGCATCTTAGCTGCCTGAGCCACAAGGGTGTGCTTAGGCTTAGTTTATACACACACGCACACACACACACACACACATATATACATATATATATATTAATAACCCGTAGTTCTACAGACACACTCCTCTTCTTTCTAAAACATTTCTAAGCCCTTTTCTTCGGTTTGTAGTCAGAAAAGAAGGTATGGAAGCTGGTGATAAAAGTATACAGATAAGAATCCCAAGGGTAAGATTGCTGGGTGTTTTCCATGAGTCTCAAAAAGCACTGTATCACTTCATATGTTGAGTTACATATGTAGGGATTTTATAGAACTTACAGACTCTTTCAGGTAGCAGGGGTTAAATGCATAAGTTCTTGAGTCTGAAGTTTCTGATTAAATTTCTACAGGCACACTTACTAATTAGAAATTCAAAGTCCTTGGTGACAGATCATATGTATGAGAGTTCATTTCTGGGCTCTTGATTCTGTTCAATTGGTCTATGTGTCTATTTTTATGCCAGTACCATACTGTTTTGATTACTAAAGCTTTATAGTATCATTTGAAATCAGGAAGTGGGGTGTTTCTGCTTTCTTTCTCTCTCAGGATTGCCTTGGCTATTTGGGTTCTTTTATGAAGCCATATGAATTTTAGAATTTGTTTTTGCTATTTCCATGAAAAATGCCATTATAATTTTGATAAGAACTCCATATAGATGACTTTTGTCAGTATGAACATTTAACAACATTAAGTTTTCTAATCCATGGATATCTTTCTATTTATCTGTGTCTTCTTCAATTTCTTTTATCAAAATCTATCATTCTTAGTATATGGGTCTTTTATCTCTTTGGTTAAGTTTATTCTCCTAAATTTTTATTGTTTTTGACACTATTGTAAGTGAGATGATTTTCTTTGTTTCTTTCTCAGATATTTTGTTGTTAGTATTTTTTATCCTGCAATTTTACTGAATTTATTAGTTCTAATTTTTTTTTGCTGGCATCTTTAGGATTTTCTATAAATAATATATCATCAGCAGAGATCATTTTACTTCTTCTTTCTGATTTGGATGCCTTTATTTTTTTCTTTTGCCTGATTTCACTCATTAAGACTCCAGTACTATGTTTAATAAGTATCTTGCTTCTGATTTTTCAGCCTTTCATTGTTGATTTTATTAGTGTGGGCTTGTCATGTGTAGCCTTTATTATGTCTCTCTTCATGATTTTTTATTTATTGGCCAGGCTAGAGAAACACATATTTGAAATTCTCTTCTGTTTCCTTCAGTTTTTTAAAATGTATTTATTAATAATTAGGCTTCTGAAGTGTTTGAAATTCATTGCAGTATATGGAATAAGTGGAAATCTAATTAATTTCCCTGTACTGATATCTAGTTTCCTCTATCATCTTTGTTCAGCAACAACTTGGGAGCAATGTGTAGTGAATTTGTGTTGCATTATAGTGAAGGAAGCAAGAATTCTCAAATTCAACTTTATCCTTCCATATTCATCAAGTCTTCCTTTATACCTCAGGACTCCCAAGGTATTTGCTACAAAAAAAGTAGCAAATAAGAAAATTGCCACCTTCATCGAACTGAGTGAATGTCTAATATTCCCAGCATCCCTGTGATGAAGTGAGGCAGAAACAACTTGACCCCGCCATAAAACTGGCACCCAAAACTTGAAATAACACCACTCTCTAGCCAGATGTAAGGTACAGCAACACAGTAACCTGCATCTGTAGAGAAGAAAGAAGCCTGACAGGCCTGAGTCCACTTTGCCAAGTGCATAGAGGCAGCTCAGACTTGTAGGCAGTCAAGCTGAGGGTGGAATTGCCATTGTCATATTGCTTCTGTTTTGTTACGCATTAACTTTATAATGTATGAGCATGGAATAGAACCCCCTGGGCAATGTATCCTCTTTTAACCTGGTGCTATAATGTTTCAGCTTTCATTACTTTCTAAAATGTTTCAAATATGATAGAATAATCTTATGTACATTATGCATATTTATAAATTCATATTGAGTTCTGTAGTCCTCCAGGTTCTATTTGATACACTGTTATAACTTCCACTGCTAATGTATTAGTGATACTTGTATTACATTTTGTTAAAAACTAGTCTTTCGATTTCTCAACTGAGAATATCATATACCTTTCCATTTATCCCTATGCTCTTCTATTTTTTATGCAAACTTCATAATTTTCTTAGATGTTGTGTTCCTGCCTTCCCAGTAATTCAGTATTTGCACAAAAAACAAATTTTTCATAATAGTATTTTTTAGCATTAGGTCATTCACATGTACAAATAATAAATCTTGCACATTTATTTTATATGTACAATTAGGAGACCTTTGATATTACCTCTGATCATTTGTGATAGATTCCTTTGAATTTTCCAATGATAGACTAGTGTCGGGTGGAATAAGAGCCAGGAGCAAGACAACCCCTCCCCATTTCCTAGGACCACTGGTTTTAAGAGAATTATTAATCACCTTACTAATTGTGCCTCTGTTTTAATCACCTTACTTGCCTGTCTCTCCTAGAACTGTGAAACCACCAGTTCTCATCCCGAGTTAAGAAAATGAAGTAAACTCCCAAGGGTGAGAAATACGTGTCTCTGCAGGAGGAAACCAAACTCTGTCTAAGGCAGAAGACACACCAGGGGCCTGGCCTTCAACCCCGCAATCTGCAGATCCCTGCAGCTCAGCCCAGGAATTTTCTCTCTCACACGCCAGTAAGTTAGCCTTGAGCACCTCCCTCTCAGAGCCCTTTTCTGTTTCAGATCTCCACAGGCCTGGAAAAAGAGGAAAAAGGGGATAATGAGTAAAGTGTGTCTTCAACTTTTCTCCCAGGCATTTGGGAATAACAACAAAAATGTATCAGAAAATAAGTGCAGCTCCAGAGACTCCAGATCACTGTCACTGTCAATAGCTGACTGTGAAGAAAGCACCCCCTCCTGTGGGCAATGAGCAGGCAGACAGGCAGGAAGAGAGAGGAGAAGGAAGGGAAGAAGTGCTATAGTTATTTCATTTATATTTTCATCTTGGTTGTTCCCCCAACCCTGAGATGCAAACCTGGGTCCTTTGGATGTACGTGGACCTATCCGCAAGGCCACCAGTGTGTGCTGAGACCCAGGCAAACTGTTACTGCTTCCTTAATTCCTGAGAGAATACCTAGTCCAGAAACAGAGCTGTTGGCAGAGATAATATTTTATCTGAATTGTTTATCTGTATGGCAGGGTAAACATCTAATTACCCAACATCTGCTTTCCGTCTCCTCCTGTGAACGAGCCCGCTCCTCTGTGAAGCCCCAGGCCCCTGTCCCATTCCTCAGCTCAGCATAGCAGAGCAGCCGACTTTTTGTTCCACCTGGCCTTTGAGCCTTTGTCTTTGTGAGTCCTATATGTACGAAATTCTTTTTCTCCTGTTAATTTTTCTTATGTAAGTTTGATGATTAGATAAGCAAAAAGAACAAAGAAGGGGAAGGAATATTTTCTTCCCGTATGTATGTTGGCACATCACATAGCTTAAATGTCACTACTCAGGGACTGTCCTAGTATTTTCTCAGGAAAACATTCCCATTCCGTCACTCGGGGCCATCATTCATGAGCTTTTCCTTCCTCCCCTGTTTCTTCTCATGTTATAATTATACTATAGTAAGCAACCCAAGAATCAATAACTAAGAGAAAACTTGATACAGAGGCATTAGCGGCCAAAAGAAGACACAAGGTGGAGGGAGATTAAGAGTAGAAAATTGGTAAATTTCTTGGAACTGTTGGAACTACCAAGGAGAGAAATATATTTAGTTATCTCCTGATGCTATTTGTGTGTAGTTATGTTAATATTGCCTTAGGCACTTTCAGAAGAGACTATGATAACTAATTCTTAAAAAGGAAATCATATAACTCCCTCGTGAGAAAGATGTCTCTATGGCAGAAGTCAACAGATAAGCAAATGTTTATTGTACCTGCTAACAATAATCAGTTAATGCTTTATCAGACCATCTGACAATTCCACATGCTCATTCCATGTGATAGTTTTCCAAGGCTCCCTTCACAAAGGAAATGTTTCATCATCCTAGCTGCTTTAGAATGTACTACTTCACTGTCATTAAGGTTTGTGATAATTGAGTCATTTCCTAGAAAGGAAGGACCTTTGACCTAAAACTCTTCATCCAGAACACTAAGTTCTTGCGAAGTTTCCACTGTGTAAAGACAGAGAGAAGGTACTGGTTCTATCGCAGAAAGAGGGCTTTCACCTGTCCCTACTGATGCCTTGATCTTGGACTTTCCAGTGTCCAGAACAGAGAGAAAAAAAATTTCACTTAAAAAAATTTGGGAGGGGAAAAAAAAACAAGTTCTTGAGGATGTTGGGGATGATTTTGGTTTGGTTTGTTATACAATTTTCAGAAAATGATGACAAAGATAAAATCTTACTGTGACCTTTAGAGTAAGAATACAAGTCAACCCCAAAAGAACTTGGAGAAGGAAAATTTTAAACCCCAGGTAGCTAACTCAACACATATCTAACCTGTAATATTTTAGGTAATTAAATGAGAGAGGTACAAATAAAATCCCTCCTTTCAAAAATCCCCTGACAGGTTAGATGACCTAATGTAGTGTTCGGAAATATGTAAAAAATCAAATCACTTGAAAAGCATTAAAGAAAAATACCGCATTTTCTCCTGTTCCTGAACACGGAGGCTTTTTCCTAAGTCCCAGGGTGACCTGTTTGCATGTTTGCACATGTGTGGCTGAACAAAGATCAGGGATAGGATCTCAAGATTGTCATTTGGCAATTGCTATGGTCATCAGCTCTGACACAGAAGGGTTTACTGAAATTCAGAACCTGTACCCTGGGTCTGAAGTCTTAGGGGGCCAAGAGCAGTTAAAAGCAGAAATGAGGGAAGGTCTCACCATTCGGTTTGAGGCCTGGTCTTGGATTGCCAGGTAGTAACTTCTTTTATAAAGCAAACATCTCAGTTTGAGGTGCTCCTTCATAGTTTCAGTCAAATCGTGAGTCAAATTTTTTACCTCATGTTTCTATACTTACCAGTCTAATTCCTTTTTCTTTGTTCTGGGGTAGAGGTTTGATTTGACTTAGCTCTGCCTATTAATTTACCACTTGAAAGATTTGCTCTTTGGTTCTGTGCAAATTATATGTAAAGGGTAGGTAAGCTATACCATCTCTCAATCCTGAGACATGTGGACTCCTCCATGGGAGAGGCCTGGGGCAGATCCCACTGTCTCTGTGTCTCCACATGTATCCAACGGAGTAGAATAAACCCAAGTTGAAGATCAGATTGACATAATTCTAAGCATAATATTTCTCCTCTGACAAAAATGGATTTCATCCATCACAAGGGAATGTTTGGAGAATTAAAGAAATAAACACTTCACACAGAACCTAGAATTAAGTAGAGCCCATGCCGTCCTCACCCCACCCCCATCAAAAAAAGTTAGTTGCCTTCTTAGGACACAGCAGATGAGATTCCTCCTTTTGAGCCTGGCGATCTCCAAGGTCCCAGAACTTTCTCTGCCATGCATCTCCAGTGGCCACCTCTTGGGTTGGTTTGATATGGGTATTTAAGTGGGCAATGATCAATTAAAGGCTTCTATACAGCTTTTACCCAGTCATCAAGAGCGCTAAAGAAAATTTCCTGTTGTCAGTAACTAATGACACCAAGCACTTTATTTCTAATGTAAAATACATCTGCGCACTAGAGCGAATGTTATCAAACACCTCTAGGCTAATGGCATTAGTAGTCAGAATTGACTTCAGTGGAGAAATACGAGTTTATGCTAAAATTCTAGATGCCAAAGGATAACTATCTGTCCTTCCTACAGTCCATTTTTTCAATTTAACTAAATTAGTGATTTTCAGATAATCTGAACGGCGCCCTATTCTCTCCAGGGCTAAGTGATGGTATCTGTAAAATAGGGATTTTAAAGTTATTTTGAGCCCTAATACTAAATAATGTTCGATCTCTCCCTGGAAAACAAATTAACTCATCAATATCCCTTGGTACTAATAGGGTCAAAAAGGGTCAGTGACAGAGTAAATATGTTTCCATGAGTATTGAACTACTAAGAAATGATTCTTTCCTTTGAAATAGTGTGGTTGAATTCTTTGCAAAATGTGAATATTTTACATTGAAATAGCACAATACTAAATGACTTTATTAATGTGCAGAATGTAAAGCAATTTAAAACATCTCAAATTTAAAATTTTCTAAGAACCTCATCATTTGGCATACCCTGGTGGTCTAGCAGTTTAGTACACCAGGGGTAGTCCACATAAATGTGAAGGTCCTTGGTTCAAGACCTGAGGTAGCTTTTCCAAGACTCTAAATTTGTCTTCAAAGGTTGTACCTGCAGCATAAGACAATTTGCATTGCAATGTGTTGGTTGGTAATAAATTTTTTTTTCTTTTATAATTATACAAGAATTACCAACCCATACCAACTAAATAAAATAAACTAAATAAACGAGGTGAACAACTATATAAAATCATTTCCTCTTCTGCTCTCTTCCTTCCTGCTTACTCACTTTCATTTCTGCCTGTACCTTTCCTATTAAAAAAAAGAATTTTATCATTTTAAAGCTAAGGAGCCACATGAATTGAAAACTATCATTAAGCTGTAACCACAGGGTGTGCCACTTCAGCTTATATTCAGAATTACCCTTTGTCCCTTTTCAATAAAAGCTGGTAGAAACAAATGGCGTCACAGATTTAAAATCCTGGACCTCATAAGTGTAACTTCACAATATGCTCCTGCGACAGGCATGGAACCGAGGAACGATGGTTCTGTGGGAGAAAGTCTTTAAGTCTAATCCCCCCATTTCACAAGGTTGAACCATCTCATTGAAAGGACCTGTGTTCTGCCTTGAAGCAACACTGAACATGCTCGAACTCCACCCACTGGGGAAGCAGTCAGTGAAACAGAGCTTAAATACTCATGGGAAGCAGGGACCATGGAAAAAATCATCAAAGGAAGGTGTCCTGGTGGGAGAATTGAGCAGGTACTGGATCATGACAGGATAAGATGGTCCATTCCCCTCTCACTTTAAAGGTAACTTGGTGTGGGATAGAAATTCTTGCATAATTGAAAAGCTAGAAACATTTATTACCAACCACATGTTGCTATGTAAGCTGTTTTATGCTCCAGTTACAACCTTTGAAAACAACTGCAAAAACAATCATGCACCTTTAAAAATCTTCAAGTCTAAAACTAACAAGTACATAAAATTTGAACCCAACATCTATACAATATTAATGAATGCAAAATAATGAATTTTGCTAAAATGTGTCTTTGTAGATATGTGTGTACGTATGTATATACATGTATATATAAAATTCTCTTTTCCTTATGGTATATTAATATACTACGTATGAGTAATATTAGTATATCCACATATAAGAAATTGGAGGGGTTTTCCTCTATTGGTCCTAGAATAAAAATATATAACATTCTCAAAAACGTGTCTTGACTAAGTCAGTTCTTCTCAAAGGATGGTCCACAGATCCCTGGATTCTAGCATGAGATATAGAGATAAAAAATATTTTCTTATTGCTGCTAAGATGCTATTTGTCTCTCATTATGTTGACATTTGAATTGATGGTATAAAGTATTCATGAGTCTGTTATGAGACACCATTTCACATGCACTGGGATGTATAATGTTTTTTAATGGAAAACAACAAATATTGGTGGGGATGTGAAGAATCTGAAACTCTCATACATTGATGGTTGGAATGTAAAATGGTACATCTGCCATGGAAATCAATTTTATAGTTTCTCAAAAAATTAGCCATAGAATGACCACAAGACTCAACAATTCTACACCTGTGTATATTCTCAAAGAATTGAGGTGTTCAAACAAAAACTCGTACATAAATGTTCAAAGCACCACTATTGATATTATTCAAAGGGAAACAGCCCAAATGTCTATCAACCGATGCAAATATATATACAAAGTGTGATACACAGTGTTCACACGTGGCATATTATTCAATCATAAAGAAATGATTTAATAGAAAAGAAATTATTTCTTAATATATACTACAACATGGATGAACCTTAAAAATTGTATGCCAAGTAAAACAAGTCAGGCACAAAAGGTTACATATTATATGATTTCATTTATACAAAATATCCAGAACAGGCAAGTCCTTAAAGACAGAAAGCATGTTAGTGATTGCCAGGACCTAGGGGGAGAAAGAGGAGGAGCGGCAGCTTAATGGCACAGAATTTTCCTTTGGGGAGATGAAAATGTTCTGGAATGATAGTGCTACATGCCAACTTAAAATGGTTAAAATGGTAACATCTATAGTTTTATATTTTTACCACCATAAAAAAGGGAGAAAAAAGTAATCATGGATAAAACTGTGGTGTGTTAGCACAAATCAAAGTGGTTAGTACCAAACTGTATTCCCTGTAATCTTCACTCTAACACATTTGCAGTAAACAAGTAAAAAAATAATTTAGAAGCCAGTTTTACTTACAAATGTCCCTAATAAAGCAATAAACATTATTAAGCCACTGAGTGTATCTTAGCCACTGAGTGTACATCTTTTTTATATTCTATGTCACAGAAATAGAAAATACCAAAAAAATCACTTCTGTTACACCATGAAGTACAATGGTAGTCTCAAGGAAAACACCTGTAAGATGTTTGAGTTGTAAGACAAATTAGATTTTTTTCATGAAACACTATTTCTAGTTTAAAAAACATTGAAGGATATGTAATAGTGGTCAGACTTAGTTATTTGGACGATTTTTTCAAAATATAACACAATGAAGACTATGGTGACATAGATGTATAAATTTCACATGCAAAATACATCTCTTGTAAAATGTTATGTATGTAAATACATAAATATACTATGTATATACATACATATTTGTGTGTATCTATGTATATATATATATATATATATATATGTTTTGAGTACCTCTGTACGATTTTTACAGTGGTTGCACTAGATATTACACTACATGTATAAAGCATTTTGTAAGTAACTTATACATTATTAAACATACATATAATGTAATAATAAACATGCTTTAAATGTTCAAGTAGATTATATATTAAAAATATATGAAAAGAATCATATACCAGAAACAAGTGTGATTTTTTCTAAGGATATAATTGTGGTTTAATACTCAGAATCAAACAATGTAATCCACATATTAATAGACTAAAGAAAAAAATTTATCATATAGATCAATACAGATCAATACATTTAAGGAAAATAAATAACTATGATTCTTTTAAGCTTATAGAAAAGTAGAAGCTTGATAAAGAGAATCTACAAAAACCTACACATAGCATTATAATGTTATAAAATAACATTATTATGTTATGTTATTAAATAACATTATATTTAGTGATGACAGAGTCTGAATGTTTTCCTTCTAAGATTAGAAACTAGGAAAGAACATATATCCTCACCAGTCTATTAAACAGAGTCTGAAAGTTCTGGTCAGTCCAATAAAGCAAGAAAAGGAAATAAAGGCATACTGAAAGGAAAATTTAAACTGTCCCTCCATGATAATCCTATGGCTTATCTAAGTGGAAAACCTTAAAGAATCTACAAAATAAAAACAAAGAACTTCCAGGAATAAATGAGGTAAGTAAGGTCACAAGACACAAACTCAACATACAAAAGTCAAGCACATTTCCATATACTAGCAATGTAGTACATGTAGACACCAAAATTAAAAATAAAGTATCAGTTATGTATAACAGTTCTCTCAAAAAACTAAATACATGGGTATAAATCTAACAAAGCATGTATAGTACTTGCATGCTAAAACCTAGGCAATGCCGATGAAAGAAAACAAAGATCCTAATAAATAAGGAGACGTACTATGTTCATGAATTGAAACATCAACATAGTAAAGATGTCAATTCTCAAATTGATATTTAACACAGACAGTACAATTCTTGTCAACATCTGAGCAAGAGATTTTATAGATATAGACAAAATTAATTCTAAATTATGTGGAAAAGCAAGTGATTAATATAATCAAAAACATTTCAAAAAAGAAAAATAAAATGGGAGAAATCGGTGAACAGTTTCAAAATGCACTATCTAATTATAGCAATCAAAACTATAGTATTGGCAGGGTGCTTGACATGTAGACCAACAGAAACAGAATAGGGAAGTCAGAAACAGATCCAAATAAATATGCTTAGCAAATGTACAAAAGTAATTCATTGGAGGAAAGATAGTCTTTTCAACAAATAATGCTGGAGCAAGTGGATATACGTAAGACAAAAAATGAACCTCATACATTGTACAAAAATAAACTCAAAATATATCTCTCACTTAAAAGCAATTATAAATCATTTTTTAAGTAGGAGAAAATCTTTACAATCTAGGGGGCTAGGCAAAGAGTTCTTAGATTTAACATCAAATTCACAATCCATTAAAAGGAAAAGTTGATAGATTGGACTTTATAAAAATTTAAAACTTTTGTTCTGCAAAGCATCCTATTAAGATAATGAAAAGATAAGCCATAGAGTGAGAAAATATGTTTCCAAACCACATATTCAATAAAAAGATGTATCTAGAATATGTAAAAAGTGCTGAAAATGCTATGGTATAAAAAAAAAATCCAGCAATTACTATCCTGTGCACGTATCCCTGAGAAGTCTATACAAAAATCTGTATGTGAATGTTTATAGCAGCTTTATTTGTAATAGTTAAAAATGGGAAACAAACCAAATGTCCTTCAACAAGTTAATGATTAAGCAGACTAGGTGAATGCATAACATGAAGTATTAATAAGTAATTTAAAAAAAAAAACCCAAACTATTATATATACAAAACCTGGATGAATCTACAGAGAATTATGCTGTTAACTTTTTTTTAATTCAACCCCTGGTGCTCCCTGGTGGAGCAGCAGTTGGATCACTCCCCTGTCAAGGAGCAAGTCACATACCCTGTGTTTGAGTCCCAGGCCTGGGGATGATAAAACCATTTTTAACAACTAAATAAAAATGAAATAAAGATGCTTTCTCCTCCTCTCTCTTCTTACCTGCCTTCATTCCTGCCTGCACCTTTCCTTAAAAAAAAAAAGAAAGAAAGAAAATTTCAATCCCCAAAGATTCTATACTGTGTGGTCCCATGAATGGAACATTTTAAATGATAAAAGTACAGAAGTAAAACTAGATTAATGGTTGCCCCGGGATAAAGAAGAGCTGAAACAAGAGGGAAATGGATGTGGCTATGTGAAGGCAACTTGAGGAATTCTTGAAAATGTTCTGTATTTTTGCTGTATCAAGGTCAATATCCTTGTATTGTAATATTGTACTCTAATCTTGTAAGATTGGGGGAAACTGAATAAAGGGTACATGGAATCTCTGTATTGTTTTTACAACTGTATGTGAATTTACAACTATGTCAAAATAAAATTTGAATTAAAAATTTAAATGAAGTGAGCCTGTCAATACAAGGAAGTCAGTATTTGTTACCAATGATACATTTTAAGCAAAAATTGGAATTTTGAAAATTTTGCTTCTGTTACCATGAGGGTCAACTTCCCAGAACTTAAAGACTATTTTTATAAGATCAGTGCTGATATTAATTAATGTTATATCTTGATACTGTGTAATGAAATATGCCAAAGTTGTGCCTCATAACTTAGTGAACCAATATGCTAAAATTACGCATAGCTGAAAGATCAGTCAAGATACAAGCTAAACCAATAGGTTTTACTGAACAGAGCACAAATATCCATTAATATCACTTCAGATTCTATATGCAACTAACCTTTAAGAAATTACAATTTGCTAACAAGATATTTGAAAAGAATAACCACAATTATGTAAAGTTATTAAATACACCTCCCTTTTCAACTTGTATCTGTGTGAAGTTACATTTTATTCATATCTTTACACAGAAACAATATATCACAAGAGTGCTGACACATATATGATAATTCAACTCTTTTCTATTAAGTTGGATATTAAAGAGTTGCCTAAAATGTACAATTTTCTTTCGTTTTGGAAAATATATTTTTTATTAAATTTATTTATATATTTATTCTAACATGTAACGAGTGTGGTCGTATGTTCAAACAAATTCTAAATTGAGCTCACATACCCAAGGGATTATGTAAGCAAACAAGAGTGGCTAGTTATGAGACAGAGGGGCTCATGTCCCAGAGAGAAAGGCGCTTGTTCCATTGTTCTTCTTACATTGCGACAGGATAGGCCAGAAGTAAAAAGATTCTGTATGGAGGATTATTTCCATTGGGTGTTTCCTGTGGGTTTCTTGGCCCCCAAATAAAGAAGCCGTCGTTTGGAAAGCTGTCTCCAGTTGTCGCTCTCTGTCTTAGAGACAGCGGATAATTCCAGAGAAGCCTTAATGGCTTTCCTTCCTTTAAAAACAGAAACACATACAACATACCACCAAGTAGACTGTTACCAAAATAATGATTTATAGCCTATCCAGCTCTTTACAGAGATCTATTTACAGAATAAGCTCTTTGTAACAAGTTTTAGGTAAAATCCATGATGAAGAATCCTTTTTAATTTTATTTGCTGGCCTTACTGTAGAGTTCATCTTCAAAATGCCTGCATTTGAAAAGAAAAAGAACAACTGATGACTTAATTTCTAAATTTAAGACTGTCATTTAAATGAATCACAGTGAAACGATCTAAAATGCAAATGAAGTACCATCCGCAAGTCTCCTGGCCTCCCTCCCAGGTAACAGGCAGCCCCGTCTGTCTCCTGGGAAGATGCCCTGGCCTATCAAGCTCACATTATTCAGTTGCTAAAATATTAGGGTGAACACAATCTTCAGCCTCAGAAATAAGGTCATTCTGATTTAAGACCTAAACTACATCTGGAGATTCCCTTATCAGTGAACTAACCATAAAAAGTATAGATTAGAATGTGAATTGATTGCTTTCTCTTAGGAACATGCTTAAATGACCCAGAAGCAAACAGTCCTGCTGTAATATTATTATGGGCATGAGGCCCTGCGTGCGTGCGTGCGTGCGTGCGTGCGTGCCTGCCTGCCTGCCTGCCTGCGTGCGTGCGTGCGTGCGTGCATGTGCTGCCACTTACTAGGCTTACTATGTGCCTGAGTCCGTGATAGACGCCCCACTTTATTGATTCAACACTCCTCTTTCCCTCTTTATCAATCAAATTTTTCCCATTTTTGGTTAAGTGCTTATATTTGACAATTTTTAGAGGAACAGCCTCGCAATCCCATCGACCCAATTGGTCATCTCCTTCCACCCCATAGCCCTGCTTCAACCCCCAAGTGCTACTGGCCCAGGGGACCTGTCTGCAGGCACAGCTTCCACAGGTTTGCCTACTGGGTCATTGTCTAATCTGTCACTTTTATTTTGAGTCATAAAATAAACTGGAAATAGCTGTTTAAAAGCAATAAGACCTGTATACATTTAAGTACTTTCCTAATAAGATTAAGTACTTACCAAATCTCTCCGTTCCCTTGTGATTTAACTTTTAGCTTTAAACATTTTCCTGGTGCTGAAGAAATTTGGCAGCAGTGTACTAGAACAAAACTATTCACTTTCTGCTCGTTCTCATTGTATATCTTTTGACTAAAGTTATAAACAAATTTAATATCTTCATAACAGGTTATCTATATTTAAAATAGTATAATCTTAAAATATAGTATGTCGTGAATAATTATTGTTAATCATGAATCAGCAATAATGATAATACTCTTGCTTTAATTGTAATATGTTTAGTTTTCAGTATGTCTAATGAGGATGCTTTTTCGGTATGTCTAATGAGGATGGTGGTGCATACTGCTCAGTTCTGCCGTTCAAGATGAAGCCTCTCAGGCAGGACCTGTCTTTTCCCAGAAAGGGTATGGGTTTGCCAAATTTTTGGCTCCCTCATGGGAGGATGGGGTAGGTAATCCAATGGCTGTTTATGTGGGGAATACAAAGGCTTGGTCGTCTTTCCTCAATTCAGGACAGATCTAGGGGATCATTCCAGCTCCAGAATTCCCTGTAGGGTAGTATGAAGTCTCAGCTACAACACACTATCCCAACCTTGTCCTCTGATGCATTCAGCTTCCCTCAATCCACAACATGTTCTCAAGAACACTCCCCAATAGATATTTTACATGTAAATATCCACCCCAGAGTGAGCCTCCGTGATAACCTGAAACTGGGTAGTTTCAAGAGTCTCTTGCCATTTTAGAGACCTTCTGAGACAAGGCTTTCAAGATCCCCTACCCGAAAATCTTGCCTCAGAGTCAGTTATGCACATGATGCCAGAATTAACTGAAACTCTTTAATGGAAAGCCCCAAACTTGTCTGCACCTTCTTCCTACAAGCCTGAGCACAACCCCCATCTAAAGGCCTTTGAAACAAAGACACTTATAGATCATCTCTCCCCTTCACCCAGAAGATTGGAACTTGAGGTCAAAAAAGGTAGATACATTGTGGCTTTCAGGACAACCAAAGACCCTCGCCTCCCCAAAAAAATGTATAACATACACAGTTCTGGACACCACTCCAGGAGGATAATAAATTTCCCCAAGAAGCCACTATGCACCCCAGTTCGATAGTCACTAATGATGAAGGTAACAGACATCATTTCAAATCAGTAGTCCTTAAAATAGGGAATGAAGAGAAGTAGAAATAAAAAGTATATCAAATGTCTTAATTCTACTTCATAGGATTTCATCAGTAGGTTTTAAATAACCAAATATCAGACTCAACTTACATTTTCCAAAGTCATGCCTGCTGTATTTAAACCTGCCTTTTTATGGTATCTCTTCTTGGTACAGTAGACACTGATGAGGGTGACCATCAACATCAGGGCAAATACAGCGGCAGTGGAGGAGGCAGCAATGACAATGGTATCCCTAGTTGAGCCCTTCTTTTCACACCTTTCGCCCATGTACCACCAGTCTTCCCCTGCCGGACATCTGCACATTCGAAACAAGACTGAGTTATAAATCGGTAGTTAAGTCTGAAAAGCTTCACCATTCAAGATGTGGGTCAACATCCAGGTCATTGATTTAAGGAATTATTTCACACGCTCCGAATGGAGGGAGATGGTCAGAGGACCACCAGGAGCTCAGACTGGGCCACTGAAAAGAAATGGGGAATCGCTCCTCATTGGTGCTCAGAACAGCAGCCTCAAGGTGGGAAAGGAGTGAAGCGCAAGCAATGGAGACAGTTCTGTTTTCAGTGTCCCAATACCTCTGTCACCCATCTGCATACCCTGAGTATGCAACACCTTCTCAGGACTTATATACCTTCATCTAGGAAATGGGGGCAGTTACATAAATCACACCAGACTCTTGTAAGGACTTAATAGCGTATGTAACTTGTGAGTCAACTAAAATAAAATGTGCTAATTTTTCATAAGTCATTTCATGATTCTTGTGGCTATCCAAAGTCCCCACTGGAGAGCAACACAGAAATATCTTATTATGGTTTCAAGATCAGAATCCACTGATAATTATCCACATGACATGTCAACCTTAGTCCAAAATTGTGGGAAGAATAAAATTCCTAACAGGAGAAATGTAAATCTCATCTGAGTGACCCCTTACCTGCACTCAGCTTTGCCATCTCGGACAGTGCAGATGCCATCATTCTCACATTTGAGATTTGTACAAAGGTCGCTGATGCCAGAGGTTGGAATTGGCTGAGTTGATGTAGAATTAAGGTGGGATATGTCTATAAAGGGTGAAAGAGAGGAGGAATGAAATCAATTTAGTAAATACTTGCTCTTTAAATTTCAAAATAGTTGCTCAAGTTTCAGGTGTGTGAGAAATTCAGGAAAGTAATCTTGAAGTATTGTCCCTAACATTCATGATAAATAGGTAGATTGAAATCTATATACAAAGGGAAGCTGGGCCAACCTTAGGGCACAACTCAGCCACATGCTTGCCTCGGCCTGGGTTTGCTTGAGCTAAAAATGACCCAAAACCTTGTACCAACTCTCCAGGGACAGACAAGGAAACCAAAGTACAGAAATGGAGGCAGCCGAGGGGCTTGCCTAAGGTCATAGGTCTCTTGCTTGGTGGAGCAATTTGGTGCATATTTGGCACAAGACACCTGTTTCCCTGACAAGTGTTCTGTTTTTTTTAAGTGTTTTCTGTTGCTGCTAGTCTAATCAGAGTCAAATAGAATTGATGATATAAGACTTCTCTGCTAAATAAAATGTATCTCCCTCAACAATTTATTCCTGAATCATTTTTACCAAGAAGTATCATTTAGATTTACTCCACCTGACCTGCAACTTAAATTTTTACATTTTACAATTTAATTACATCACCATCATCACAAAACAAGATTCTGATTGACTAAGATGCAAGTGTGCCAGTAATAGTCAATGAATTTTAAAAAAAAAACCTTACCACTTAAAATATGGAAACCACCAATATCACAGGAAAATGTACTTAATGGCTAACATGGGTAAAAATTTTAAAAGATAATAGATTATTATTGCTGATAAAATATATGTGTGTTTATGTACTGCACACATGCATGTGTTTGTATGATTTTAAAAATCCATTTCCAGTTTGATTTCATGTGCGTGTGAGATTTTTATTTCTGAAATCTTAGAATATAATCCCAGGGCCTAATAACTATAATTTAAGTATTGTTTCATGTAGTGGTAATTAAAATCTTTATCCTGAAACCCTCACTGTTCCCATTTAAATTATTGTCATAGTGTTAATGATTCATATCAAAAACCAAAATCCTACTCATGTCCATTTCCTCCCACATCTCTACCTAACATATCTAAAAACGGAGCCCAGAATTGAAGTAAACAGTAAATAATCAATGGACACAACCAAAAAAAAAAAGTATATAAAATTATTTTTATCACCATACCTTCCACTGTCAGTAGAATATAAACATCATCTCCTTTTATAAAATCTCTGCTTTTCAGCCTCTCATAAGTTATAAAGGCACTTGTTCCATAGCCCGGACCTCGTTTAAACTGAGTTCCATTAGGGAAAAAATTCACTTGTCCCACTTTGGAAGGCTTATCCCAAAAATAGTTTCCATTATCTGAAAAAGCAATTTATATTAATGGATTGTGTTTAACATCATCATAGCTTTTGGTGGTAGGAAAGAATAGGCAATGTGAAACACAATTAGGATGGAACTCGGAATAATTAAATGATGCTATTGACCTGTGATGTATTCCCTGGCAAGTCCCTGGAACTTGCTCATTTATGCTGTCCTGAAGGAAATAAGATTGCTGGCAGAGAATCAGACTATATTGTAGAATATGAGTGAAGATATACCAAAAGTTTGCTAGGTGGGATATCACACCTATACTGACTGACCCGTGCAGAAACTCCTCTGCCCATTAGGATCATTCTTTAGTGGTCTTCCAAGTTACAGATGGCCTTCTAACTGCATTAAATCAATATGTTGCTGAGACAGTTTGTAATATTATCATTGAAAAATTTACCTTATTAACTGCATTATTTACCTAACCAAGTAGGTAAAGAGTAGTAAGAATAGAAGACAATGAAAATCATTACTTCTGTGAAAAGGTGATGACCCATCCAAACCTGAACCATTTTCAGTATAATTCAGGGAAAAGTGGTTTTTTTTAAAGTGAAGAAATTCTGAATATCACATCTCTACAATCATCTTTGTGAATGCTTTTTCCTATGAGATTAGCAATTTTCTTTCTGTCATTTGATCTATTCCTTTCATATATAGAATTTAAATGTGATGATAATATTCACCTAAACATAATTCCATTTTCCCATTTATTAGGTTCCTGGAGGGCAAAGATTATTAAAATTAGAAATGTGATCATTTCTTTCTGGGAGCTGTTCCTTTTTGAGACTAGAAAGATGGGCGTGATGTCATCATGGACAAATCCTCCAGAACTCTTTAATAAGCTATAACTTGTTCTTACACGCTTCCCAACCCTCTGGAGCACCTGCTCAACATCATCTTTCTGATCAAAACCCACTCTCTACTATAAGAATTCTATTGTTTTTATCAGTCCTAGTAACAAGACCAGGTGAGCGTGGATAGGAAACCCCAGCATCTGAAGGCCTCTCCATACCACGTCCTTCCACAAGCTTCTACACTTGATCTGCAGTGATTTCATAACAAATCTGTGGAAGTAAGACTGCCCTAGTTTTACTACTGAGAATACTGGACTCCAAGAGATTACTCACTCAATATCACATCTCTAATAAGAAACAACGTGGGGCAAGATTGAACCCAAGCATGTCAAATTCTAAGACTAATACTCCTTGTATAACTGCGATTTCAGGTATGGTCATCAGTCTCCAGGACTACAGTCAACATTGTCTCTGTTTGTCAAAGTCCTTGCTGACATTCCTGACAGTCTTCTACCTGGGAGATTCTGTTCACAACTGCTGGAGCCTTTCCCTTAAATTTCTTCTGTTCATACGATTTGGGACTCAAATTTCCCTAGGTATTTGACTGTGTAGTCTATCATTCCCAAATCAGCTGTCCCTCCAAGAGCAATGATCATGTATTAGTAATAAAGAAAATGAGTCACGAACCGGTGGTCTTAAATGGGTCTGTAGTTACACTTCGCTGGTTGGACATACGCTGTCGAATGTCGGGATTTTGATCCAAGAGTGTCATTGTGGCTTGTAGCCAAGGACATGGCCACTGTAATTGATCGTCATTGGCTCCAGAGATCAAGTAGAAATATATCCCTGCATTAGTCAAAGTGTTCAGGTTCAAGGAAACCTGAAAGGCGTAACCTTTAGGAGAATAAAATGGAGGACTATATAGTGTTATATTTGGTGTGTCAACGAACTGTGTGAAATTCCTTATATGCCAGATATGATGAGGGCACCGGGTCTCCGAAAGATTGATGTCATCAATAGATAGGCCACCCAACGATGTGCCAGCACCTCTGACCCCTTCAAACACCACTCTAAATTTATTGGCCACTTTCAGTGTTATGTGGTGAAGTTGCCAGCTCCCAATGGGAATATCTGCAAAAGATACATTATTTCAAAAAAGACAAAGGACTATCCATCATGTGCAAATCAACATTAGAGATCTAACTTTCATAGACAAATGATCATCCTATAGTTATTGATGCCTACAGGTCTGAGGTAAAAAATCAAATCAAGTGATTTTCCTCACTCCTCCAGCACAGGACCATTTATTCCAAGGTATTTCTAGGAGACAATACTGCTCTCTGGAATATTTGAATACTTATCTAGTTGTTTCTCAGATAACTCTCCCTTTCTCAGAGACAGATAAGCAAACAGCAGAAGTATGCCCTATTTATGAGTTACCTTCCAGTCTAAGCTAGATAAATAGTTACACAAATTTATGACCTTCACTTGTTCCCAAAAGTCCTGTGATACTCAACCAAAGCTTCTTTTAATATATTTATAATTTGATTGGAATATTTCCTTCATATGCAAATTTTAATCACCTTTTTGGGAATATGAAATGGAAATCTAAGACATCTGATCAAGACGGAGACCTGGTAAGATTCATGAGCTCCCCACAGAGTGACTCGGGATTTACCTATCTTACAAAAAGAAACACTGAGGAAAAACAGGCACAGAGGCTATAGAGACACAGCAGCAATTGCAACAACAAAGAGTAGGCAAATATGTCTGGATTCAAACCTATACTGCAGACTCAGACTTGGGATAGCGGCAGTGGTAGAGCGGGTAAAACTGTGGGAAAAGTCGGCCCTCCCAGGAATCATGAAAACAACAGAAAGCCCACCCAGCGGACCCAGGACACAGAGCCAGAGGAATGGTCTAGGCACAGGGCAGAAGGAGGACCAGTGCCCTGAGGGTTTGAATGGGAGTCCCAATGAGAAAACTACACTGGTCGCCAACATAACCTGAAGGCAGATAGGGGAATCACCTACCCCCAAGCCTTCCCACCATGTTGCCCGAGTTACAGGAATCAACCACTGGAAATCCCACCATCAGGCTCAGAGGAAGAAGAGAGACTTCCAGAAGAAGAATCTGTCAATGCCACCCGCCAGCACCTCCTTGTGGGTGGAGGTGAAACTGCAGCCTGATTGCTGACTGTGGGCCAACGGCATGGTGGTCATTGCAGTTGGGAGACGGGATGCTGGGGGGAGGCTCTGCATCTCCCACACAAACTCCAAATCTATAGACTGAACTTTTGAGTAGCAACAGAGGGCCCACCTAAGAACTTCAACAAATCCAACCAGTGGTGATGCCACAAAACTCAGGAAATCCCAGTGTCCAAACCAAAATTCAGCTTACTCAGTGCAAGTTGATGCCTTACACAAGGCCAACACAGCAGGGAAACGTAATCCACAGAAAAATAAACAGAATGCCAAACAGAGCAAAGACATAGAGAAATACATGTTAAATGATGGATCCAAGCAAACCCAGGGGAAAATCTACATACAACAGACATATGCAAACTACCTGGATGAATTTAGGGTAACAGTGATAAACATCCTCATGAAAATCAAGAAAACAAGAGAGTAAGAAACAGAAAACAATAAAAAGAGAGAAGAAATGAAGCAGCTCAAAACAGATGTCAAAGAACACAACAGCTGACCTAAAGTAGTCAATAGAGGGACTGAAGAATAGGAATGATGAGGCCTCCAACAGACTCAGTAATCTAGAAGACATGGCAGAGGAATGCTCATGAGCAAACCAGCAATGATATAAAACAATGCAAAGAAATGAAAACAGCATTTGAGACCTATGGGTTAACATCCAAAGAAACAACATTCACATTATAGGGGTCCCAAAAGGAGAAGTGAGAGAAAAGGGGTCAGAAACTGTATTTGAAGAAATAATAGCTGAAAACTTCCTAACCTGAAGAATGAAGCAAGCCTCTAGATCCAGGAAACTTAAAGAGTCCCTAATAAAAGAAACCTAAGCAGACCTACACCTACAGACACACTGTTATTAAAATGTCAAAAATACAAGATAAAGAAAAACTCTGAAAAGCATCCTGAGAAAAACAAATCATATACAAAGGAGTCCCCATAAGATTGTCAGTGAATTTTTTTCAGCTGAAACTCTACAGGTCAGGAGGAAATGGCATGATATATTCAAAAAAACAAAAGAAAAGTATTTTCAACCTAGGATACTATATACTCTGTGAGATTATCATTTAGAACTGAAGCAATGATAAAAAGTTTTTCCAATAAACAAAAGTTAAAAGAATTTGTCACCACCAAACCAGTTCTACAAAAAATAATAAAATATGCTATGTAAAACGTAAAGAAATCCCACTTAAAAAAGTAAGACAGCAAATATAATAAGTGGGAAGGGTGCATCCTGATGACCTAGAGGATAAGATCACTGGACACAGTCCACATACATCCTAGGGACTCAGGTTTAAGACTAGGACCCAGGGTGACAACCAAGATGAACAATTAAGCAAAATAAATGAAGGGCTTCTTACTCCTCCCTCTTCCTGCCTGCCTGTCTACTCACCTTCATTTCTTCCTTCACCTTTCCTTTAAAAAAAAAAAGGTGGGGAGGAGGACAAGAGAACAAAATTGTAGATGATTAGAATAAGTGGAAGACTAATCTGCTTTCAAATAAAAATAGAAAATAAACATAGATGCCTTAATGCTAACTTCAGGGTAACCTCAGGATAGATCTCCAGGGAAAAAGCAAGGAAGGGAAAAAAAAGGGAAATGGAATCAAAATACAAGCATACCCAACACACCTAAGAAGACAAAGAGAAGAACAAAGACACAGAAGATAACACACAGAAGACAAATTATAAAATGACACTAAGAAGCTACATATCAGTAATCACCATAAACGTTAATGGACTAAAGGGGAATCTATCAACCCCTAGAAGGCCCATGTTTTACAATTTATTCCTTCAGTCACTTAACAGTAACTCAACATTATAAGTATTTATCAGATATTTGGTACCAATCCCCTCTCCAACCCCAACCTGCATTTCCACTTCCACTATTGTCCCTGCTTCCAGTCAGCAGCACATTATATGCCATCTTGTCTTATTTTCTTATATCATATACTCAGATAAGAAGTATTACACTAAGAAAAAAACAGTTTCCCAAACCCCCCACCCCGCCATAGAATAGTGAAGGAACTCATGTCAAACCAGTAGTTAATACAAGGTCTTAAAATTTAAATATGCTATCATTTAATAGGAAACCCAATTGTGTGACAACAAGTTAGAAAATCCGAGCTGTAGAAAACGCTATTGTCCTGGAGGGATTCTAGATTGAACAAAAACCTTTCACAAGAGTTTCACTTAATTATTATAGTACTAAAAGTTTAAATTCTGGACTCTTAAATTTCTTAAGTGCTTTTTTGTGCTGTTATCTATCAATGATACCTAAATATTACTAATGAAAAGGAGAATACACCCATACACACACACACATCCACACAAACAAACAAAATGTAGCTCATATATATAATTATATATCAGTTTTTTGTATGTATAACTGCATATGCAATAAATTATGTGTAATATATAGAAAAATTATATTGTATAGTATGTGATATAAATATTCATGTGTATATATATGTAAAATAAGATTAGGAAACTCACTGTTTCTAAGTGTTCAGGAAGAAAAATATCACATATGCTTCAGATTGTTTCTCTTTGTTAAACATGGGAGAATGGTATGCCATAGCATAATGTGGATTGATTTTTTAACAGGTTTTACTCAACTCATTCAAACCAGAAGTTCAGTACATGAAGCAGACAGTAGCATATTTGCCAGTCCTCAGTCTTTCCCTTCCTCAGGGAACCCTTGTAATCATCTGCTTTAGTAGATAGTCAGTATGAGCTACCTCACTGACACATGACTGTAATGAAGTGTGAGTGCCCAATTATAGTACCCTCTCTCTACTCAGGAATTGCTCCAGAAGTTACATTTAACCCTAACCATAGTAATTTATTTTTTAAATTAGAAATTAAAGGAAGAGTTCATTTTCCAGTCTGATGGCACATTTGGTAAGATACAAGTTGCAAAGTATCAGTTTTACAGAAAAAAAAACCTATCTGAAATAACATCAAAAGTCCCCAACCATGGTCAGAGATAGGTCAAGTCCTTCCTGAGACCAGCTGCTTTCTCAAATTCCGTTCTACAATTTATTTACACTGAGTCACTGAGGGACCCCTTCCCATAATGCCTAAGATAGAACCCATTGTATTTTTGTTACCTAGTCAGGACTAAATTCCAAGGTGCCAGAGATTAATCTACAGTATCTTAAATGATTGTCACATAATAGAGCACACATATGATCTTCACTTTAGCTTCCTTACCATGACATAAAACAAGGAGAATCCTGTTAAAATTTAAAACACAGTGCATCCATGGCCCCTATGCTGTTATAAGTTGTTGCATTAAAAGTTAAAACTGCCTCACACTGAACCCAAACAAGATGGCTGATATTATACCTTTTATTTCTTCCACAAGAGTTAAGCTACCATTCACATTGCCTGCAGCATATTCCCTGACGTAGATCTTCAGCTGGTCACTTTGACCTCCACTGTTATATAAGTAAAATTGCAAGCACTGAAATCCTCTTTTAGGGTATAGTAGTCTGCTTTCCAGCACCGCTGTGGCCCCCTCATTTACAGAGCCACTGTCGAAATGCATGAAGAAACCAGAATCTGTTAAGAGGACAAAAGCAGAATTGAGAGAAAACAGATATTAAATATAGGAATGGTGTCCTGTGAGCACAATGGTTCCACTTAGTTCCCGCTATTTGCAGGGCACTTTGTTGGACATTTAAATATGTTTCTAGGAGCAAGAAGTTTTTAGAAAAAAGCAAAGACATTAGGTCACCTTCTTACTACAGATGTTAGCTTTCAAAAACTAAAAGAATTTGTCATCTGCATAGTCCAGACCCTCCTCTTCCTCCTCCTCCTTTTCTCTCTCTCTCTCTGCCCCTCTGGCTCTTCGGCTTCCAACCCCAATTCCCACATCTTTTCTGGCCTCTGCAGGACCACTAGCCACTATGCAAATCTGTGTTTAAAAAGAAAAATATTTTATTAACATGTATTTGTATATTTGATAGAACATTATGCAAATGTAAGGTAAACAACACGTTAATTTGACACATTTATATATTATATTATGATTGACATTGTAGTGATAATTAGCACCTCTAGTGGTGGGAATAATCAAGTTCTAGTCTCTTAGTAAGTTTGATGATTATTGTACATTATTGATGTCTGCATTTCCCACACAGCGCATAAGCTCTCTAAGACTTCTTTACTACTCATTGTCAACTTATACCTTAAACAACATCTATCCTATTCCCAAACCCCCCAAAAAGAAGAAAAATAAGAACCTCTAACTATTACAGACCTCTATCCCTTCCTAGATCATCAGAGCTGTCGTACAGAGGTCCTAAGTTCTGAAGTCTAGTTTTACGTATTTGCTGCTAGAAGTGAGCAAATAAAAACTTAGTACTTGTAATAAATAAAGAGCTATTTAAAATTACAATGAAAAAGGATACTCATCTGAATAAAATTAAATAAATTGTACTTTCTACCATCATTTTAAGTATTTTTGTAATAGGAATGTGTAATCACACACAGCTGAAATTCTGAAACTGACTGATTCACAGCCTAATGTTATTCTCTGGAAAGACTCTTACTTTCTGTAGCTTCAAGAAAACAGCCCCACTACCCCAGAGACAAGAGTCCTGCCGGGAGGAACAGGCCTCTTCTGCTTTCAACAAGTTCATCTCTGACTCAGTGACAGAAAAGCAAGCTCAGAGAGTGAAAAAGCAAAGAAATAAGCCAATATGCTTATAAGGCACAGGATCAGTTCCTTAGTAGCAACATAATGAATAATTATAATAGAAACTAGAGATAAAAGCCCAGTCTTCATAGCAAGGGGAAAGACTAGAACTAGCTAGCATACATTCTAGAAATAGCTCATTGCTGTTACCTTTGCACTGGCCCATGTTGGAGTGATCACTGTCAGGTCCCCAAGCGACATGTGAAACCCGTTGCCAGTCAGCATTATCACCTGAACTTTGAATCATACCACACACATTTTCCAGTTCAAAATTGCATGAGTCCATAAAGCTCAAGGAAGAAGCTACAAAAGCAAAATAAAAAATTATTGACACTCGTGATATGACATGATCATCTACATAATAAAAACTGAGTCTATCACAGAAGTACCGGGAGTGTCCAGAATGAATGAAAGGGAATGCCTCGTTGATTCTTGCTGACGGATGCTTGACACTCCCTTGAGATCAACAAAACCAACAGATTGATCAACTGTATAGAGCTGAATAAGTGTCCCATCTTTTTTTTTTTAATTCTCTTAATTGTAGAAACCTGAGTCTAAACTCTTCTAGTGAATCAGTTTATTAAACCACAACCCAGATTATTTGATCTCATTTATAGTCCAACTGTATAGCTCACTTTAGCTGAAAAGAGTTTTGATATCAATCTACCTGTTAATTAATAACAGCTTTAAAAACTTGTGTGGTACCCAATTCATCTTTACACCTGAGGAGCAGAACTTGGAAGACAAAAAATGATATTTCCAAGTTATAAACTGATATCTGGGTGCTCTTCTGCTTTTTCTTTTTCTTTTTTGAAATATTAAACTTCTGTAATTTCAGAAAACTCAACAGAATATTAAGCAAAATAGCACAGAGCAGACTTTTTCCTACTTGGCAAAGAGAAATAGAAGTCAATTCAAAGAACACGTCACTTACAGCAGTTATATAGTCGATTCAGCTTTAAGAGATCAGAGTCACTGAAATCCATTCGTTGGCCAATCACATTCATGAAGTCTGAGATTTTTGTTACAATTGTTGGCTCTGTTCCATTCTGGAATGCAGTTTTACTGTAGTGCATTACTGATGTGTAGTCATAGGGAACATTCAGGGAGTCTGATACTTTATCATCATAGGTATTAAAATTGTGCTCTTTGCCTAAATGATAAATAAATAAATTTTAATTACTTGATGGTCACAAAATTCAGCTTGCCTAACTCCACATACTGCTTAGACTAGGAGACTACAATAAACATAGTACAACTATGTTTATTTACTACAATTCATCTCAAGTATTTCAAAGAGTGTTCCATAAATTCCTATGTTAGAATATAATATTGATGCTTAGAACTGTGGTATCAGCAGTCACACTAAACCTTTCTAAAGTTCCACTACAACCCTAAGTTGAACATTAGCATTTGGCCTATGGTTCTAAGATCTGCAAATGGGAGGGTGGGGACATAAACAACAGATGGAGATGAAAGTGAGAGGACTTTGAGAGGTGTGGTGGGAGGGGAACTGGGAATGATAAAGTGGATGGGAGTCATCAGACAGGATTAGCATAGTCAGGATTTCATGCTTATTGGAATATGTGTAGATATCTTCACAATGAAGACACTTAGAAAAGATGCTTGGCCCATGAGTGTCATACTAATGGGTAGTTGATTGCAATTTGAAATCAGATGATTTTGTGAACACAATAAAGGGATCTGACCCCTAAAGGATACAGATGTGTTATCAGATTTAGGCAGAAGTTTCTACCAAAAAAAAAAAAAAAAAAAGATTTTGGGAATCCTAAAGAGTAAGACCATGGATTAAAACTAAACACTTGTCTTATTCTGGAAACCTGTTGCTGTGCCTTCTCCAGTAAAATCACCAGACACTGTAGGGGAGGAGTAAGCAGCAAGTGCTGTGATGTAATGATTGTGATGTCATTGGCTGCAGCACTGAGCAGCGCTCAGGGTGCCTCACAGAGGCAGGACATATGGGTCACTGGGGGGAAATTTGGGAACCATGAGTTCTAATGGTACACGGTTATTTGACCTGTCCAACTTGGAGCATAAAGTCACAAAAAGCTTGGGCTGTTCCACCATAGCCCAAATACTTCACAAAACAGCAAAGACCATGATGCAATCGTGTTGGGAAATGTTACTCTTTTGGAAGGTTTACAATTCCTGGTGGTCTAACAGAAGCTTTGAGCAGTACAGCATTGCTAATAACAAGGAATTGAATTTCTTTCAACTCTGGAGTCCCCAAACAAATTTGACCACAGATCCCTTTCCTCACAACATCTATGAACATATTGTGAGATAGAACTCAATAAAATATGTTTTGGGAAGCACAAAATTTGTTTCTAAGATCATATCCAACTGAAAAACACTATGGCTCTAGGATACTGATACCCCAACAGGGTTCCTTCAGGAACTCAACTCAACTTGCATTAGAGTTAAGTAAGATAAAGGGTCAAAACATGCGAGGATTTCTATTATTAGCAGTTGCCCGAGACAGCAGGAGAGGACACATGCTTAAAAGTTTATTCTTAAAAAAAAAAAAGTGATAAAAAAGAGAGAGATGTACCTGATTGAATTCTGTCCCAAATAATCCTGACGTAGTCGTCCCGATCAGAACGTGACTGCTCATGCCAGAATCCTAGGGCGTGAAGGAATTCATGTTGAACAGTTGCTATTCTGTCACAGTTGGTTCCAATGGAGAGTTCCTGCCTCCCAGCATGCCTGTTTCCTATTGAAGACCAGCAGCTTAGAGGAGAAGGAAGAGAGAGTGTTATAATGAGGCAAGTTTAAGTGTCAGGGTAAAATCCCCAATGTCCAACCTACCCCAACCTAATTACCCACTTAGACCCTTTGGTCTTATTTCTGGACAACAACCATTTCTCTCAAAACCCTGGTGAGATGTGATATAACCTACAGATTAGATAATCTTTGGAGAACTTGCCATTATACCAACTATTACATCAGAGCAAGTAATCCCCCAATCAGCCTAGACTTGATTTTTCTTGGAAATGACAGTCTTTCAGATCCTCCTTGGTAGGCTGATAACCATTACTAAGGATTTTATAGGTATAGCAACCACTCCGAATTGCTAAGCTCCGGGTAAATAACACTGTCACTTTCTCAACTCAGGTAGTAAGAGTTCATAGGTCAAAATAAATGTATGCACAGGCGTGCATGCACCAGGGTTTTCACTTAAGGGAGAAAAAGAAGAATAAGCTACAAACAGCTGAAGTTCGCAAAACTGTGGGATGGATGGCATGCACTCCCACCCACCTTACCTTCACATTGGTAGTCAGCTTGCATGGATGAATATTTTATTTTTTGACTAGAGAAATTAAAACCAGTTCATCTTTTATTCTCCAGCAAACAGCAAAGGAGCCCCACACCACTCTCAAGGTCAGGGCCTAGGGCAATTGCTGATTTATAATGCCCCAATCACAACAGTTCTCATTAGAATTCCTAGGAGACAAACTCTTCAACTTACCCACTACCCTTGAACACTGATATGTAATTAGCTTCTCCAGCCCAAGGCTTGAAGTCAATGCACGTTTTCAGACGATAGCGTTCAAATGCATTGAGGATAACTCCCTTAGCATTCATTTCTGAAGAGAGAAAACAAACAAAAATACACTTAGTACCAAGTAAGTATATTGCAGGGATTTGGTTCTTCTTAAGATTCCTTCATTTTGCCCCATGTTTATTTCCCTGGTCATAAGAGGGCCACTACTGAACAGCAAATAGGACATTTCTTTACCTCAGAGCACAGGTTCATTGGATCACTGGCAACCAAAATGAGCAATCACCACTACATGCTTTATCTCAAAACTGCAATATGTATTTAAAGCCTCACAACACAGCTTTTAATCTGAGGAATTTAATACAACAGCGTCGATGAATGTGCTGAAATATATACATGGTATTAATGTCTATATATCTGTGCTTTAATCTATGTTTGTCCATGTCTCAATCTATAACTTCAAAGTGCATTTTCTGAGGAGAGCGTTCATAAGATTCACAAAAGAATTCGAGGCCCAAAGCAGGGTTACCAACCATTGCTTTGGGTGCACCCTGGTGGCCTAGTAGGTAAGGTCACCGGACAGAGTTCACAAATGTCCCAAGGACTCAGGTTTGAGCCAAGGGATGAGGGGGGGATGCAGCTGAATTGGGGGACAAACAAGGTGATCAACTAAACAAAATAAATAAAGATGCTTCCTCCTCCTCTCTCTTCCTGATGCCTGCCTACTTGCCTTCATTTCTGCCTGCAACTTTCCTTATTAAAAAAATAAAAGAACCATTGTTTTTGAGTTAAGAATGATGCTAACAGAAATATGGAGCTGGAAGAAAGCAGGAACATGAAAGCAACAGAGGCATGCAGAAAAAGAAGTTAGGAGGGCAACCTGGGGCAGGGCGCAAAGTGACCATAAATAATATTGGGGATTGGTTATTGGTCAAGTGAAAAATGGTGACTGGCAGGAAGTAGGATATAGATGCAGAGTGAGATGCACTTGTACTTTGGAATTAAACACACCTGAATTCTCCTCATCCTCCTACCTGACTTTTGATGTGTACCCTTTGCCAATTTAATTCACCTTTGGAGCTTTCATATTATGGTTAAGTGAAGAAATAAAACCAGTTTTGCAGGAATATTGTGGGGATAAGAAGAGAAAGTAAGGTGATGTGCCTTGTAAGATGAGCATTTATCAAATATTCATTTCTTTCCTCCATTCTTATGTGACCACTGTATGGACATTTAAGGAAGGTTACTCAAAATGCCTTGACTAAGTGAAGGTGAAGAATAAGGTTCACAGAGGGAAGGCTCTAATATCTGTGAATCTATAAGAGGCACTACATCATCAACCTTTTACCATCCCATCCACAAATAATACATTCTCATTATAAAGAAGTTAAGAAATGCAAATAAACAAAAATAAGGAAATTATAAAATCTTAACACCCAGAAATAACCTTATCTGACTTTTTGCTTATAAATATGTAACATACATATATTTTATAAAAAATAGCCACAGTCTACAAAGTATATTATGAACTTTTTTCAATAAATAATTTATCATAAAATTTTATCTTCACCATTAGATAATATTTTAGTATCTTAATAGATGAATTTTATTGCTACAGTATTTATTTACTTACTATTGTCAAATATTTAAATTATTTCCAATTTTTCTGTACTGTAAATATCACATTTGAATTACTATTTCAAATCTAACACTTCCTTAAAGTAAGTTATGATGCTTTCCTTTCTCCCCCCATCTTATGATGGAGAGAGAACTCAGGACACAGGGGCCCTATGGCAGGAGAGGTCCCCCTCGGAAAGGCAGGCCCACAGGTCACGCACCCAGAAACAGAAATAAATAAAGAGAAGAATAAAATAAAATAGGTGTGATGAGGGGGTGTGTAAATTGGGTTAATGGGGTCAATCATATGGTAAAGGATGGAATTAGATTCTTAATAGTGAACATAATGTAGTATTTATGATGATGTACATCTGAAACCTATATGATGTTATAAACCAATGTTAGTTCAGTAAAAATTTGAAAATAACGGGCTTGATAATGCTTACCACTATATGATGTTTTTTAGAAGAGAAAGTAAATGGAACAGGCTGGTCTAGGTCTTTTATCAAAACTTAGTGAGCATAATTTCTTTCCTTCAGTGAATGGTTTTGTTGCCTTTGCTTTGGTTTGTTTTTGTTTTTTGTTTTGTGAGATAACATTGGTTTACAACATGATATGACTCTCAAGTATGCAGCATTATAATTCCATATCTAGGTACCCTACCTGATGATAACCACCTAAAGTTTGCATCCTTGTTTTGAGAAGCAAATAAGGGAACTATGTGAAAGTATTGTAAAAGGTAAGCTCTCTACCAAGATATGACCTTCATTTACCTTGTGTCTTTATTTGCCAAGGGCCTTAAATCTCTTTGTATCACAGATACGGGAAAGCTCTACACTACCTGGTACTGTTATCTCAATTCTCAAGTTCAGATGGCTAAGAAAAGTTCTGGACAAGCCTAAGAGTCAAACAAGCAGTCGTTCAGGTTTATTTTCCCTTAGTTCTTTCAAGTCCCTAGCACCTTGACCTTCATTCCCATGGCTACCATCTTTACCCTCGCCCTCCACTCACCCTCCTCTCAGCAACACCTGGAATCTGACACTCAGGTGAGGAATTGTATTTATTTACCAGACAATGGCTGTTTTAAGTATTATTCCTTTCAGGAAGTTGCCTGTAAGAGCAGATAACATCAGAAGTTGAAGTTAAAAGATTAAAGCTTTATTGGTAGAATTTGATAGGTTGCCCAGAATATGAGCATTTTTGGTCTTCTAGAAATCACCTCCAGAAAATCTTTCATGGGTATTTACTTTTGCTGCATTTAAGAATGCCCTTGCTTAGTAATCTTCCAAGTCTATGTTATTTGAAGATGATATGAATTTTTGAAATGTGAGAAAATGCTTTTCTTACCTGAATACAGAGAGTAAGTTTACTGCTATAAAATTTAACAGAGGTCATGTTTTTTCTAAATTAAAAAAAAAAATCTCCTTTTCTTTTAAAAAAAGAACCATTATTTTGGAGCTAAGAGTGATGCTAACAGTTAGAAATATGGAGTCTATAAAAAAAGTCTATAAAATTTGCAATTTAATTATATTGTAAAAACTATATAACATGAAACACAGCAATAATGTTTAAATTTCTTAAAAACATTTTAAAAATTTAAAAAATTTAAGCATTTGTACTTATCAGCCCTCCCCAGACCCCCACACCACATGTCTCAGGCAGCTAAGGCACAGACTATGAAAGCTGTGGACCCAGGTTTGAGACCCATGGCCAAGGGGTGAGGTGGGGTAGGGATGGACACTGGACATTTTAGTTACAGCTATGTGAAAATTTGTATTTAGGATGATAGGATCTGGGCTGAGTTTTTACCCAACATGTTTCATTCATATGTTTACAATTTATTTTAGAAACTATCAACTGCCTATAATATGCCAGAGACTATGCCTCCAATTTATAAAATGAAAAATAGCTCCTGTCCTCAAGCATTCATTACATTGTTTTATAGTGTTTAAAAACAGGTACATAAATCTTTGAAGACTAGGATAGCTTTGGTTAAAACACATGACAAAAATACAGTCACATTAAAGTTCACTGAATTCTTGTGGGAATAGTTAAGAAAATAAATGTTTTTAAGTGTGATACATATATATATACTATATATAGTATATACTATATACAATATATAATGTATGCATAATTTTAAACAAAATTATCTTTAAATTTTTAAATCAAAAGATTAAAACAAAAATATTTAAATGGGGAGAGGTTGGTAAAAAAGTACATAATTTCAGTTATAACATGAATAATGTTGAGAATCTAATGGGAACCTGGTGACTATAGTTGGTAATACTGTATTGTATTATTGAAATTTATGATAAGAATAGAACTTAAATATTCTCATCAAAAAGATGTGGGGAAGATCTGTGAGGTGATAGATGCTTAACTAACTAGATGGGGAAATTCTTTCACAATATATACCTGTATTTAATCACCACAATATGCACTTTAAATATCTCATAACTCCATGTGTTAATTATACCTCAATAAAGAGGAACCTTTTTAAATTTTAAATAAAATCATTCAGCTTAGTGAATAATATAGTCAACCAAAAACCACAAATTAACAACAGCCTATGTGAAAATCCATAAAGCAGCTACTATATGCCAAAAACGTTAAGTGGAGGGTCTACACTAGGCAGAGGGAAAGCATATACAAAGAATTAAAAGTGTAAAATTGTGATATTTTTCAAAATAATGAAGAGGTCTACTTGGTTTGAACTTAACCTTTATGGAGGTGCATAAAGGCAGCAAAAAATGTGAGAAAAGAAGTTTTAGAGCTAAATTATAAGGAATTGAAAAAATGAGTCTTTCAGATTCCTCCCTAAAGTTAATAATCTCTCCTTATATTACATGAGCTCTTTATAGTTTCTTAACCTGTTAATTAATTACTCTTGCCTTAGCTTTTTTACCCTGTTCTTGGTTTTTCTTCTGTTTCTGGTCAACCTTCCCTTCTCAATAGCTTTTTTCAGATTCTCGATCTATACCAATTCCAAAAAGTTACTCTGTCAAGTTCAATTTCACTCTTGGCTATTTTCTTACTCATTGCAGTCTCCCTGGATCATTCAAAAACACTAATGATGTACGAGGGCAGTTGTTGTCCAGAAGGCCCTGTGTAAGATGCTCACACCTACCCCCATGGCCTCAACATGTCCTCCTCCTAACAATTCCCAAATATTTCTAGGATGACCAGGCCATACACCACTACTTTATGTGATATCTTCACCACAGTGAGCCTGAAGCATTTCAAAGCCTGCATGTCAGAAACTAATTTCCTCCATGCATTCTATTCTACCCACTTCAACACATATTCCATTTTCTTGTTAAAGACACTAACCATCACCCTGTTACCTAATCCTGAGCACTAATATCTCTTTAACTACACGCACCTTTTTTTTTTACTTCTTTCAATCACCAAATCTAACAATTTTCTCCTAAAACACTTAGATGTATCCACTCTTGCCTTTTCTTACTGAAAAAGTCTTGGTTCAGAAACTCTTTAGTCCTTCCCTAAATTTCAATAATCTCCTAATTAATTTCCTTACTTCCCCTTTGCTTCACTAATAATACATCTTCTATGCTGCAACCACAACGATAGCAAGCTCACTTCCACATTAAAACTTTTGATGGATATACTTTAGCATCAGTATACACACCAAGTCTTTTAACATGACAAAGAGTCAAGCACTTTCCTGTATGATCTGTCTACCTGTTCAATCTCATTGTCTCCTGATAATTTTCAATCTAAATTCTAGACAAGAGTTTTCTCTCTTTCCCATGCCTGGGCCCTGATGATCCATCTGCCAAGAGTGACCTTCCCTAGTATCAGATGTTACATGAGCCCACATGGGCTCTTCCTGTGAGTTAGACATCTTAACTGGACAGATGCTGCAAGTAGTGTCTTGGAAGATGAATGAAAGTTCAAAAAACAAATGTCTCGAACAGAATGCAAAGTTGCCATCAGTCCCACTCGTCTCCCAAGTATCGATGTATGGTGTGCATCTTACAGTCTTTGTGACAGCCTGCTGCAGAGTGCCACTTGCTCCCTAGTGCACATGACTTTAGGTCTAGGTTGAATCAAATGCCCCTCCAACATGCCTTCATAGCTCTTGAAATATATCACTAATCATAATGCTCATGCCATTCTATTATAATTAGCTCCTCATTATTCTCAATCTCCACTTAAAATGTATTATCTTTAAAGAGTAAAGTTTCCCAAACAGTAGTTCCTAAGTAAATGTGGGTCACTGATTACATTTCCACTAGTCTGTAAATAAAATAGCAATCATATTTAGAGTTTTTAAAAATGTTATAGCAAAGTTGTCTTTATTTTTAGATTAGATCCTCCTGACTTTTTAATATGAAAACATTATTTTACAAAAAGAATGAGAAATGATCATGGGTTTTTGCTGTTGTTTAAATTCCTGACTTGGCAAAATAAAATGTCAGTAAAACAATGTCAGTCCCTAATGATTTGTTTGATTTTTTTTTTTAAGTAAATGTGCACTGACAAACAAAATATCTTTTTTTTTTTTTTTTTTAAAGGAAAGGTGCAGGCAGGAATGAAGGTGGGTAGGCAGGTAAGCAGCCAGGCAGGAAGAAAGAGGAGGAAGAAGCATTTTATTATCATTTGCATTTGGTTGTTCATCTTGTTTGTTCTCCCCCAGCTCTGGAACAGGAACCCAGATTTTTGGGTGTATGCAGTTTTTGCTGGCTGGAGGTGGTGGGTTTAACCACTAAACGAACAGGGCACACTAAATGAAAAATCATTAAAGGCTCTACAAGCCTACCCTTGTAAATACCGTAACCGTATTCTGTCAGGAGCATATATAACTCACTTTTCTCCTAATTTATCTATTTCCAATACACCAAGGTATGTACTAACCCAAGCTGTCTTCTAGAACGTATGGAATGGTATGAGGCCATCTATATTCGTCTCCAATTATGGAATTTCTATCCTGTGCCTGTCAAAAAATGTAAAAGGAGTAATGAAATGAATCAGATAAATGCTTATGAAATAATCAAAAGTTAAGCTCTCCCTGTCAGCCTAAACAAATTGCATGTGTATGCACATGTATGGGTACATGCTCCTACTTTTATCACATTATAACAAAGTTTCTTGGAGGCAATCAGTAATTTCTATTATTAATTTTGTTGACAAAGTTGAAGAAGGACTCATGCAATGCCATGTAAATACTGATTGTTGGAAAACTGCACTGTAAATACTGAGAGATTTATAGATGACTTTCCTATACTACAGATAAAATATGTACAAAAAAGAAGTGACAGCAAAACTTCATAATCTTGATCCCACACTATGAAAAAAGTCATACATGAGCTTGGCCAAAGTTTTCCAAGTTTTTAAAAGGACTTGAAGTGTTTATAACAGAAAATGAATAATATTTCATTAATATATTCAACTAGTCAACAGAATCAACACTGTTCTAGAGAATAGTAACTTACTGATAAACAAACTACCAAGGCCTTTACCTTCATGGAACTAATATCTAGCAGAGGAAACAAGCAGTATGTAAGAAAACAAGTAAGCTTAACTAGGATAAATTTGGCCACAGGGATAGGGTTTTCCCATTTAGGAGGGCAATACTGGAAATAGATAAATTAGGAGAAAAGTGAGTTAGGTGGGGTATATGTTGAAGATAGAATTGATAGTACTTTTAAAGGGATTGGAGGGTGGGGTGAGGGACAGGAAAGAAACATGTATGACTCCTGGATTTCTTTTTCTTTTTTTTCTTTTTTTTTTTTTAGTTATTCACTGGAGTGGGTTGAGTGAGTGCTAATAACTACTAAGAGAAAAGATAAGCGGAACAGTTTGTGTGGAAAATCGGAGTTCAGGACACCTCAGTTTTGAAGTATATTGTAGACCTTCAAGTGGAGTTGACAAGTTGGCTTGGATAGAATAGTGTGGAACTTGGGGGAAAAGGAAGACTAGAGTTATGTATTTAGAGTCATAGGAATAGAAGTGACATTTAAAACCATGGTACAAGGTAAGCTCAAGAATGAGAAAGTACAGGTGGAAAAAGGGCTTAGCCTCAGACACAACAATTTGATTACTGAACTGAAGCTCATAGCAGGGGTTTAAGGGACATAGTATGCAGATATCAAACTTCTAAACTTCCTTAAATTACATGTAAGACACCTATTTGAAGCCATGAGAGAGAGACAGGAATCTAAAAGTTTAAGAGGAACTTTCTTGGCAACCCTGTTTTTAGCTGAGTTCAGAGTAGAAGTTCAAAAACTTTCTTTTCTTTGATTTCTTTTTGGAAAAAGCCTGATTCATTGAAGATGCTTATAAATGTGTTTAATTTTGCTTCAACTAAATTGAGTCAGTGAAGTTGTATCTTTAAATGAAAACACCGCATTGATCCAATATTGAAAATCAATCGGATAAATAAGGCCAAGGCATTCATCGTGAGTGATGGTGCCTTTAATCACACAGAAATCTGAGTAATGGATGGTGAAGGCAGTATGATATGAGGCCCTTGAATAAAAGGTATTCATTGAATAAGTATCCACCAGTATCCTGTGCCCTTACAGATAGTCAGGCTTATTAAAGCCCATACTCTTCACTCACTCAAACACACTGTACTTCAGCTTGCAGTGATTAGTAGGAGAGTCTTCCTTACATTGTTTCAACTCACCTCGTCAAGTCTGATGTCTCCCTCAAAAAGATCTAGTCCCAAATCTAAGAGGGAACACAGAAATTCATGTTAGCAAATTGAATTCAAACTCTTCACTTAAAAAAGGGTGCAAAAAAACTCTACAAACCTTCATTGATATCAAATATGTCCTGGTCAATTCCACCATCTACATCTTTGATGAAAAATATAAAAGAAAATCATATTGAACATTATGGTTATAAAAGAAGAAAATCTATCAATTGCAGAATTCGAGGAAAACAGTTCTCTTGCTTCAGTGGCGTCATTATTAAGTTCTGATTCAATATATATTGATTGGTTAATTAATTGATTAAGAATCTCATAGGAGCCAGACTTAGGACTAGGGAATAGATATACTCTTATCCTATCCGTGTGCTTTGAATGACAAACGACTTCAGAATAAGAAACCAGTCATTTTCTACAACATTAAACTTAATTTGGAATCTAGACTAGATGACTAAATTAAATATGAAGCAAAATTTTTAAATTGGTCAAACCAACCCAATCTACCCATATATGTATATTCTTTGCTAGTAACCTATCTTAGAATTCTCAAGCAAAATGCTAATTTAAATTTGAATTACATTTTTATGCCACAAAATGTCGCATAATATGGCCAAATCTCAGTTAAGAGTGTGATAGATAAACAGGATGGAATCTCAGGTCTATCTGATTTGACACAAAATAGCAAAAATAATAATAGCAAGCATTTATGGGATATGTATGTGTCTGTCATTGTGTTTGCCCTTTTCTATACTATCATGTACTTTTCTTTTGGGCACATGGAGCCCTGTAACAGGTGTAAAACAAAATGTTCCTCAATAAATCAAAGGAAGGCTGTGTTGATCAAAGTTCGAAGCAATTATGCAATTATGCTGAAGAAATTATGCATTGTGCTTAGTGTTAAAGGTGTCCTAAGTGCTTCTGTTGTTTTAATATCCACATAACTTTATTTTACTATGAGTAATAGCAAAACTCAAAAAGACTCACCAAAGTTTTCTGCAGTTGACTGGGAAGCAAACACATACAAAAAAGATATTAGTATGATGCTCATGACATAGATGGTCCTCTTGGTTCCAATGTGTGTTTAGCCATTTGGGTGGGCAGGCAGTGTCAATATCAAGGATCGCTTTCTAGCATATATACAAGACACTATATTTGACTCTAAGTTAACTTTTTAGCTAAAGTGTCTTCTCATTTCATAGAAAAAAATGAAACTAACTTTTACATGAATTTGAAGGTGAAGTATTGAGAAACCACCTTCACAGATTGAAAAGAAAGCAGAACATAAGACTCAAGTCCTCAAATAAGTGTTCACTTTAAACTTCGATTTTCTAAAAGATTCATGAGACAATGTTTGAAAATCCTAATAATTTATTCTCACTGTTGAAACATTATTATAATTTATAACCACGTTTGAAAGAGAAATGAGATTCAAGACCTCATTAATCTGTTTACTTTAATATTTCTCTCAAGATTTTACCTTTAAAAACAGTATCAAATATTTAAAAAGAAATCAGTTGGTTTACTTTTAGATTAAAAAGAAACTAAACTTCTGAAAATTGATTCTCACAAGTGACAAATAAAACCTAGACTACATGCCCAAAGGAAAAAGCTAAGTAAACCAGAGAAAGTTCCTAGTGCAGTCTAGTAAAAACATCTCTGGTAAGCAGGACTGGCAAACAGCAGATCTGTGTGATATTCCTGCTTCTACCAACTAATAACAAATCATCTCACCTTCCTGATAGACTACCTGTAAAATATAACCAATGTCAGCATTGCAAGGATACTGTGAGTTGTATAATGCTATGTGAAAGCACTTTGTAAATGATATCAAAATGTCACTCAAATGTTAAGATGTGATTTTATTTAATGTATCTATATATCTAAACACTAGAATCATAAGGAGCTTTTGTCAAGTACTGGGAATGGATTGGTTGGATTGTTAAAATTCTTTTTTTATATTAACAACTTCAGTTGTCTCACACTATAGCCACCTACACATCTGCTGAAAAACGTTATCAAGTATTTGCTCATTGCTACAGTTTTAAGGTATTCTAAATGCTATTTCTTATTTCTAATGCTATGGTTCTGTTCTGAGAATATAAGCTCAATATGATACCATGAATTTAAAGTCTCAACTAAAGGTTTTCCCTACAAGCATTTGAAGCTTTATTCAAAACCTGGTTGGTTGTGATGCAAACTTACTATCGCTATAGAAAGATTCATATAAACGAATCAAGAAGTAGAAGAGAAATTCTGTGCTACAAAATTGTACAAGAATTTGCTGTGCCTGCGTTCCATCATTCACTTCACCCACATCTCAAGTTACAGGAGCAGCAGTTGGCTTTTCCTTCAGCAGTAAAAGTAGAAAGGTTTTCACATTTCACATTTTCCATCTTATCAAAAGAAAATTTGTTACATAACAATGAAAATGAAAGAAACACACTATGTCAACCTCTCTGACTATCTTTGGAGGGTCTTCTCACTTTCTATGCCATCTTGCCCCTGCTCCTCCAAAAGAAAGACTCATTTCATTCATACTTTGAAATACCTAAAAAAAAAAATTGAACCAACAGGTTTTTTTTATCAATTGCCTTATTGTTTCTAACTGTTTCCATTTACTATTTCCTTACCAATCCAGCAGCCACGAGGAGAGCTGCAAAGAACAGAAACCAAGGCAGACACCGCAGATCCATGCTGTCACCTCCAGTTGAAGGTTGCAAACTATGAAATTCAGAGCGGAGTTTACTTTTTAAAGGGCAAACATCATAACTTATAGCCTTTGATCTCAATCCATCTTGCAGAACAACTTACTGTGGTAGTAATACCTCTAATCAAGGAGTTAAAGTCCAGTGTCCTTCTTAACATAGCTCTCCAGAGTTAGTTGTTTATTTTTTTGTTTTTTTCCTGTGTCAGCATTTCAGTAACCGAGTGTCTGACTGAGATCTGTTAATGAAATAAGTTCTCTGATGTATACATACTGACCCCCAAAAACTATTAAATACCATTTGAGCAAAAGATATCACATTAATTTTTCACTATTTCATTTTTAACTATTTAATTGTTCAAATAGTAAACTTTCGCGAAGTCTATTCATGCATTCTTGTGCTGCTTTAACTATCTCGTTGCACCCACTGTTTTTTATTGTTCATTCTTTTTGAAACAGTGTGTTGAGTTACATAATCCACTAATGCTAAAATCTAGCATAATTGATATCAGGCATAAAGTAGCAAAACAGCAACATATCTCATGCCTGAAAATTTCCATCAAACAAACTCGGGTGGGAATTAGGGTTCAAAGGCTGAGTGGTCACTGGTTTTCCAGTAAACTAATATTCCCAATCTATCCCTCAATTCTGTCTTATTTTTTCCTTCTTTTCTCGGGATAACTCCTCTTTAGAGACAACTTACTCTCTACCTCAGTTCCAAGCTTCAGTCTCGCCTTTCTTGTGATGTACCATATTTTTTAAACACTAATTTTTCCCTCAGTATTTCTTTCTCATAAAACTTGGGTTTTGCACTGTCCTGTGCTTAATAGAAAGGATAAGAAAAGACATGTAGCATCGTTCAGTTTCAATATCCCCTTAAAGTACTTGGGCCAGGGTGGGGAGTGCTTCGTGAATTTGAGCAAGTCATTCTTACTCTCTGAGGACAGGAGGAGAGTTAAAAGGAAGAGTTTAAAAGAGTAGGTATGTGGATAACACTTTAGAGATTCCTCAAAAAACTGAAGATGGAAATCCCATATGATCCTGTCTTTCCACTTCTGGGCATCTGCCCAAAAGATACAAAAGCACCATCCACCAAGATGTCTGTATCCCCATGTTTATTGCAGCCCTATTCACAATAGCTAAGAACTGGAAATTACCTAAGTGTTCAACATCAGATGAATGGATCAAGAAGATGTGGTACATATATACAGTGGAATACTACACAGCTCTTAGAAGAGATGACACCCTGCCATTTGAATCAACATGGATGGAACTAAAGGGGATTATGCTAAGTGAAACAAGTCAAAGGAAGAAAGATAGATATCAAATGACCTCACTTATAGGTGGAATGTGAATAGACAAAACAAAGGAACAGATGAAACATAACCTACCTTGAAACATTAGCAATGGAAATGAGGTGACCAAAAGGGGCAGGTGGGGGTAAATGTTGGCGGAGCTCATTGGACAATGGGGAAGAACACTTGGTGATTTGGTGGAGGGCATGGTGTGTTGAAATATATCTAAGAAATGGGGGACCTATGCATAGTAAATTATTTTAATATGTAGAATAATTACTACAATAAAAAAATTTTTAAAACGGTAAGTATGATCAACTCCTCACTTGCTCCCTGGAATCCCCCAAGTAGGTTATGGAATCTAAATTTGGGTGGCTAGAGCTATAAGGAAATAATAGGAAGCCTGCTTTAGGAAGAAGATAATAATTTGTGAGGTCAAAATGGTACAGATGTATCAGAAGGACCTCATACCTACAACACCATGTGGATTGAAATAAGAATTTATCTCCATAGCAGGGTGTACAGAATGATAACCAAGGACCAGAGAGAGGGATAGATGTTTCAGAGGTTTCCTGTGAACCTTGATGACATCAGGATCAGGTGGAGCCTGCCAAGTGCCTTGGACTTCATTATTAACCTCAGACTGAAGCCCAAGCATAAGATATGGGAATTCAGAATTGGCTACAATTACATTCCTTTCATCTGTGTGGATTGGGGCCCAAAAAAATAATCACACATAAATAAAGTATTTGTATGCCCATTTATTTTTATGATCTGAGATATATAACTGAGACCTTTAACTACATCCTGTGTGTAGGGATAGGCAGCTCACATTCAAAATTAGGAAAATTGAAGGAGGAAGATAGGAAGAAACAGATCCTAGGACTACTGAAGTCTGTTTATCTGGATGGAGGAGCCTCATCAAGAATCTCACAGACATCATTGAGACATTACTGAAATCCAACAGCTAAAATGTGTTTTGACTACACTTAATGAATCTTTCTCATTTTGTTCTTTCTGGGATTGTCAATAAAGCCCTTTAATGCATAAGCTCTATTTGGATGGTCTAACATAACTCCAAATCCAATCACTTGTGCCCTGCCCCTGGAAAGTCTTTTCAAGACTCATCATGGCGCCTGGAGTCTGATCCCAGGAAACTCTATTCTGGTTGCTAGTCCTCCACTTGTCTCCATTTCTCCAAGAAAATAGCATGAACAGAAAACTCATTACTCAAGATTCTAGGCCTTATGAATTGCTCTGAAAATCCTAGGAAGAATCAGGAAAGCATATTAATGATGTGATTCTCAAAATCCCTGTGGAATATGGTACATTTTAAACCAGAGGGTAGTGGATAATGAGTATAAAAAGGCTTTCTAATAAGAAATAGTATAGAGATTTCAATAGACGTTCCAAAAGACTTCATATTTTTCCTTTCCTGATGCCCACTTCCTTCATCTGATTCTCCCTCCCAAAAATGTTTTTTTAAGTTATTTTATGAGTTTCCCAATATTGCCTCTTTATGAAATCTTATAAACACTTTTATAACATTGAGGAGCTACCTGTATTTGAATTTAAATTAAATTAAATCAATCTATGGCGAAGGAAAGAATGAGGATAGGGTGACTAAAGGAGACCCTGGGAAGCTATGAGAACACAAATTCAAGAGGCGGAGTTGCTGATAAAACACTTGCATCCCCTGGGATTGGGCAGATTGAATCACATTCTTCACATCCATCTTCTAGGCCCCTCCCCCATTTTTCAACATTGTGGTATGTTCATATATTAATCAGGTGTTCTCCAGAAAAGCCGAACCAATAGGATATGTATATAAACAGAGAAATTTATTTTAAGAAATCAACTCACGCAATTGTGGAGGCTGGCAAGTCCAAATTCTGCAGGGTGGGCCAGCACGGCGGAGACCCAGAGCAAAGTCGGTGTGGCAAGTCAAGTCCAAAAGCTGGCTGCTGACAACTGGAAGAACTCCCTCTTCTTCTGAGGCTTTGCCTTTTTCTTTTAAGATCTTCAGTTGATTAGATGAGGCCCATCCACATTAGGAAGGGTAATCTTTACTCAAACTCTACTCTTTAAATATTCTCATCTCAAGTTGACACGCAAAACTCACCATCAGTGTTATCCTTTTGCTTCTCCTCTCTTACTTGTCAGACTCTTAATGATGACCTGTTTTGGGGATGCTGGTCACCCCAGAGGTTACTATTGTCGTCACGTTATACCATTGGATTGACTGTCAGCCACACCCCTGGTAGAAGACAAAGATGCTTTCTATCATAGTTCACTGTGAACTTGAATGACAAGAGAGTCACATCTTTGATACTAAGAAAATATCAGAGAACGGGGAATGATCTTGCAGATTTTAATAAACCAATTGATTTAGGCAGTGAGGACAAATATTCCTACATGGGATGATCCTCCTCAATCCCTGGACTGACCTTATTCAGGGAGCTGACTCTTATGTTGAAGGCCGGCCCGCAAAGGAACAGTGGGAAAAATTGCTGCAGCATGACAAGATAAACAGCTTCTTCCTACCTCTGTCAAAGGATCACCAGGTGGCTTGGCAACCCTAACTAGCTCTGCTGACTTTGTGCCATTGAGAATTCACCCCAGGCCACATCAGCTATAGAGTGGGATTCCATTGACTGTGTTGGAAAAATGACCTCTGAGGCTGCTCCTAAATTAACACCCTACTTTATGAGACTGTTGGAAATTTTTAACTCCATCAAACTCAAATTCAGTCAAATGCCCCTGTAACTCAGGCCTGCAAACAACTGGAAGAAGAGATTAATCACTCCTTCCTCTACAATTTGATTCAATATGGAGGGCACTCATGATACAAGTAAATAATTATTTATTTATAAACCTGTCTCTCCCAAGTTACTCACTAGAAACCAGTCTCACTGAAATTTATAATTCCAGTACTTGGCATGTGCTAGGTGCTTGGTAAACATTTGTTGAAAGAAACAGAAAAGAATTATTGAAAATCTGTGTCTAGCTATGAATCCCTTTTATAGCCTATGTCGTCTTCACTAGGTACATAAGTCAAAAGGCTAATAAAACCAATTTTTCTCCTGCATATTATTGTCCAGCAAGAACTAATATTTCCCACTCAGAAGTGATGAAAGACTTAGTTTGATACATTTATTAGGGGTTTCCTGTGTATATAACAATGCCTCATGATTTGGTTGAAAGTAAAATTTATGTGCCAAGTGACCAAGGACTAGTTCCTGAGGGTGGGATTAGGTGTGCCCAGCACAAACATGGCTTCAACAGCCATTCTTTAATACAAATGTTTTCAGTGTAGACCTGCACCATTCATTTTCAAGAAAATTTCTCCTGAGTACCTAATAATCATAATTCGTCTGACAGTTGTTCTTTTAGTAAATCTGGTACTTGACGAAAAAAGTGGCGAGTTCAGCTCAAATCTCAAACAGTCCTACAAGCGCTTTTCCTCAAACACATTCAAGTTGATGCTCTCAGTGGCTATTTGAGTCAACTAAGGTCACACTACTGTGGCACCCTTCTATATGATCACCAAAGTTTCATCACTCTGGTTTAACAACCAGCAAGTGTCACCTACATGGACTCAATGCTGTCTCCCAGCTTGTTTTCCATGCACTGACTTTTTGTTTAGTTTTGTTTTGTTTCATAGTGTGTTCCTGCTGAGGAAGGAAGTCACATGTGTGCTAAAATGACAGATGCCTTTCTTTTTATTTAGAGGAAATCTTTATTTTATTTTCTAATTCTTTTGTTTACATTGCTATATATATTTACTTCAGGATATTGAAATTGCATCTCAGTCTATGAATATTTTGCACTACAGCTGCCACCAGATTTCTAGTGCCCTTTACCACCATCTTGTTCCCTCCCCTTGTGTAGGCCCATACCACCCTGAAATACCCACCACCCCACCGCCCCCCGCACCTTGTCTAATCTTAGAAATTTAACAGGGTCCAGTCTGGTTAGTACTTGAATGAGAGACAGATACTTTCTAATGAATGCGTAAATGACACGGTTTGCAATGTACCAACAGAAAAAGAGAAAAAAGTGGACAGGGTCACACATATAGCACAAGACCAGACTGCTGCCTGGCAGGAGGAACTCAAGTCTCCTATGTTGTGTTGTTAAAGTGCATGAAAGTCAACGGCATCACTGAAGCACTCGCTCTCGCAGAAGAAAATCTGTTAGACAGAAGCAAAGAAAATTCGAGAGGATAGTCATTTTCCTTCTGTTTTCTGTGTTCCAGCCTTTAACTCGCAGTAACATTATGCCTGGGCCACTTAACCACAAAAATTATTGAGAAGGAAAAGATCAAATGTATGATTCATTTTACTGTCATCTACTATGAATTGAAAAGTTCTCCTAAACATTCTGCCATATGGGTTTGGCTTCTGTTCCTTCCTGTCACATGAGCATTTCTCCACAGCAGTCCCCAAATTATTTTGTCTTGAGATTCCTTTCCATATTGAAAAATGATTGAGGAGCACCAAAGAAATTGTATTATTTTGACTTGCCTATTAATACTGACTTTATTAGAAATTAAGACAGAAAAACATTTTATTAATTCACTTAAAACATTTTAATATATTGTGTTAACAATAATATATTTTATTGAAAAATAAGAAAACATTCAAAAACAAAAATAAAATAGTGGAAAGAGTGGCATTGTTTTTTTTTTTATTTTGGCAAAGCTCTTAGTGTCTGGCTTGACAGAAAATAGTTGAGTTCTCAGCTCTGCTTCTGCATTCAATCCATCGCATTATGTGGTCATGATTAAAGTATATGAAGAAAATTTGGCTCAAACAGAAATGCAGTTGAAAAGATGAGTATTTTGTAGACTTTTTAAAATAATTGTGACTGTTTTTCTTATATGCAACATCCAAACTCAACAAGTCGATTCTTTCAAACCACATTAATGAGCTTACCCAGCTCTTATATTAAACTCCATTGCTCTACCTTGTATTTTGAATGAATCCTTCCCATGCATGAGTAGTGACATCATCCATTGTCTTTTATAAAATCTTGATCTTTCAAAGGTTGGCACATTGAATCATTTATTACACAGTAATTTAATGATACACTTAATAATTATATTTTGCTGGATGAATCTATGACTGTCACCATCAATTTCATCAGAAGAGTTTATAAGTATTTGGAAATCTGTCAAATTCATGGTGGCAGATACAAGTTTCCCTAAATTCTAACACTCTCTGGAAAGCTCAATTTTTATTGTTTGTCATAAATGCTATCAGTTTGTTTTATTGATGTTTTAGACTCACCCCATTCATTTTCAAGAAAATGCTTGCCAAACCCCTAATAGTCGTAGTTTTGTCTGTCCATGGTTCTTGAGTAAAGAAGGAGCCCCATAGGGAAAGCAGCTAGTTCATCTCACACTGCCAGCAACCTCACACGAGTGCTGCTGGTCAAGACAAGACATGCTTGGCATGTTGCAGAAGTGCTTTATGTGTACTCATTTTGTTACACAGTATATTAAAAAGATGTACACTCAAGGGTCAAGACTTAGTAAAATCAATGTTTATAGCTTTATTGGGACATGTTGTTTGTTTTAAAGAGAGGAAAGAAGGGAAAAAAGCATTCTTAAGGAAGGATGGAAGAGGAGGAGGAAGCACTTTTATTTATTATTTGGAGTTGTTTCCCCAACCCAGATCCATGGGTTTATACCAGTCTAGCTACCAGTCTAGCACCTGAGCCACCAGGGCAAGGCATGGAAATTTTTAAGTGAGTGCTGTTTTTAGGGGGTTTTTTCTGGGGAGGGAGTCTGGTTTTCACTTCATGAAGACAATGACCGTTACCACTGCTTTTGTGAAAACATGTATTGTCAACACAGCAAAAAAGGAGGGAAGTAAAAATTAGCAGTATTATTATGAAGATAATTAAGACTGTGAAGTCCCTAAAGTATATCTGGATCACACTTTGAAAACTGGTGCCTAATAGTGAAGGAAAATAGACCCAAAAATGAAAGGATTGAACACTTAGTTAGGGAAGACAGCAACTTATTAGCTACTTGAGCATGGGAAAGTTCAACTCTTTGAGCCTCAACTTTTTTACATATAAAGCAGAAATTTTAAAAATGGGGGCAGCTAGCTTTTTAAAAACTGTATGTGTAATGTTAGTGCCTGGAACACAGACCAAACTAGAATATGAACCAGGCATGTGAATGTGAAGAAGTACGTGAACAAAGGAAATTACTGGAGAAAATGATTCATTAACTAATATATTCATACACTCATTCCAAAATATTTACAGAGGACTGCAGTCATGCACTGTGCTAGATGATGGAGATGTATAAACAAGCGGCATGATCCCTCCCTTAAATAGTTTAGAGGGACATTTATATCAATGTGACATTCAAATTAACTTTAAGGACTCGATCTTATCAGTCTTACAAAAATTCTATGTACCAAGTGCCAAGGCCAAGCAGTGAAGTACTTGCTCACATCTGGATTTAGGAAAATAATTTAGGAAAGACATTTAAAAGGGAAGATAAACTCTAGGGTCAGTCTAAGTGGAGAAAACTACAGAGACTCTGGGTTTGACAAGGTTTACTCATCAGCAAAGTGCCCAATGGGTTATGAGAGCAAGGGAACCCCATCACTCTGAACTTTATAGACTCTGCTCTTGTAGGAGGAAGAGAGTCATGCAACAGTGTCACAAGCATTAGATGTTCAACTCCTCATTATGGCGGTGAGAAGGAGCAGCTGAATCCTCACATACGAGATACACAGTGATCAACTCTGTGACCAATGACTTCTGCTTTGACAGGTGCTGTTGTGGATTCTGGGCCTTCAAATTGTTGACTTTGCTCTATCTGTCAAGAAGGACAGGGTGACACAGAGTAGATGAGATGTGACTCATTGCAGGCCCAGGCAAGAATAAATGGGAGAGAACAACATTTGCTTTGAGTGTCATAATTTAAGCTTCTGGTCAGTGTTTTCATGGAGTTGGTTACCCCATGAGAGTTCTAAAGGGTTATGCTGGGTCTACATGAAAGACTACCACCTCACAGTCACATCAGATTAAGTCCTCATCTTTTCTGACAAAGGAGACAGGAAGAACCAGCTGTTGGCCCATCTTCTGAGAGAGGAGAGAAGAAAAAGAAAGGTGTGAATAATCATAAGAACACGTCTCACAATTTGACTCTAAAATCAATCCTGAATAGTGAAATTACTTAATTTGCTTTAATTATCCTAGAAACTTCTGAAGATATATCTATTATTGATGACTCTTTGCACTAATGTAGATATTTCCCAGCATGGAGAGACTTTGGAAAGAGAGAACCACCTTCAAATTTTTGGTATCATTATTAAATATATGTTTAAATGTTTGGATGGATGAATGGATGAATAGATGGATGGGGTGGTGGTTAGTGGTTGGCTTGGTGTGAACTTTGAACTTTAGAATTAAATAATGAAATCAATTTTAGTAAGAAATTTAAAGTTTCTAAGGTAAGATATTTCAGGAGAGTTGTCTGTATGCCATTTGTTCAGAAAATGGAGAACTTAATTCATAGTCTTAGGTTTGGCCTGGTACTAGAGATTAGAAATCACTATGAACATCTCAAATACTGAAGGGTACTAAGTTTCTGTGTAACTGATGCTACATTAGGAAAGTTGAGAACAGTGCTTCTAGGGGATGAGATATTCAGACTCATCTTTAGAATCTCCCAGACTTGATTTAGTATCTATAATCTTCCTACATATAATTCTTGATGGTGGGATATCACTCACCTCTGCTGATCTTAGCTTGAGGTCTGTGGTCATTATAGAATTCAGGGTCTGTGAAACATATGGGAAAATAATTGCATTCCAGTTTCATTAACTTCTCAAAATGTAGCATTTCCCTCCATTGTAAAAATAAGCATCCAGCCTTAGCAGTAGTGACAGCACCTGTGACTGTCTCCAATAGAAATAACAAATATTTTCATATCAGATCTCAGTAAGTACTGATATTTCAAAATATTGTTTATGCTCACTGCTGCTGTGAATTTTTGGAACTCGAAGCACAGCTAGATTTTCTCATCTAACACATTTTGTCATTAATACATTGATAAAGCTATGTGTTACTATATGCAAATTTATTCTTTTCACTAACTATACCTCAGTATAATTGGTTTCCTTGATAATATCATGTGTCTTACTTTGTGCATTTATTTTTTATTTAATTAACTTTATTGAAAGTACATTGTATCATAAGATAGGCTTAAGGTGCATCACTGTAAATCAACATCTGTATATAATACATTAAGTTCACCACCACAGTACCGTTCTTCCTTAACCATAAATTGATCTCCTGGTATATTTAAAATAGTATAAGGAATTTCACCACACTAATGAAGAGATCCATTGTCTAAAAATGTTAGGGTGACAGTTACCTCCTTCCATTGTACCCCGTCTTACCAGATGGCTATCACACTGAATTTTCATGAAGGAATAGGCAGTTTTTCATGACAGTTCCAGGAAGCAACCCAAACCATCAAGTCGGAGAACTGTAAGTAAGCTGTTTTCTCCATTAAGCACCATAGAAACAGGGCCTATGGCCAACGAGCTTAAACAATGCTGTCTACAAAAATGTGGGAGCCAGACCTAGGAGGAAATTGTTTTGCTCTACACTAAAAATAAAGCTACAGATGTAGAATTACTAAATGTCTAATTAGATGTTGTACTTACTCATATGCCAAGTTCATCTGTCATTACATTTCATATTCATAAATATTTCTGCATTTGAAAAAAATTATGGATCAGATTTTCTCACTTTGCAAAAAATCTTGGGTAAATTTGATGATGAATAAAAACAATACAAAATTAAAAGTTGCATTCAAATATTTTCAAAGGCAGAATTATCAAAATACATCCAATATCTTAAGGAGAACATAATTATATCTGTGTAATGTGGACTGCCGGTTAGCACATTTGAAAAGATGTGAGGAGGGAATCTGAATAAGGTAAACTCAGGCCTTCAAAACTCTCAAAACTGTGTTGACTTGAAGATGTAATGTGTCCTCTTGGCTCCCACAAGGAACACAGTCTTAAGAGTTTAGACCCTGAGAAAATTCCCAGCATTAGCATCGGTTTCACCCCTCATTGTCTTCCCACCCCTCCCTCTATGCTCCCTTAGACTCATTGTCAGCCTTACTAGCCTGACCAGGACCCTCCACCTTCTGAGAAAGGTAAGGCGTCCCAAACTTAAGGCTCCTTCTGGGTTTCGTAGACTTGCATTCCAGGCTGCTGGGATGTTAGATGGGTGCTCTTCTGTCCATATGTCTGAACCTCTAACAGAGGGCTCCTGCTCCTTTGGAAATCAGGATTCTCTCATGTCATAGCTCTTGACTTTTCCTCTCTCTTTCAGAAATGTTATGTGTCTGGTTTCCTGAAAATGTGATGGACAAGCCCTCCTTTGTCACCTTGAGTGACAAGTCACTGAGGGAGAAATCCCCCTCTTTCTTCTTCCTCCATCTGGATCTGGATCACAGCACTCAACCTGTGGTGAAGTAGAGGGAAATCTCTAGAGCTGGAAGGAGAAAGCTGAATAAAGTTTTCAGAGGTTTTTAAAGAGGAGCCATCAGATAGAAAAGGAAGAGTTGCTGTCATTCATTAGCTCTTGTGTTCTCATCGCTATCAGTTTCTAGAAATGTTCTGGTTTTTAACTTTTAAAAAATATATTTAGTGAGATATAATTCACATACCACACCATTTCCATGTTTAAAGTGTATGAGTCAATGTTTCTCAGCATATTTAGAGATATGTGCAAGCTTCACAATAGTCAATTTTAGATAATTTTCATGACCAAAAGGAGAAACCTTGTATCCTTAGGCTAGCATCCTTCTAACCAACTATGCCCTTATTCTTTAAAAAACAAAACAAAAACAAAAAACCCACTCATCTGTCTTCTATTTTTATACACTTGGCTACTCTGGGCATTTCATATAAATGGGAACCAACACAATGTGTGTGTTTTTGTTTTGTTTTGTTTTTTATCCCCAGCTTATTTAACTTAGCATAAGGTAGAAACTACTTCTAAAGAGAAAACAAGTCTGGTGAAAAAGGAAAATTCACGTATTGATCTAAAAGCAAACTGATAATATTTCCTTGAGACAAAAATGGAACCCAAGGATGGCAAAAATGGGATGCGGTTATGCACTGGTGGCTGAGAGGAAGGAAGGAATGGAGCAATCTGAGCAAGAGCAGAGCAGTCAGACCAGCAGCAAGCAAGTGCTATGTGATGTCGATCAGTGATAATGTAGTAAGGATATGTGGTCAGCGCGACTTCCTACAAATGGCTTAACCATGCGAGGAATTTTGGCACCTTAGGTGAAAATTAAATTTGGAGCTCCTATAAACCCTGTTTTAAATGTCCTGCCTAGAACACATGCCACTTTAACCTGCCCAGTGCCAGAAATGCCCATAACCCCAACAGTGCCAGAGATAACCCCCACAGTACTTACCTGTGGCTTGACCATGCTGCAGTGTTCTGCTCCCTTTGAAGAAACAGACACTCATGGTCTAAGGTGGGAGGACAGATCCTCTTCCCTTGCAGCTCCTGTTTCCTCCCAGGGAGTGGGAACAGCAGTAGTGGTCAAGCCCCACCACAGTCTGCATCAGCAAGGACCATCTTTAATGTGGGACAAAAAGGGTAGCTGCTTTTGGACCTCCTCAACAGACTAGGCCTGGAGCAACTCAACTTCCCCTTTTGACCCCTCATTAAAGACAACCCTGGCTTACTAAAAACAGGACAAATTGACATTTATGTTAAAATGACAGGATGATCAGGAAATGTGGGGAAAAAACGCAACACTGTCCTGTTTAAAATGGTGTGTATGGTCAGCTCATCTAAAATCCCTCTAGTGGGCAGATTCTTGTCCCTACTTTCTGTAGTCCCTTTATACTTTTTATGGGCTCCTCTCTGCACTGAGAAGAAGCAGAGCACTGAGCAGGTAAATCCTGCCCTGGTGGTGCTTATGTTCTTTTGGGGAGAGCAGACGTGTGGAAGTGCCCTTCATCCCCAGAATACAACGCAAGGCAATTCGGCCCCAAGACACTGAAAAGGGAGGGGAAAAATTTCCTAAGATGACATTCTTCTGAGACCAGAAAGATCAAATTTAGTGAATGGTGGTCTGAAGTCCCAGTTTCAGGATTAGAGATCCTGTAAAACCACACCTTACAGCAAAATGAACAAACAAAAGTATCCTTGTCTAGTATCTGTATCAGCTACACAGACAGTGGCATCTCCTGGCTAAACATTTGGACTGTGAATCAACTTTTTATTAATCCCAAATGTGAGTTTTCTTATTATAACATACTTCTTCAAATTTATTACAAATACCCAACACGGGCCCAAATTTTGGAGAGCTGACGGATAACATTAGTCTTACTATAATAATCCAATTTTTGTTAAGTTTCCATGGAAAACACTAAGAAAATGACTTTTTACAATGTTGAGACAAATAGGTAGGCTGTCCAAAACCCTCAGACCCTTATATAGCAATTATCCGGCAGACATTTGCAGTCCCTGCAAGCACTGTGCTCTGGCCTGGGCTCCCAGCACACATTCACAATGGCAGCCCAGTCCTCTAAGATTCCACAGCCAAAAGGGAGGGCTGACTGGAAACAAGTCATCACATGGCATGACTACAACAGAATATATCAAGGAAAGGCAAAAGCAGGGGGGCCCCTCAGAGGAAATGTCCTGTAAATTTCCTAATTCCCTATAGAGAGGATCCCTTCCAGTCATTTTCTTACTGGTCCACTAGACTGCCTTTGGCACTGCTAAATATTCCCTCATTTTAAAAACTCCCTACATCCCTGGTTATCCAAGACTGATTTCTCTCTCTTCTTTTCCAATCCTCTCTGCATTCTACCAGAGAGCCAGCTCTGCCTTATTCTCTTCATGCGCTCCAGCGGCTAGCAAAATAGCTAACAGAAGATAGGTACTCAGCAAAAATGTGTTGAACTTAACCAAACCAGAGGTCACCCTAACAAAATTGTAACTCAAGATCTTCCTCTGCCACATCCAGGGTTCTATGCTTGCCCAATTCTTCCCCTCATACTGCATTCCTTCCTCCCTTCCTTTATCCATTCAATACATAGACATGGAACAGCTATTAAGTGACAGAACTTCGTCTGAGAGGCAGGGATATAGCAGTGAACAAAATAATCAAAAATCTTTGTCTTGGTACAGTCTGCTTTCCAAAGAAGCAGAGAACTGAAATATGCAGCATGGTAGAAAGTGGAAAAATGGGGGGGGGGGGCGAATAGGTCTACTGGACAGGGTGTAGAGAAGCAAGACTACTAGAGGATACTCCTAGGAGTTACTCCTGTTAGTATGCAGCAGTACTTAGTGCTGGCCTGAGAGATCTCAGCGTTGACATCTTTCCCCACTCCCCATTTAGTGATGGCACCTCAGCAGCTTAAAAGTGGCTGTAGTAGGGATATATATAACAGGAAAACTGATAAATGCTACAAATATGGGCTGATTTTTTAAATCTCAGAAGCTAATTGTTTAATATTTCTCAGCATAACACGCACACGCACAGACTATTACAACGATTTGACTTTATGCAAAGGTGGGGAATGATTAAACGGTCTATCTGAGTCTATTGTTTCTGTATCTAGTGCTGGTGCCTGAAGTCAGCAGGGCAGGTAACTGGGAAGGAAGGACGAAGGTAAAGTAAGAGAAGCAAGATGTCCTCAACACAGCTGAACAAGTATCCAGGAGGATGAACTGGAAACTCATCAAGCTCTCATCATCTCCCAGCCTCCAACTTCAATAATGTGAAGGGTGAGGTGGGGTCCCCCTGCAGGAAAGTGTGACCCCTTCATGATGGAGCTAGTCATATCCCTGACCCAGGAGTCTGAGAAACTAAACTAAAAGAGCATCTGACTAGAGCTCAAGGGACTGTTGCTCCGGACACTTCCCGACGCCAAACAGGTGAGCCAGCACGTAAGTAACACCATACTTGCTGCTCCGGCACCTTACACAGGTACTAATCCTCTAAGCAGGAAAACCAGGTGACCATTCCCTTCCTCTGCCTTCCAAATTTTAAACAAAATTGTTCTGTATCCCATACCCCTTAGGAACTCTGTAGGGAAGAGAATCTGCAAAGCTTAAGTCCAGCTCAGCTAAGGTGACACTACAAATCCACCATTAGGAAAAAGAATAGGGAATGTTGGTAGTAATTGTCAATAGTATTTCCTGAGAAAGTTTACTGTGATGGTGACATCTGCGTAACAATCTGAAGAAGTGAGGGGGAAAGCACTGGATACTTATGTGGAAAGAGAATCCCAGGCAGAGAGTTTAGCAAAGAAAGATCCTGAGTTGAAGGTTCACCTGATATGTTCATGTGTAAACCTGACCTTGCCAAGGCCCAGGCCTCTATTCCATGTGGGGTAGCATATACTAGATGATTTTGACCGGTGAGGGTGAGGGTTGGGGGGAGATAACAAGATCAAATGAGTCTTAGGATCATTCTAGATACCATATTGGGAATAAACTGAAAGTTTGGCCAAAAAAGAGTTTATTGCAAAAATCCACAGGAGAGCTGATAAATTAGAGTAGGGGAGTAGCAATGGGTGTGGTACAAAGAAGTTAGATCCTGGAAATCTTTTGAAGGTCAGAGCTAATAGAATTTAGACTGGATTTATTATATGGGAGGAAACAGAGGAATCGAGGTTGAGTCTAGGTTTGGGGCTGAGCACCTAGAACAATAGAGTTGCTATTAACTAAAATTACAAAACCTGCAGGACAATCAGGCTTGGATGGGGAGAGGGAAACCAGGAGTCTGTGTTGGACAAGTCTGAGTTTTCCTGCAGACATCAAATTGAAGATGATAACTGTATCTGTGAATATAAACTTTAGGATAAAGGTATAGGTTAAAGGTATACATTTGGGATTAATATACAAGGATTATTTAACACCATGAGAGTTCTTGAGAACACCAAGATGCAAAACAAAAAGAGAAGAGCTTTAAGGTCTGGACCTTACCCACAAAAAGTTTGGGTAGATGAGGAGGACTAAGCAAAAGAAACTAAAAAGGAGTAACCAGAGGGGTAAGAGAAGAACCAAAAGAGCATGGGGGCCTCGAAATCAAGTGACCAAAAGAAGGAGGAGGTGATCAATTGACTCAGAAGCTGCGAGAAACCAAATACATGAGAACTGAGACCTGATTGATGGATTTAACTAAATGAGGATCTTTGACCACCTTGTTAAGAACTATTTTGGCAGATGAGAAGCAGTCAAAGCTATAGCAGATTGAGTCCAAATAATAATGAAATAGAAACAGTAAGTATAGACAACCCCTTTGAGGTGTAAAAGGAAGAACAAAAATGGGACATGTCCCAGAAGGCAGAATGGGGATCAAGAGAGAGTGGTGGGTTTGAGGTTTGTTTGAAACAGAATAACAGTAGGTTCATAGGCTGATAAAAATGATCCAGAAGAGAGGGACACTTTTATGATAGACAGAGAGCGGAGACAATTGCTGAAATAATGTCCTTTAGTAGGTGAGCAAGGGTGAGAGAACAAAGATGGGAGACCTGAGAAGAGAGACTTACATCCACAGCAGACCAAGCATATGAAGCTGGTAGGTAGACAGAGTGAGGAAATTATGGACATTTTCTTATTATTATTTCTAATCTCTCATTTCTACATAAGTGGGGTCCATGTATGGACTGAATAGATTTGTTGGGAGAATTAAGAAAGTTCATACACATAAACATATTGAAGTTTTGCAATAAATGTTAACAACTATTAAATATTATGACATGTTAATCTGAGTGATCTAATACGTTCTGGTTTTGATAACCTCTTATCTTTAATTGGATACAAAATCCAACTCTTTCTAGATAGCTCTCAAAATCAATAGGTCTAGAACTGAACTGAACTCACTTTGTTCCTTTCAGGGCCACTGTATCTCCTAAAAGCTTATCACAGATAAAGCCTCCTCCTTCTACCTGGGTACATCAACCGTATCTCCTTTCCCTGAGCCATATCTAGTTTGACTCTCTTCCTGCTCAGCATTTTAGAAACCTCCTCTCTCCCTACCCATCAGACCTACCATTCTACTTTTGGAAACCTCATCATCTATTTCTTCTGGACTTTGGCCTCCTAATAAGGCTCTTCTGTCCATATGATCTCCTTTGAATGTCTCTTCCACACATGCAGAGCAATTTATCCGAAATGCAAACACAATGTCAATTTCTGGGGTAAATTCTTCGTGGGACCCTGGAAGCTACAAGATAAAGTCCAGTCTATGGAGCATGGCACTCAAGCCTTCCATCTGTTTACATCTTTAGTTATATGTGACACCCCTTCCAATCTAGTACTTAATATACCAATTATGTTTATGACTCCCCTTCACAACTGTTTCCAAATACATCACTCAAACTCAATACCTCTATGCCAATGCCTGATTACTCTTCAACTATTGACTTAGACACTGTCTCCTCCAGGGAACTCTCTCTGATTCAACTTGAGCCAGGGCCCTTCCTTAAGAATCTCATAATATCACATGTAAATAGGGTGCATTTGATAGGTGCACAAAGAATTAGTTGACATTAAATTAACTACATCGAATTGATTAAACTCCATTTGATAGCGTTTTGAAGTCCTTTCTAGTACGATGATATTGTAATAGATGTTTTTCTTTTGGTAACAGTATTATTGAGATACAATTCACATGCCACATAATTTAATCTTTTTAAGTAGAATTCAGTGGTTACTATTACATTCAAAGAGTTGTATAAATATCATCATATCAATTTTAGAACATTCCATTTCCCCCAAAAGAAACCCTGTACCCTGAATTGTTACTCTCAGTTTCCTCACAATCTCCCCGACCTTTAGCCATGTTAGTGTCCTTTCTGTCTCAGTGTGTTTGCCTATTTCGGGCGTATCATATAAAGGGAATCATATGCAATGTGGTCTTTTGTACCTAGTTTCTTTCAATTAGCATATTTTCAAAGTCTACCCATATTGTAGGCTGCATCAGTACTTCACTTCTTTTTATTACCAAATAATATTTCGTTATATGAATATACCACATTTCATTTATCCATTCATCAGTTGATGAACATTTGACTACTATGGATACATTTCATGTGGGTATCTATTTTTATTTCTCTTGAGTAATAAAGAGTGAAACTGTCAGGTCATATGGTAACTATATTTAAACTTTCAATGAACTGCAGGTGTATAGCAGGTGTATTTTTCCATCATGTAAAGGAAAATGTGGATACTGTATGTCTCTACAAAAGGTTTGTGCTGCAGTTGCCTGGAGATTAATTCAGTTTAGCTGGTCCTTGGATGCCCCACTGTGCAGAGCAAACCACTCCTCTGCTGGCCACAAAGAGCCCCTTTCAACACCAAGGCTCAGCCCACAGCATTCTAGGTGGAACTTGGAATGTGACTCCTAAATTAAGTCAAGGTTATTTTCCCTCTTGACTCATCATCCTTTCCTCAGTCACATCTTAAAGTAGTACGTTTGATATAATATGTGATTCTCAAATTTATTTTGCCATTCACTTATAATTATGATGAATCTATTGTGTTTGAACATTTATATATGCATGGTGGATGCAGATTGTATTTTGCGATGTTTGGAGGTTTTTTGGTTTGTATGCACTTGTGTTTTTTTTTAAAAGAAAACACCATATAAATCTCTCATCATACACAAACTAATAAGCTTTCACTTCATAATCTTTCAGAAGTTCAGCTTCTACCCAATCATTGCCCTCTTCAAGGACCTTTATCTCCTCTGGGGTAAAGAACAGACACTTTGAGCTTAGCTCCTAGGAATTCTCCTGGTCTGCCCCATCTGTGTCTTCAGTCTTGTCTTATCTCCCTCATGCGTCCTTCATGAACTTCTGCTCTGTCCACTCTGTTCTCCCCACCCTGTCTTGAACACACCTTCCCGAGTCTGTTCCCAGGTTTTCAGCTCCAAGAATGCTTCCCCTCCTGCAACTATAGCTATGATTCATCTTCCAAAGTCCAATCAATGACAGTCTTCTCTATGAAATCGTCCTCGACATCAACAAAAATGACCTCTTCCGCCTTTGGGAGTTTACAGAATTTATTTTTGCCATATATTATTGAATATGCTTCTATGAGTGTGTCATCTTTTTTTTACTTCATAAGTTCCTTGAAAACAGGATGATTGTAGTACCCTTTGCCCTCTATCTGTTATCTTTAGTTTAGTCTGAGCAATTTTGTTAGAATGTAATTCTATGTTTTACTTATGTAATAGTTTACTATCAATAACGTTTCCTTTTACTCACCTCAATCATTCCCTACTTTCACATGGCTCAGAGCTTAGCTTTTGGACTTAGGGATGGGTTGGATTTGTAGTCAATCTTTATTAGAGTCTACTCTGTGCAAGGCACTGGAATACGATTGCTCAGACAGCATGCTTGCCCTCATAAAGCTTGTCTTCCCATTATCGCCTTCTTGACACTTGTTTTCCCCCTAAAGTTTCATAATTATGTTAAAAGAACTGGCATTCAATTCTAAAAGGGCATATAGACATGGTAATAGTTTGAATCAAAACTAGAAAGGGGACTCCTGCATTTCATGGACTCCTGATATTATTATATAAATATTTATATATTTAAATGTTATATAATATATAAACATATGTAAATATTTATAAGCAGAGAGAGCAGCCTTTAACAAGAGAGTTAGATTCAAAAGTAAATATATGAGAGTGCCCTGGTAGCTCACGTGCTAAGTTGGTCACTGGCAGGTAGACCATGTACTCAAGTTCAAAACCTGGACTGGAGGAAGCAACCAAAATACACAAATAAATTAAAATGCTCCTTCCTTCTCTCTCTTCCTTCCTTTCTGCTTGCTTTCCTTCTTTTAAGAAAAAGGAAAAAAAAAAAAAAAAAAAAAAGGAAGGCAAATGCATCAGGTAAAAACCAAATAAAGATTAAATTACCCTCAGGAGGCGCTTGAATAGTCTCTAAAAGCACTGGAAGAGGTGCAGAGGAAGTGAAGCCCACCTGAGAAAACAGCTGAACAACCAGCCACCTCACACTTGAAACGTCTCAGATTCACGGTGGGACTTCCGAGAGTAACGGGAGTTAACTGTGCATTTGATGAGTCTTTGCCGTGTGTGAGCACGTGCATGTGTGAGCCCGTCTTTTTTCCAGGGGAAACAAAACTAAAAAGATCTGTGCGGCAAATAATGTAAATCGCAGTTTCTTCCTCTTTCCCATTGAAATCGCCCCAATATGCCTGCTCTGTGGTCTCCGGCCAAGTTCTGTCTGTAATGTCATGGTTCCAAGCTGCCACCTTGTGGCTATTCATTGTAGTTGCTTTAACCGGCCATTCGCGCATTTCACTTTCCTAGCTACTCCTGTCATTTGAAGCCATTCCTCATATCTGCTGCATTTTCATCACTTCTACTAACTCTGCCTGGCATTTAGGAGCAACATGTCACTGGGGTACGGATAAAGAGTGAAAATGTGAGCTTCCCCCAGAGCTGCCAGTTTTCCCATCAAAGAATCATGAGAATAGATCACAATACTTCATATCCTTCAGGATAGATGTCCCAGGAGCTAGTTAGGTATCTTCGTACTTTGGGAGCCCACGGAAGAGCACTGAGTCTCTCTGAGGTCAGTGATGTCACGCAAGAGTCTCGGCTAAGGCTTACACGCTCTGGTTTCGGAAACTCCAGCAGATGGAGGAGGCACAGCACTATTTTAGTGGCGGCTTTATTCCCAGGTCACCAGCAGGGGGAGCACTCGAGAAGCTTGCTTTTAAGAGATTTGTTTAAACATTCTTAGGAGAGTTGTTTTCTTTTTTTCCAAAACAAAATGTTACACTGAACTAGAGGACATTCTTGAAATACAGTTTGACCAACATACTACATTACTAGCGCTCCCTGGTGGAGTAGAGGTTTAGTCAACTGCAGGCCATATATATCCCAAGGACTGGGGTTCTCCTCCTGATCTGAGAACAACCAAGATGGAAACCAAATATAAATAAAATTCTCTCTCCCTCCCTGCCTGCCTACTCGCCTTCATTACTACCTGAACCTTTCCTTTTAAACAAATGACAAAAAACACACAATTGTATGGTGAAGAATATAACTGAACTGTAGTAAACTTAGCACGTTAGATGCAGATACTGATTCACCATGACGCCCACCTTAAACCCATGTCATGATGCAATGTTCCTTCAAAACAGTTAAAAACCAACAAACAGCTGCTTGTCAAGTGGAGAAGACAGATATTTTTTGAAGTTCAAGATGAACTTGCAGTGCTGGAAAACACTAGGACTAGTTTAGTTCCTTAACCTTGCTTTTTGCCTACAGATCTGGTTTCAAATGGAATCTGTGTGACCTGACAAAACCCTGCTAATTGGCACCCTCTGAGCATTACGGCCCTCTCTTCTGCACCACTGCAATGTTAGATCTGTGTGAAAGCTTAACCTTTGTCTCTTGGCCACTAGTATCAGGCATTATATGAGTTGGGACTGTTTCTGTCAATATCACCTGTTCAGAGAGTAAAAAAGTTCCTGGCCCACACTACTCACTCATTAAATAGAAACCATTCATTCAAGGAGTGAGTACAACAAGCTAAAAGCCCCTAAGTCTCAATCCTGAGAGATAAATACAGGGAAAGGCTATCCTGTAGACCATCTAGGGCTTTGATAGCTAATAACTCTGGAGACCCAGATCCAAAAGGAGGTCTTCATGCAGAAGGGGAATGTGGAATTCATGTCTTCTGCCTGACAGCCAAACTCAGACCAATTTCACCTAGTGTGTTAGAAAGAGCAGCTGATTAAGAACTAGGGACTAAGTTCTAGCTCTGGATCTACCCACCAAGAGACTGAAAAATACTGTTGGCCCAGCCAGTCACCTGACCTCATTCACCCCTATTCAAATTAGTTATCTGCAAAATGGGATGATGTTTTCCCCATCTACATCTTCATAAGAATCAAACAAAACAATGGGCCCAGAAGCACATTAAAATTATAGGGTGTTTAATAAATACGAGGGGTTTTTTTAAAGGAAACGTGCAGGCAGGAATGAAGGCAAGCAGGAAAGCTCGCAGGGAGAGGGAGGAGGAAGAATATTTGTTATTTAACTGCTCATCTTGGTTGTTCTCACTGATTGGGGTCTCCACCCCCAGTCCTCTGGATGTATGTAACCTACGTCTGGCAACCATATGCACTAGGCAACCAAGGCACACCAAGCCTGATATTTTTTAAACTACTTCTTTCATGATTCTCTTTTTCAACTTCTAATTTATAATTCATTCCTAATCTTTCCTTTTTAAACCTTGTTTGCCCTCGTTTATGAAATGTTTGTTTTTCTGGATAGTGTCTACATGTTATTTTTTATTGATGATGTCTCCGAATAATCACCTAAAATGAACCCAATTTCTTAAAAGTCGCTACAGGGACCATTTCAACATCTGTTCAGCTCAGTGAAGGAAGAAGTGGCTCCGTTCCTACCACTGCCGCAAAAACAGCTCACTGTTCAGTGACCGTCCACTCTTGGTTGTATGTTGGGAAAGGTGAAATGGATGGCACAATCACAATCATGGAAAAGTCAGTCCATCAGGGAGTAAAAGTCTGTCACCCCAAAAAAATGTCTTTTGCTAAGAAATTATTTCCCCCCCGGAAAACACTGGATGGTTTTAACCAGAGAATGATGAGAGTTATGAGGATGGATACAGAAGTTGACCATATGTACTATATCAGATGGGGCAGTCCTTTTTTTTTTTTTTTTTTTTTTTCCATATTTCCAAACTGGTCATTGTAATATAAACGTCAATTTTGTCCTGTTTTTAGTAAACCAGGGCCATCTTTTTCTTTTTTTAAAGAAGGGTGCAGGCACAACTGAAAGCAAGTAGGCAGGCAGGCAGGTAAGAAGAGGGAGGAGCAAGCATTTATCTTATTTTTATTTAGTTGTTCACACCGGTTGCTTCCCCTCCCAGACTTAGGACTCAAAACCCAGGGGTATGTGGCCTGCACTCCTTCAAAGATGATTGACTCAACTGCTGCTCCACCACTCTTTCCCTTAACCTACATATCCAATTCATTATTAAGTCCTGTTCATCTTAGCTCCTAAATATCTCTTAAATCTTTTTCTTCCCATTAACTCCATTCCACCCCTCAGGCTACCACTCCTGCTTGTGGCTGCCACCAGCCTGTCTAAATCTACTTTTGCTTCCTGTAGTATCAGGCTGATCTATTTCCTTGAGACAGAAATGGGACATTGGGACGCAAAATGGGACAGGGTTATGCGCTGGTGGCTAAGGAGCCGGGAGGAGGCAGGGCAGTCAGGCCAGCAACAAGTACTATGTCGATGGTGATCGCACAGTAAGGACACGTGGTCCGGCAAGATTTCAAATGGTCAGGGCTGGTGTAAGGAATTTTGGTACCTTAGTCACAAACCAAATTTGGTGGCCCTATATGCTCCTCTCTAAATGTCCTACCTAAAACACATGCCACTTTAATCTGCCCAATGCCAGAAATGCACAATAACCCCCACAGTGCCAGAGATAACCCCCATAGTACTTTCCTATGGCTTGACCATGCTGCAGTGTTCTGCTCCCTTTAAAGAAACAGATACTCAAGAGCCCGGGCGAGGGGTTGGGGGGAGGGGGGGGCGTCAGGTCCTCTTCCCTTGCGCTCCTGTTTCCTCCCAGGGGGTTACCAAGGACCACCACAGTCTGCACCAGCAAGGGCCATCTTTAATGTGGGGCACAAAGGGCAGCTGCTTTTGGGTCCCCTCAACAGACTGGGCTTGGAGCAACTCCAGTGCCCCTTTTGGCCTGCATTAAAGATGGCCTTGGTGCCAACATCACATAGTAAGTGGTAGGGTTATTTATCAGGAATATGAAAAAAAAACAAAAACAAAAAAAAAACCACACCTGCAAATAGATTCTTCATTTTCATTTGGACATAAGTTTGCACTGCAGAGTCTCGTTCTCAGGATATCACATACCCTCAATAAGCTACTCAGAACTTAAGAAATCCTATTTGGATCAAACTGCTCCTGACTTTTTATGCCAAAAATAATTCTTCAAAACCAGGAAGTCCTAACCAATATTTATGATGTAAATAATAGGAGAAACAAAAACCTTCTAGTTCTATTAAATACACCTATCACCAGTGAGACCATAAGTAATTCCGGATAGCTCCCTTTAACAATTCCTAATAAAAATAATATCCCTAAGAGAAAGAACGTGTACTCTGGAAATTAACAGTGAGAATCATGCTGCTTGACAAAATTCTAGAATAACTGGCTTGTAAGCAATTAGAAAAGAAAATTGTAATTAAAGGACCCACTTACATTTACTAACTCAAACTGAACTAAATACATTTCATATTTAACACATTTAATGGACCAGTAGATTAAGAATTTTTCTCTTTGTAAATAAGGGATAGAAATTAGGATACTTAGACACAGACATTTTCATAAGTGATTTGACGACGATTGATAAATGGATGGATTCTTCTAAACTAGTCTTTTAAGAGTTTGCTTCTGGGCTGCCCTTGGTCCTGTGCTGTAAGATCAAGGCCTTGCATGTCAAATTTGTAAATGAATGTTGGAATATTTAATAGCTAAGGCTGAATGACAAAATCAAAATTCAAAACAGATCAAAACTAAAAAAAGAAAATTAAATAGCGGTACATGTAAAGCTCTAGCTACAGTGTGAAAAGTTTTCTAGATTATAATTGATATAAATCACCATCAAAACTCATATACTTGAACAATTATGATAAAAATGTGATTTCTAATAACTGCACATAATAGTACCTGTTCTGTGTTAACCAGAGATGTAAAGCATGTACTGTAATCAGTAATGAATCATGTATTGAATACAGGGCATTTACAAAACTGAATTAAAGCCATGAAAATCAGAAAAATAAGTGACCCTAAAACCAGGCCATGAGGATGATCAAAGAAAGGAGGACATTTAATCTGAAATGAAATGAAATTTTCCTAACATTGTAAGTTTCTCATTTTATGCATTCAAAAGCAGAAGACATAATTTTATGTTATCAGTCTAGACTATGACTTTATAAAGCTATTTTTTGGAGATCATCTTGTTGGCATCTCATCATGCCACAGCCTGAAAACATCCAGAAAAGCTTATGAGCGCTTCTCAGCTCATGGCACTAGACTCACAGATTCAATTTTTTTCTTTTTGTTTAGACACCATTTCCGCTCAGCTTAATCTTTCCCATAAATGTTTTTCTTTTTTTAAAAAAGGAAAGATACAAGCAGGAATAAAGGCAAGCAGTCAGGAAGGCAGGGAGAGAGCTGAGGGAAAAGCATTTTTACTTTACTGACATTTCATTGCTTACACTGGTTGTTTCCCTTTGACACAGGACTCGAACCCAGGGTTATGTGGCCTGCGTCCTTCAGAGGAGATTGACTTACCTGCTGTTCTACCAGGGTGCCCCATAAACTTTTGAAGTTCTGCTGCTTATCAACTGAAAACATAGTTTAAATTTCAAAAGGCCGGACACAATTTATAATTTTTCCCTAATAAAAATCCTTTTTAAAAAGACTACACATTTTTAATTTTCTGAAAGAAATTCAAATGTAGAGAAAATTTACAAGACTATTAAAATAAGTTCTGATGTATTCATCCATTGTCTCTAAGTGTTATTTTTCTGTCGCATTTAATCGTGTTTACTCAGTTGAGAACAAACTGCTGATATTATGACCTAGTATTTCTGATTTATCTCCTATCCTGTATCTATCATCTACCTGTCAATCTATCAATCATCTTTTGGTAGACAGATATACATAGATGAATGGAACAGAACTGATAACTCTGAGATCCATCCAAGTACATTCAAATGAGTTTTTTATAAAAATGAAAAAGCAAATTCAATGCGAGATGGAGTCTTTTTAACAAATTTGCTAAAGCAAGCAAACACCAACAGGCAAAAAAACAAAAACTAAAAAATTTCAGTCTCACAACTTCATTAAAATGAATGAATGAAAATTTACGAGTAAAATGTACAATTACAAAACTTTTAGAAGAAAAAATCTGCAGGACACAGGACTAGGTGAAGGGTTCTTACACTTGACACCAAAATACTGGACTTCATCAAAATTAAAACTTCAGCTCTTTGAAAGACTCCTTTAAGTAGAAGGGGAGAAAAGCCACAGACTTAGAAAAATATCTCTTAAACCATATATCTGAGAAGGGACTTGGATCTACAAGACGAAATATATTTAAACTCAACAGTAGAGAAATAACCCAATTAGAAAATGGACAAAAACTATGTATAGACATTTTACTAGAGGATATACAGATGACAGATAAGCACATTAAAAGATGTTCGACTTCATGAGCCATTAACAAAAAACAAATTAAAACCAAAATGAGACATCATTACATACCTATTTGAAGAGCTAAAACAAAAAACATTCTGAATGCTAGTGTACTCCTATAGCTCAGCAGCTAAGTTACAGGTCATCTATAAGCCCAAGGATCCAGGTTCAAGACCCAAGAAGGGACAAGAAAAATAATTGTTTTAAATATTCAGAATACTAAATGCTTGTGAAGATGTGGAGAAATTGTATCGCTTATACATGCTGGTAAAAATGGTACAATCTAGATAAAAATTGGCAGTTTCTTATAAAACTATACATATATATCCATAATAAAACTACTGTATTTGGGGAATTTTACACTATTACAGTGCTACTGCCTAATATATAGCCAGAAATCAAATTTCAGTCCCCAATTAATATAACTTGAGGGCAATTTAACCACATAGAAACAAAAGGCACACAAGGTACATTTTAAGCTGTTTTGTTTCCTTTTAAGATATTTTTATAATACAAAGATGAATAATAAGTATTTGCAAAAGCTGAAAGAAATGGAGAAAGTAAGTAAAAGTGGATTAAAATGCACAAATTAAAGAAATTGAGTACTCAGGCATTATCTTAATCTTCACATTAACTCTATGAGGTGTGACACTGATACTTTTATTTATGGATAATTGACAAAGACTGGATTATACAGAGTAAATGATGGTACTGAGGGGTCAGTGAGTAAACGATGGGTCCTAGTTTCAAACCCAAGGTGGAATGACTTAGAACTCCCACATGACCTTTCAAAATCTCCATGAACTTAAATTTACATTACTTTTGGAGAAGTCCACTCCTTTCATCAGAGCTTGTTTATCATTTACTTAGACACAATTCTAACAAGTTGCTTTGTTAGGTTCCCAGATGGTGCCACCGTAGAAAAGAAAAGCAAGATTAAGTATCGAATTGCCAAAGACATCTATTTTAAGAAATTTAAAATTATCTAAATGTACAGAATTATCTAAATGTACAGACTATGGCATTATCTATAGATTAGAATATATGAAGACATTCAAAACATTTGAACTTTTTGATATTGGAAAATGCCTAATAGCAAAATTACACAAAAACTCAGGCCATAAAATATACCCATCTTGATAAAATTCAGTTATACACGTGTATATATAAAATATTCTAATATACAACAAAATAATAATTACATTAGATTGCAGGTTTATAGGTACATTGTTTTGAGTGCTTTTGTTTTTCATATTTCTCCATTAGACAACTATACTTTCTGCAATTGAGGAGCCTCCCTCACCCCCTTTAATTAAAAACTTAATTTCAGTACCACATCCATGCTCCAAATTTTGTATCATACAGCTCAAATTCAGAAAGCACATGAAGAAAAGAAATGATTAGCGAAAGAACACAGAGAACTGGTAGATTTTGAAGGGAAATTCATGATGGTACAATGGAGTAAAATAGAAATGTCATAGCATCAAGAGTAAAAATAATGTGCTCGTTTTCTGCTTCTGCTGCTCACTGGCTATTTTGATCATGAGCTAGTTATCCAAATAGATCAGTTACTCTAACACAGTCTTCAGATGTCTTCTCCCAGTTTGACTCAGCTGCTCTTAGGAAAACAGACAATATACAAGCAAATCTTGGTCAAAATAGGAGTTAAAGCTTCTATTGGGCTGGCTTACCTCATTTGAAAAACCTAAAGGTCTTGAAATAGGAAATATACACAAGACATTTTTGCATAATGTTGTGCAATGATTACCTCAGGGAAATACTTGTGCTATTCTGAATTTTGAATTCAACTGGCTGCCTCTCTGATGACACTTGCTTGAAAGGTCAATTGAACTCTGTTTATTCAAATTTGAGTATCTAGAGGAAATGAACCTGTCACTTCAAGCAGCTGATTGCATGTTGTCGGTGATGAAATTTGAGATCGCAAGTAAAAATTTGAATTTTGAAAATGTTGCTTCCCAATTTTTAAAGACAGATGAGATCACTGGTAATATTAACAAAGATAATTATCTGATAAAATGTTTTAAAAGTATCAACATTTGGTATATCTACAAAACTTATACCACCATCTTCCCGGCTGACCATTTACACAATATTACAAAACCACACAGGGTTAAAAGGGCCACTCAAAGCAGAAGATAGGCAAATGGAACTTACTATTACCAGTGTACAAAAAGTTTGATAGAGAGTTTGAGGCTGCAATTAACTTCTAAGAAGGTACCATTTGCTAAGGTAGCAAATGATGCCACCGTGTTCACTTGCACATTTTGTTATTTCCACCAAAAATAGCACAAATGTAACATTTATTATTTTAAATACATGTTTTCATTTCTCCAATTTCAAATATGGTATTAAGTATTTCAAAAAATCAACTTAAGGATTCTCAGTAATTTGAGTGTAATGGGTCTTAAGGTCAAGAAGTTTAAAAATTGTTGGCCCAAGTGAACCTAAAATAAAAACAATATAAAAATATCCAAAAACAGAAGCTGTCATAAAATGAAATTTCAATTCTAAAGTCAGAAAAACTTAAAACCTTGAAGACTACTAAATAACCTAATACATAAACTTTTCAAGTAGTTTGCTAATATTGAAAAATAAGTTTCCTTCTAAAAGTTGTTTCTTCATATAAACTATTGCTTAAGAACTAAGCATATTAAAAACAAAAAAGGTCATAATGTACAGCATGATCACGATACTGCTACATGATATATTTGAAAATTGTTGAGAGGTGGATCCTAAAAGATCTCATCATAGGGGAAAAATTTTTTTTCTATCTAGGATGAAAGGATGGTAACTAAAGAAGGATACTCACTAAATTTATTGTATAATTTCACAACATATGTAAGCAGTATACTTTAAAGTTATGTCAATCATATCTCAATAAACTGTAAAAATGGGTTTAATCCATTTTCTCATCATAAACACCTGTGGCTCTGGTAGCTAAGGAACAGGCCAGGTAAAGTCCGTGGACTTGGGTTCCCAGCCCAGGGCAGGATTGAAAAAAACATCCAGGCAGATATTTGATAATTCTAAATTTTAGAGTTTTTCTTAATTCCAGACATCATTTAAACAATTAAGCCTAGTTTCCTGGATTAGATAGCCTAGTTTTGGTGGTTCTGTATGTTGATATTTGGTGGTTTTAGACAAATTACATAACCTCTCCCTTTATGGAGTATGAGGACTGAGTTAATACACAAAACACATTCATATAATTGACTGGAATAGCTGTACTTTCTGGAGACAAAGTCTCAGGCTTTCCTACAAAATATTAATAACCCCTTTAGTTTCCATATTCTAAAAGGAAAAGAAAAAAAAATTTTATTCTAGACTTTGTAGGTAGGATCTAAAAAACAAAAACAAAAACAAAAACGAATGAAGCAGGCAGGAATGAAAGCAAGCAGGCAGGCAGGTAGGAGGAGAGAGGAGGAAGCATTCATTTCTTTAGTAGTTCATCTGGTTGTTCTCACTGGCTCTGGGTCATGAACCAGGGTCCTTAGACTTTATGTGGACTACACAGCCAGAGCCACAGACTTAACACCTGAGCCAACAAAACATGCCTCCAGGCAGGATTTTGTAAGACAATTGTTAGATACTTACCAGATATAACAGATATTACTGGATATGCAGTAATCATAAAGGTAAAAAGCTGTTGCAAACCCTTTTTGCTTTGATTCCAAAAGTTTTCATAATCCATAAAGGTGAGGTTATGTAATTTGTCCAAAACCACCAAATATCAACATACAGAATCGCCAAAACTAGGTTGTCTAACCCAAGAAACTAGGCAACTAAGCAAGTTGATTTCAGTGAAGATTTACTGCTTATCTCAAATGCAGTCCTTAGAATTTCTATTAGATTCTCCGAAAATAGTCATTAATATATGAATGCTGTATCTACAAAATGCCCTGAAAAGAGCACATCCTATATATCCATTTTTGAGAATGGTCAGGTTTTTCTTCAGTTATTACAAGGGGAAAACCGGTTATATTTTAGTTGTGTGACTTGACTTATACAAAAAATACATTTTGCTTTGCTCATCTGAGAGATCAAAATAGTATGTCTTGCACATACTAGTCTTTTTCCACAGTTCCTGGCTCATAGCTGCCAAAGGCCTATGAATTTCCTAAGTATCGAGAGTGAAAACGGTGTTTCTCTGTTACATTAATGTGCTGACTTTGGAAAGCACCTAAGGATGGGGGCTTGTTGCCAGAAGAAATTACCTTATGATTAGAAACAACCTTGAACTCCAGTGACATTCCCTGAGGAGAAAGGGGTTGGAGGCTGAGTTCATTTGCCAATGGTCAATTCATCTATCACGTCTATATGTAATAATCTCTACAAAAAGCCAAGAGTGGGGTTGGGGGGTGGGGGAGCGATTCAGAGGGCTTCTGGTTGGTCAACACAAGAAAACATTTGGCAAGTGTCCTATATGTAGAAGGCATGAAGCTCTGTGCCTTTCTCATACCTTGCTATTGCATCTCTTCCACATGACTTCCTGAACTATATCCTTTGTAATAAACTGTTGATTTAGTTGTTTCCTCAATTATACCTGAAGACAGTGTCCTGGGAACCTCTATTATAAACATCAGAAGTACAAAGTAAACTACATGGGCTGTGACTGTCACCTCAACTCCAAGAAGTGGGTCATGGGCCCTTCCCAGTTACAACTAACTGATAACGTGTTGCATGGGCTTGTGACTGGTAAATGAAGGAGGGCAGTCTTAGGAGACTGAGTCCTTTACCTGATTATTGCTAGAACTGAGTTGAATTATTAAACACTACTGGTGTCGGAGAATTGCTTACTGGTGTGTGGAAGTCACTGCACTTATCCTGGAATTGGTCTGGACACCCTATGTAAGTTTTTACTTAGATCTGGTACTCCTGGATGCAAACACACATGAAAAACCACTAGCAAATATACCTAACATAGCTTTAACACACAAGTAAGTCTTAGAAAGTGACTGCTTCTTCTGTTCTAGACAAGACAAGTTACCAAAGGTAGCTGTTGAATTAAAAACTAATGTAAATAATCTCAAAACAATGTCAAGCAAAAGTAGTCAGAAATCATTTTCATGGTGTGCTCTCACTTGTACAAAGTGTAAAAAGCAGGAAAAACAATTTGTGATGTTACAAGTTAGTGGTAATAGAAAGTTGTGACTGGAAATAAGAACAAGGGATTATGGGATTCTTGATCTGTACCCTGATTATTCAGGCTATTGTTCATTTGTGTACTTCCAATACTTCCATTATTTTGCCCACGTAGGCAGACAGGAATACTCCTCCATGACATCTTGTGTGTTCTATCAGTTTCATAACCACCCCCAAGTAACGTAAATCATTTGATTATCAGTCCTGTTCATATTCACACTCCTGCCCAGTTCATCTTAAAGTCTACAGTATGGTCTTCACTATTACTCTTAAAAACTCCTATCATGTAAGAAGTTGTATGGTATGATATAACTCAAGTTTTTCAACTACATAATGAAATTCACATTTGTTTCTCATTTAAGGAGTGGGATATAGTGTGGATGACTGTCACTTCTATCAGCCTCAGGACAATTGCTCTTGAGGTGGTAGGAAATGCAGAACGTAGCACCCATTTTCTCAAGGTGCCTATCTCCTCTTTCAATGCAGCTCATTTCCACTCCCCATCTCTTTTCAAAATTATACTGCATAATTAGAAAACTATACTGCACAATAGGTGACAGGATCATGGAATGGGTACTTTATTCATATTTCTAGGTTTTAGCCTACATGTATTTACAAGTTTTCTGTGTCACATCTTTTCTACACAGGTTATATGTGGGATTTATTCTTTAACACCTCCACAAGGGGTTTATTCTTTATCAGTCCTAAAAGGTTCCTAATTAATGTTATGATTCACTTTGGATTATAATCAATAAACAAACAAGTATATGAACTTTTATACTTGACAACATCTCATAACCCTGAGATTCTCCACATAAAAAAAGTTTATCAATTAACTAGCTTTCTACTAGGATGCTTAGAGAGCTTGAAAATCATGCTGCACGAACACAATAAAAAATTTCAATAACATTTGAAATAAAGATAAAACAGGTTCATAAGGTTAAATCCAACATACTGCCAGCATGTGGTAAGCTTTCTTCTACTTTTTTTGTATTGCAAAATAATGTCTCTCCCCTATATATCTTCCAGGGTGCATTATCAGAGTTAAAAAGTTATGTTTGCCTCTGGACAAAAATTTAGACACACAAGTAGAAGAAAACACTTTTAATCAAAAAATAAAGCAATACATCTCAAATAAGAATGTTTAACAACATGAATTGTATTTGTTGAGGGAAATAGTTTTCCTAAGTGACACTGTCAAATTCAGGTATACTGAAGTACCAATATCTTCCCTCCTTAACTCTGACTGAGCTGTAAGCATTTTAAAAATAAGGAGTTTTTACAAATTTAAACTATAAACCTGTAAAGCCTATCCCTATTCCTAAACCACTGACAAAAGGAGTGAGGATTTTAAACATTTCCATACTAAAGAATTTCCAAACAGCAAATAAAGTCAGTATTTTTGTTACAAAAATTGTGAAAGACACAAAACTATCAGTGATATTTAAGCATTCCACAAAACTTTAAAATACAAATTTATCAAGGTGTTCTCTACTATAACTTTATTTTAAAGACGTTCTCAAATTCCAAAATGGTTTAACTTGACATACTAAAAGTATTAAACTTTGAAATAAAATACTATGAGTTATTGCTTTAAACTGGAACCTGCGGTCAAAAGTCTCTTAAAAAAGAGTTCATTAAACAGCTACTCTTACAATTACACTCAAGTAACTGCAGAGAAAACGTTCAAGCACATAGTAAACATCACTCTTTCGAATGAAAGAACGAAGGCATATGTTCATTAAGATGTATGGCTTTTTGGTGATTGTTATTACTACCCATAAATAAAGTCACTACTATTTGACTGCAAAAAAGTTTTTACAAAATTCCACTTCCAAAATTAACATTTTTACTAAATCAAGTTTAAAAAAGGTTCACTGTAGAAAAGTCAACAAGGTTTTAACAAAACCAAAATATATCTTTTTATACAATATATGTATATATTAGCAGCAAACTACTTGAGATTTTTTTTATGTTCTTTTAGTTATATTAAAGAAATCATAAACAAGGTATATTAGTATGGAATGCCAGCTAATCCACTTATCTTTTCCTCCGTGATCTGGGTCTTCTAGTATAAGTTATTTTATGATTCTTATTAATGAAAACTAAGAACAACCTCAGGTCTGACTAAAAAGCAGTGAAACAGAGTGGCCAGTAGAATCTATCTCACTGCTTCATAGTCACACATTATCTGTGAGAATAACAAAGAAGCACCGTATCAATAGGTAAGTGTGAACATAAGCTTAATTTTTGAAGTGTAATTGCAGCCAACTAGACCACTTAGCACTTTACTGGTGTTGAAAATTTGGTGACATACAAAATTTTAATCAAATCAGATAAACATTTCAATGTCATATTGCTTATCCATTTTAAAAATCTTAATAGAAATTCTGTATATAACCTGACAAACTGAATATATACATGTGCATATATATACACACACAAAAGTGTTATGTATATAAACATATACATCTTTAGCTTTGAATGAATTTCTAAACTGACATGAAGCCAAACCTCTCATTTAAATATATATGCGAAATATATTATCACCGACTAAAAGTCTCTAATAAAAGTTTCATCTTAGCTAATCAGAAATATTGGCTATAGAAAATTCTGGGGCCAGAGAGAGCTGTAATTCAGCTCACTGTACTTTAGGCTTAGAAATTAGTCTGCCAAACAAACAAGATTTGAAATTACCGATTGCCCACAGAAGACATTTTTCTCTTGATATTTCCTTCTAATAGTAGAAAGGAAACATCTTTACAATGAGCTTTCATTTTTCAAAAAGTTAAAATTATTAAAGAAATCTCACTGGTCTTCAAAAATACTAAACATTATATATATACAATTTTCTTAGAGTTGAATTCTTCAGCTAGAATCTGTATTTAAAAAAGTTTCCTTTGGATTGTTTCATTTAGAACTTCAAGTCTCCATTCTGCAACTCTGAAAACTGGCTCAGATTTCTTAGGCTTATTATATATCAATCACATGTTTTGGAATTTGCTATTGTGTTACCTGTGTACAAACATCAATGGGAGGAAATATACCAAATTTCAAAGGCAACAAAAGGAAAATTCAATAACATGTAATATAAAAAAGATAAAATACAAGAGGGAGTCCCTTTTCATCATTATATTAATGAAAGATAATCCTTTCATTACTATTAAAGATACTGTCTTAACTTTCCTTTTTGACTTACCAAGAAGTTAAGTTTTAAATGGCCTGCCTTTATTTTCAATTATAAAACTAAAACAATACACTGAATTACTTTTATTAATATACATATCAAGTTACGGAAATGGTAATTGCATGGAGTTATCCCCTTAAAGATGGCACTTGCAGGTACAAAGATGCAGAAATGTCTACAACCTTCAGATGTTTACTTGAAAAGATTCTTCAACAGCAGTTTGATACTGGGTTTCCTCATCTAGCTGAAGATTCTAAAAATAGTAACATTAATATGTTAATAGGAAAAACATACTCCACAACTCTATGTTCAATTTATTATATATCTTGATATACATTACAAATTTGAAACCATTTGTTTTTATATTATATTTTATCCTTTAAAATGTAAGACATAAATACCTGAACTTCAATTAAAAATTAAGTTCAGTTGTAATTTAGGAATAACTGATAAAAAAAGAAGATCAATAAAGAATGAAATTCAAGTTATAGTGCCTGTGGTAAGTCATTAATTTAGTTAAGGATAACTCACTCATTAAGTGACAACTTTTGTGTGATCTCTAAAAAAAATGTCAATTGTCTAAAAGTAAATTCATTTGAAAGAGTTTAGTGAATTAACAGTTGAATAACATGCTAAAAACTAATAGCTCATTCAATCTTAGTTATACTACCACCCCTTAAGTTAAAAGGAATTGTTTGCTATCAGTTGTCTAATGGTTAGCTTTAAAATAAGTTTCCAATCAACACTCTCAATAACGACAATTACGGTATTTTGCCACGTATAATGTACTTTTTAAGCCCAAATATGTGAGGGAAAAATAAGAATGTGCATTATTCTACATGGTGGTACTAATCCTGCATCTACATGTTTTAAGTTCTTTTATTTATGTTTGTGTTGTGCAAAATAATATCCCAGAATATAATGATCCATTTTGTTGACCTTACAATGGATGAACTTACAACAAAAGCAATTTCGGCTAATGATTCAATGAAATGAAACAAACACTGACATATTGCTGTCCGCAGAGTAAGCAATTGACTTTTGATAAGACAGGTGATGCCGATTAATTTACTACACTGGGTGAACAGTGTGAAATTTATCTTTGTACACTTTAGGTGGGAGCTAGCAACTAGCTGATTTTTTTTTTTTTAATACAGACACTGCAAGCTTTAAGTCAACAGTTACTAAATATGCTAAAGAGCTTGGCAACAGAGCTGATGACAGCTATTTTGGACCTCCTCCCATTGAGAGTGTCATCAGATTGGAGGCACAATAGGAATAAAAGCTTCTTGTATTTTGCATCTATTCTTGTCTTTTGTAGTTATTTCTTAAATCAAATTTCTTATACCATAATGTTAAAAAATAAATGCTAAAATTCCTTTATAATATTAAAAAAACTAAATATAAACAAACAAAAATTTGAATTAGAAAGAAAGCTATTTTTCCTAAAAGTTTGGGCCAAAAAAATGTGGGTGCACAATATACACAGGAGCGCATTATACATGGCAATTTACAGTACATACTTTTTTGTGGCAAGTTAAAAATCTGACACTTTTATCTAATGTTTCACAGAATGCTTTTCTTTTTTCAAATACTACTTTTCTGACACGGTAACCTTTCTTACAAAGATAATTTAAGACTGACTATCAAAATGCTAAAATTATAGTAGAGTACATCTGAATTTTATAAACATTTTGAATGCTATCTTGAGTCTAGTTAAAAAAATCCAAATTCCACAATAATGTAATTTCAAATCAAAGAGCAGAGAAAAATGCAAATTCTGTTCATACGTTATCAGAATTGCACAATTCTGTGCTTATCTAAACTAGAAAATCTGTTTAAGCCGTTCTTTATTAGAATTAATTTTTGTTTGGACTTAAAATATATGTAACTTTAAAAACAAACAGGTTACTGAAGCAACACTGCATTTTAACATTATATGTATGTTTCAGGGGTACATCATGAATCAAAATCTGTATGTACTACATTAAATTCACCAATGAAAAGTCCAATTCTATCCTTCACCATACAACTGACCCCTTTTATCCAATTTACACACCCCCAAGATCAATCTTGAATGGTTATTACATACATATTTATATATTATATACATACACACACATTTTTTTTTACTCACTGAAGAAGAAAATACAATTCACAGTGAATAAAACAAGTCTACCATTTAATCTAAATTATCATTTAAAACATTTACGAAGTAGAAATCAGCTCATTTTGCTTTGAAAATCTACTTTTACATTACTTCTCTCACTCATCTTATTAAAGCAGTCAACTAAGGTCAGAATTTACCCTTCAGCCTGGCTTTATTTGATAATAATTAGGTTCCTCCATTTAAAAAAATAATTTGTCTCATAAGCTAGATATGAGCAATATATTACAGTGAATTTATACGTGAAAAATACATCCTCCATCTGCTGTTATCAATTTACTTTTCTTGGAGGTATATTTATCCCTTCAACTTCAACAGTTTTCATATAAATCATTTTGCAAATCTGTGGGTTTGCTCTTCCTCTTATCCCTCGGAGGTGGAATAGAATTTTAATTTTTACCAATTTTACAAACCAAAATTCACCTGAATTATAAAAGCAATACAATATGTTCTATATTTACCCAATACGATAAACAGAACTCAAATCTAGACTGAAAGGTTAACTTAAATATATAAATGGCATTTTCTTAATCTTGAAGAATTAACTTACCACAAATTCTCCATAATCAAATTGATGTCTTTGATTTAGATGACTAACAAAATTTCTAGTAATCTGGCTAGGATCTCCCCAAGGAAGAGACACACAAATAGGACATGTCTATGAGAAACAGAATGTTTCAAATAAAAAATAACAGAACATTGTGTTATTTAAGTAATTAAAACACAGGCTATATTACTGAACCAAAAAAAAAAATCAACATGAAAAGCATTTTTAAGGATTTAATTTCATGACTTAAAAGATCACTTCTCAACAAAATTATCTTAGGTTAAATATACTAATCCAACACAATAGAGATCTTATATATTCTATTACTTAACTTTCCCATTACACAACTGTTTCAAAAGAAACACTGCATCTAGCATTTAATAATACCAACTGTAATAATAGTTATCATTAACCAAAGAGAGTTATCCTTAACCAGTATGTAATCACATGAGATGCACAGTAACTTGATATAATTAACTTAATTTCATTTATAAGTAAAGTAAAAGTAAAGTTTAAATTGTATCTTCCCTAAAGTACATCCTAAAAGTGAATGGATGACACATTGTAATAAAATAAAAGAGACTTTAGTGAATGGACTCTAAAATCTGTGCTATATAAAATATACAGAAACATTAAAATTTGCTAATGTAATATAAAACAAATACAATCTCTTAAATATGAAGTTCTTCCTGGAGATATCTTTGGCAGTGCATTTGTTTATTTAATATCAACTGACCCTCTCTCTTAATAAATGGTACCAATATGAAAGTTTAAGAGGTTCCTCAGTAGCTACTGATATATTCTTTCATAATATTTTTTCGAGTATAACCACTAAAACTGTTTAGAAATATCTACAATTCTTATTTTAACATTTTTCTTCTATTTTTACTTCTGAAGAAAAAATATCAAAATGTACAACTGAAATGAAAATATCTCTTCCAGCTGTTTCTGCTGTTCTGGACACAGTTTGAAATCACTTACCTGTGAAACCTGTGCTCCAGATGAGAAGTAGAACCATTAATACAATGCTGGAATCCTGAACTCTGCTCTATGTCTCTTATGCATCAAAAAGATCTATTTTACTTATACACTCTCAAAATGACAAAAAAAAAAGATATGCATTAAAAAAGTATGATTCTCTTCCTTCGTGCAATCTTATACTAAATTCTGCAAGAATATAATTTTAAAAAACCTGATTTTATCAAATTGATCTCAATAAAAAACTTACTGACATTATTCTTACTTACATGTGTTTTCACCTGCAGCAGATCCATCTGACCACATCTACTGTTTGCATCCCATAAACCAAGAAACTGAGTAGGCCCAAATAGGCTCTGCCACTATCAGTAAAAAGTCTTCAGATCAACTTTGATCACTTCACTCTTCTCAAGGCTAGTCTCCTTTATTATTCAAATTTACTAAGGATCTCATTTTGCTTGACAGTTGTCAATCTTTTTATGACAAAATTTACCTTATCAATAATGCCCCCCCATTCAAATGTAATCAACAGACTTCCCTTGCTGTACAAAAGGAAAGAAATAAAAGGAAAAATATGCAGAAGACTGTCTTAAACATATGCACTTACCACAGGAACTATCTGAAATAAGTGATTACTGTTACAGTGATCCAGTAAACGTTGTCTGGTAAAATTTGATTCTTGACACAAGGGACACTTAAAGGTGGGATGCCCAGCAGAACTGCAAAACAATTATTTAATGAATTATAATTAATTTAAAATCATAACAAACTGATCAATTTTACTTTGATCAATTACTATTTCTTTTTTTAAAGTTATTATCTTCAAAGATTCTCTCATTTTCAAACAAATGTTTTATGTGACTGCCCTTGTGGCTCGACAGTTGGGCTGTGGACATATAAAGACCAGGGGGCTGGAGGGGAGGAGGCTGGGACACAACCCCGGGATGGGGGGGAAAACAAAATAGACAACGAAAAAATAAGATTCTTTTTCCTGCTCTCACTGAACAAAAATCAAGTGTGTTTTCAATAAATGATCTATAACAGATGTTCCTAATCTCAGTTCATTATCACCTTAGTAAAACAAAAAGCACACCTAGCTGTTCCATTTATTAAGCAGTTAGGTCAAACAACTCAGATCAGTTATTTGTATGAGGCAACATACTTCATGTCCCTTGAAATTTTTAAATATATTGTGTAGTCCCAGTTTGAAGACCCCATATCTAGGAACTTAAAAAAACTTAAAAAAAATTATCAACAATATTATATCTTTTATCTATCCCAGTCCCTAAAAATCTAACACACAAAATTCATAAGTAAAGTGGAAAACGAAAGAATAGATTATCAAAACATTTCTAAAGAGTTTGAGAATCATGTGTAACACCTTGAAATTTCAGTAAGCTAGAGTTCAATACTGACAACTCTACTTGAATAATATAGAGAAGAAACCTGGCCAAGGGAAAGACGATAGCTAACCTCCAATTTCATGTGATACATAACAACAGCAACTGCATCATTAATTTCTAAACCACTAGTTTCAGAAGCAGTATGTCCATGGATTTAACTTAATTTTAAAAATTTTAAAATCTGTTATAGGAGGCTTCCAGTCAAGATGGCGACCTGGTGTAGCGAGACTCATGTCCTCATCACAGAACAACTAGGAATTCACTTATTTCGAGAAATAAACACTGAGGAAAAGCAGGCACAGAGTCTATAGAGACACAGCAGCAACTCCAACAATAAAGGTAAGGTGAAAACATCCGGGTTCAGAGACACACTCCAGACTCAGACTCTAAGCTTACCTTGTATTATCTTGGTAAGTTTCTGTATTATCAGATGTGGATGTTTCAGTCCTATTACTTAAGAACCATAGAAGGGGAAACAGTTAATACACCTCAATACACCTTAAAGCACATTACAGACTTATTAACTTGACTAAATTGCTAATGAAGACCAGGTTTGATTTTGTTTTTAAAAGTCTGAATTTCAAATAGTTCTAAACTATGAAATGATTATGACATGAATTACTTTTCAAATACATTCTGATAAGACTGCTTATTAGATCCTTTTTATGAACTTTAAAATTAATGTGTATACAACTACAAAAGTGTAGAAAACACAGGATTCTTCAGAATTATTTTAATTCATAGCATGAATACTTCCTCAGGTCCCTTAGACCTTCAAATTAAGAGGCTTCATTACCTCTTTCTAGCTAGTAAGCTTCTAAATGCTGGGAAGCGATCAAGAATGTGTACTTCTGTACCTGTAACTAGAATATGGTTTAAGGTTTGTGGCCTTCAAATTGGAGTAAGTTTAAGAAAATACTTGAGTAGCACCTCCTCCCCATCACTCACCCTCCCCGCCCCCACCCTCTTAGCTCAAGTGGCTAAAGCCCAGGCTATTAAAAAAAGTCATGGACCTGGGTTTGAGATGTGGGGGTTGGAAAATGAATGAATATAAACAAAATAGGCAAACCCGATTTATAAAGATATAAAAAGAACGAGATTCTCCGACATTTAATATATAAACTTGACATTGCATATTAAATTGACTCACTCAAAATAAACTTCATACTAGAGTCATGTGTCACATGCAGTATTAGAGGAATCCTGAGGGAAAAGTGTACATCCTATAAAGGATTGTCACTTAAATGTTAACAGAATTTCATCAATGAGGTGAATAGCAAAAACATTAAAAAGAAATAGGTAGTGGACCAAAAAAAGCCTTGTACCATACTGAAGTTTACTCATTATCTTAAAACCAGAGTACAAGAGCTATTAAGCTTAGTAAACTGATTATTCACTTGTCTTTGACAAAGATTAGCAGTACTGTATCATCTACCTAATTCTTCTACAACAACTTTTTCTTTCTTTCTTTTCTCATAATAAAGCTAAATACAAGATGTAAACACACTCCTGGTAACAATGAGTCTGCTCCCTTCTGTGAGGATAAAGATATTCTCTCTATATACATACTCTATACCAGGCAGGAAAGCAAGCTTCCCAAAGAGGAAACTAGGAAACTAATGAATCACTATTTTGTACCTTTTTAGTGTATATTAATCTGTCTTCAAGTAAAGGTAGAATCTTAATGAGATGATAAGCAAAAATTGCTTTCTTAAAAGAAACTCAAAGTATGGAAAATCCATTAAAGGAATGTTAGGATTTTGTTTTCCCAAAAAGGTATGTCACCTATTTTTAAAAACCTAGGATCTATGCATTTAAACTCAATATTTTTCTAATCATTTTTTCAAATCTACCAAATAAACACATCAGTGGCCGTTGAACTTACATTTTAAAAATAGTATAACAACAACTATTTAGTTTGTAAAAAATAACTATACCATCATCAGGGAAGACAGAAATTTCAAGAAAACTCCTTTTGGTTTTAGTGAATAAGACTCAAAAATTTATCTCAGTCTGTGACATAATTTTTGCATTTAGATCTACATTGTTTTTTGTGTGATAGATTTCTTTTTTCAGTCATAACTGTCACCAAAACTAAATATATCAAAGTAAAGCAAACTTGGATCAAAATCTTTGCATTATTATGGCAAAGAGTTAAATTAGTATTAAAAACTTACAGAAAGCATAGTCAACAGTATTGTTTTCAGTAAAAATATTAATAAGAGTATCCTATACCATTAAAATAGGAAAACTTCATCTTTATCTCACTTAAATTTTTTGTGGTATGACATATAAACATGTTATTACTATAAAATACATGCAGTTTAATAAAAATACATACACTGGGAGTACATGCTCAATTTTTTTCACTGATGGAGCATGCAACAGAAAAACTTTAAGATGTAAAGAATCAATATAAAAAGTTAAAGACCTTAAAAATATTTTCTCCCTCCCATTGCTCACTACAATTCTCTGTTTTCCATTATTATTGTCATCATCATCTTTCTATTCCTTCCTAATCACTGTATCATGCCTGGGCTACTACTACTGGTAGCCTAATTCAATTACTCCAGAAATGCATGAATGGATTCAACAACAGGAAATCTATTACTGACACCATATTACCAATTAAAAGATAAAGAAAGAAAAAAAGATCGTTTCACCTGATGTAGAAAAAAACAATTCAATAAAATTCAACATCCATAATGGAAAGAAAAATACCTCTGATCACCAACAATGATTTTAAAAATCTAAATGCCCAGATGCTAGGGAATGAGTCAGGTGTATGTGTGTGTGTGTGTAAATTCCATAAAAGATAGTGATTTGAGTAGAACCATTTAAAAGGGAAATCTTAAATTTGGATGACAGCATCATGGAACAAATAAAAACTATCTATGTGCCCTGGGTGAAGTACTGGTTAGTTCTGCTGCTTTCAGCTGGAGCAGTCCACATACATATCTCAAGGACCAGAGTTAGGGTTCTGTAGTCGGTAGGGTGGAGGGAAGGAACAATTAAGTTGAACAACTAAATAAGATAAAGTGCTTCTTTTCCTCCACTCTCTGTCTTCCCTTTCCTTTAAAAAAAAAAAAAAAAAAAAAAGCTTGTAATTAAAAAAAAGACTATTAAAAAGCTAAAGTAAACATACTTAATCACAAAATTTTAGGTGCATCCCACTAAAAAATCACTTCTGCTATTTATTAGATTCTAGTTAATGCAATACATCGAGTATGACATGAAATATTAAGAGACAAAACTGAAAAACAAAATTTTTTACATAATGATCTAAAAGTAAAATATTTGAAATTATTAGAACAACTCAACAAAGTTGCTGTCTTACTGTGACTTACAATAAACATATTTTTAGTCTTCAACCCTTTTCTTGGGACAGAGCTCTTAAAATTCTAAGAATTTCCTAGGTAACAAAGGTGTTATTTGCTCTGTTAAGAGGGAACACAGGGTCTTGACATAAGAGTAAGGGTGGGTTGCCAGGAGAAGGAAACTAGTGATTAGAAGGTTGGAAATTTCAGTCCCACCACAATGACCCTTCCACCCCCAACCTCCTGGGAGACACGGGCTAAAGGTTAAATCAAACAATGGTCAATGATTTAATCTACCACACACCTATGGAAAGAAGCCTCCACAAAGAACCTAAACTGGGTATACCCCTGTGGCTCAGTGGCCAAGGCACAGCTCACGTAAAGTTCAAGGACTAGGGTTCATGATCCAGGCTGGGATAGAAGAGAGAGGGAACCAAAACTGTTGTGCTTCTTCCTCCCACTCATCCTCCCTGCCTCCTTCCCTTCCTCTCTTAAAAACAAAAAGAACTTGGACAGCTTCCAAGTTGGTGAACTTATGTAGATTTAGGGAAAGCTGCACACAAGGAAAGAGTATGGAAGTCCCATGTCTCTTTCCATATATTTACTGAATGTATATCTCTTCTATCTGGCTCTCTCTGAATTATATACCTTCATAACACACTGGTAATCTAGTAAGTAAAATGTTTCTCTGACTTTTGGGAGCCACTTTTGCTACAGAATGAACTTGAAAATGTACAGAGGTGTCATGGCAAGGAGGAGGGACTTGACAGTACACTATTCTATAGGCAATGTAACCAATGAAATCCTTTGTAACCATATATGGAAGAAGTGGTGTGCTGCACTAACTGGAAAGTATAAAAGATGGAGCCTCTGTACATCAGAGGCTCAGTCTCTGGATGTGACTCCACTGAACCACTGTCGACAGAATAAACCTTGCTTTCTGATAAAGCCTTGGTGTCCTGTTTCCTTGCTTGCTGGTTCTGCAACACTCTGGCAAATTAATCATGGAAATCTCTGATTTGCAGCCAATCAGAACTATAGAAAATGATGTGGTGTCTTAAATAGGGGTGGTGGCTAGAGGGGTGGGAGGCAGTCTTGTAGGACTGAGTCCCTAAACTGTAGGGTACCCCACAGGTATATACGTAGGAAATCCCCTTCCCACATTGAAGACTGGGCCCAGGAACACAAAGAGTTGCTAACTATAAGAGTATTAGAAAAATTCATATTATTCCTACTCATCAGCAATTAACAACCTAATTATAAAGCAGAAAGAACCATTTGTACAGCAACGAAAATAGTAAGATTACTAGGAAACAATACAGTAAAACATTTACACCTCTTTAAATGAACTTTCACTGCATTTTTTTTTAAATGGGGGAAATTAAAGATAGACTTTTCTAGGTGAGAAAAGTCATTATCATATTATGCCAATTCTCTCCAAATCAATCTGTAATTTCAATAATTCAACCTCTATAATGCTTCTGATCAAAATCTCTATAGGGATTTTTGGGAAACTCAAAAGCCTGATCTTAAAATTCATGTGAAATAGCAAAGAGCCAAGAACAACAAGATAATTTTCTAAGTAAAATAAAAAGCATGGCGGGAGGGTAATTTTCCCTACCAAAGTAAGATTTACTTTAAAAAATTTTTGTTGTTGCTGTTGTTTTCTAAATAAAAGAGAAAGAAGTGAGAGAAGGGAAGAAGAGAAGCCAGGAGGCAGGGAATGAAAGGAGGAGGGAGTAAGAAGCATCTTTATTTTACTTTGGTTTTTCACCTAGCTGGGTCAAGAACCCAGGTCCTTGGGCTTTACAGGGTCACCAGTCTCACCCCCTTGAGCTACTAGGGTATACCTCTAAGACTTACTTTTAAAACCATATAATTAAGATAGCATGGTACTGGATGAATAAACAAATAAACCAAAATAAAAGAGCTGCATAGAACAGAAGTGGCATTATTCATCAGCGGGGATTTGACTCCACAAAGAATGGTACTGAAACAAATCTCATGGGGAAAAATGTATACCTTACTTTATACACCCAAAATAAATGTGAAAAACACAGCTTTAAAATGTTAAATTAGAAAATACCTTTTATAACCTTGAATAGGAAAGGATTACTCAAGCATGACACAGAAAGCAAAATAAAGAAAATGTTATATATTATATACATATATAAAAACATATATGGTACATAACACTTTCATATGTCAAAAGCCCTAACAAGACGAACTAAAGACTAAACAAAAGCAAAAACAAAAGTGGTACTATATGAAACTAAAAAGCTGCTGCATAGCAAAGGAAATGGTGAAAAGCAACATATTAAATAGGAGAAAACATTTGCAAACCATGTTATAACAAAGGGCTGGTCTCCAAAATATAGAAGGACCTCCTACAACTAATAGTGCAGAAAATAATCCAATTACAAAATGTGCTAAAAACTGGACTACTCTTCTCTAAAGTTAATACATAAATGGTTAAAAGTATATAAAAAGATGCCCACTATCACTAATCTTCAGGGATATGTGAATCAAAACTAAAAGATAAACCCTCAAATCTGTTAAGTTACTTAAAAGACAACAAATGTTGGGGAGGATGTAAAGAAAGTGGAACCCTGTACAAGATTAGTACCAAAAATGATATAGTCACTATGGAAAACAATAAGGTTTCCTCAAAAAAATGAAAATCTAACAACTGTATGATCCCAATATACCATTGTGTATTTATCCAAAAGAATGGAAATCAGAATCTCTAAGAAATATTACCATTCCCATGTTAATCATAACGCTAATCACAATACCTAAGATGTGGATAAAAGAAATGAATAGATTTAAAAAAGAAATATTCTTCAGCCTTGAAAGAAGAAATCCTGCAAATCTGACATGGATGAACCTTGAGGACATTACACAGTTAAAGAAGCCAGTCATAGGACAACTACCTCATGATTCCATCTATATATGAAACCTAAAATAGTCAAACTCACAGAAGAACAGACTGGTATTTGTTAAGGGGAAGGGTAAGTGAGGAGTTGCTAATCAACACAGATAAGTTCTAGAAACTTTCTGTGCAACATTATGCCTATAGGTAAGAATATTACATTGTACACTTAATCTGTTAAGAAGGGTAGATCTCATGTTAAGTATCCTTATCACAGTTTTTTGAAAAAGAAACTTATGAATAAACTATGTATGATTATGCCATTTTATGCTAAATTAATGACAGTCTTCAAAGCAGTTTTCAAAATACTAGAGTATCTCATTTCCAGTCTTTTTAAAGTAAGAAAAATCTCAAATTCCATATGCTTAAATGTTTTACAAGACAGCCAAAGAAATTTTCAATGCATGAAAGTAAAGATCATCCAGAATGTATGAAGAAAGTCTATAAATAAGGAAAGGGACGTTTCATCTAATACTTGTCCCAGGTTCCTTAATATTTAGCCACTTAAGACTGTTTAGCACTATGGGGAAAAAAATCTGTTAAGAACATCAGATGGCTCAAATTTTCCACTTTCAAATCTTTGTGAAGAGCTTTATTTGACTAAACTGTACAAACACACTTATTTCCAATTATTAATATGTTTACAAAGAGTCAAAATTAATAGGTAAAGTCTGCCAATAGATGAAGTAATTTCCAAAGAAGATAAAATAGAAATATGTTGTTGTCTTATTGATTACATCCAATTCCTTCTCCTCCACGCTTAATTTTACAGCTAAAGAAAACAGAAAGACACGGTTTCATATGTTAAAGGTAGAATTTTGTTAGGAACTAAAAATGGTCTTGGTAAAACAACTAGCTCTGCTATGTAATTATCAGAAGACTAACTCATATCAATGCAATAATTCTGTTAAACATCTGCCAGCATGTACTAGTTTAAAATAAACAATTCTACCTTTAGAACTAGTATTACTAGTACTTATTCTGAATTACTCAACTGGGAAGTTACATTGCTCACATATATATGGAAAGGGATGTCTGTTGTCCAGTAATTCAGAAGATATAATAAATGTATGTTGAATTTAAAAAAAAATGAAACTTCAGCTTTACAGTAGTCCCCTAATAACCAGTTTCACTTTCCAAGGTTTCAGTTAGCCAGTCAAGCAAAGTCCCAAAAAAAAAAAAAATTACACACTAAGATATTTTGAGAAAACATTCACATACACCTGTTATTTTAAAATATTGCCATAAGAGGCCTTTTTTAAAGAAATAACTTTTCATAAGCTATCAACATATGAACCTGTTCTTAATCAGCAATACAAAATAAATCTGCTCTTAGTTCACATGACAGAACCTTATGTTATTTAAAGTGAGGTGTTTGTCAAAAAAAGTTTAGTTGCTAGAAATAATCTTCATGGAAAACTGCCTCTGCATTCTACTACTACACCAGGTAGGTTACATCCAGAATTATCAGCAAAATGTCCATGAAAGAAAAGCTTTACTAAACTGCAGTAAGCAGTATAATAGGCTACTTGGAAGTATATCCCTATGTAACTTGTTTTATATTTACCATGGGAAAGATAATGTTTGGTGTATTAGTTACTCCTTTTGAAGACCTATATGTGAAATTAACTTCAGTATCAGTTCTTTTAGTATGAGGAATAACTTATTTAGGAACTGATTTGTTTACAAAAACATGGATACTGTTAGAAAAACAATGGATGTTTTCTTCTTAGTACTAGCTACCTACTTGGAAGCTATGAAACATCATGTATAAGGTATTGCAAAATATCTGATTACTATCTGAAACCCTATGTGTTAGATATCTTTTGCCTCTACAGGTATTTTCTCTTCCTTTTCAACCATCCTCTGTGTACTGAGAGACTAACCTGCATCAACAGGTTCCCTTCTGTTTCCAGTTGGATTCCAGCAGAAGATTTGGAAACAGAAACAAGAGGAATGTTAGGATATACTGATTTCCCAGATTACTTCGCAGCAAAATTGTCTTGACTAGCTACATTCCTCTCTAACTGCCCTCTCCACATAGATGTCTTTCTTTAAGTTCACAATCTATACTTCCTTCCCTCCCCTACTTTCAGTAGACTCAGAATACATCACTGCTGTTGGATTTGAGATTATGGAACCCCCAACCCCACTCCACTTGAGAATCTTAACATTCTCTCTCTAGAAAAGTACACACATATAAAAAGGCTGGCAGTTTAGGTAGCTTACAGAGTCCTCTTTGGCTACGGAACTCAAAGTGGGAAACACTGCTATGGGGCTGTGGGAAGCCATTGACAAAGTAGAGGGAGGAAGGTAAAAGAGCAGGGAGAAAGAGAATTGCACTTCTGAAATAGCACTTTGGCAACACTTTATCAGACAGATTAAAAAAGGATTAGCAACTAATCAACAATTCTAATTATTCTCATGAGAAGATGAGTACTTGAGCTAGAGAAATGACAACAGGGATAGAAAAAAACACAAATGAGGAATACTGCTCTAAGGAATCAACAGAATCTATGATCAACTGAATCTGAGGGCCAAGAGGGAAATCACTCTCCTAAGCAAAAAACTTAGTCATTTAATAGTGATTGCACAAATCATATATACGCACGCACATGTGGCACATACACACACTCTCTTTGCTTTAGAGTTGGAGATAAAATGATGAACAAGAGAAACACCATCCTCAGAGTTAATAATATATTGAGTTAATTAAATTGTTAGGTAATTACAACAGAAGTACAATAAGTACAAAAATGAAGGAACCTAAGGGGATTTTAAAAGTCAAAAGATAAGAGTGACCATTTTCATCTGATGACAATGAAAAGTCAAGTAAAGTGAAAACCTAAAAGAAATCTGCAAATACTCAATCAAAAATAACTAAAGACTTTTCTAAGAAAGAAGAGTTTCAACAGGAGTAGGACTATAGTATGAATACCTAAGAGTTGTTAAATTACCGCAAATTAGCATCATGTGAAATGAAATACTACTAAAATCTTGAAACTCTGTTTACCTTATCTCCTGGGAGTCTTTTTATAATACCTCTAATAATACTGTCATTCCTTACACAATTATGTGTTTCCTCTTGAGTTTTTCAAAATTAAAATACTTCATTATTTAAGGATACATGGGGGGTAATGTTATTAAAAAATGCAAGGGAATAAACCAAAAAGAAGACAGTAATAACCTCTGAGAATAAGGGGTTCAAATGGACAAGGGTCTCAGAAGGGATGTGATGGTTCTGAAAAGTATGCTTTGACCTGGACTGATGGGTTATTGGGTATTGGGTTTATCACTATTTCTTAAATCACATGAACATTTTGGTCATTCTGTGTAAAATACACTTCATAATAATGTTTAATATACATCAATCTGAGGCAGTAAGTTATAAATTTAAGGCCAAACATAGGTTTTATAAAAACTGAGACTAAAATAGAACTAAGAATTTAATAGTAACAAGTTTTACTTTTATATACTTTACTAACCCTGTGGCTCAGGCAGCTAAGGTACAGGTCGTGTACAGTCCATGGACCTGTCTTTGAGATCAAGAATAGGAAATACTTTAAAAAAATGTTGTTGTTTTTTTTTCCCAACAACTCAATTTTTAGATAGCAAAAGATGCTAATTTTGCAAATACATCACTGAAAGACTTTGTTTTCAAATAATTTCAGTACAAAAGAAGGTAGTCTCCAACTTTTATCTTCTTTTTATTCAAATGTGTAGATGTTTTAGAATTAATTCTCCCCCCCACCTTTTTTTTTTTTTTAAAGGAAAGGTACAGACATGAATGAAGGTGAGTGGAGGCAGGCAGGCAGGCAGAAGAGAGGAAGAAGCAGCATTTTATTTAGTTGTTCATCTCTGCACACACCCCACCCACATCACAAACTTGAGTCCTTGGAACGTATGTGGATTGCCTCCAGCAGATTTAACCATTAAGCCACCAGTGCGTGCCTAGGATAATTTTTAAATAATGTAAAATTTAAATGTATCATGAAGTCGATATCACAGATGCAATCTTACATGCATCAAACACATTTGTGAAGACAAAAATATAGTTCTGATACTTGGCAATTTAAAAACGTAAAACAAGAACCATCTTATCATATATTTCCCCAATTTCCATTAAAACTATAAAAATACTCTTTTGAAGAATAAATATTGCTTACCTGTTCCCTACTGAATCTTGAGAGATTTGAAAGTTTGGAATGATAGAGGAAACACCATATTCATCTTGATACTTCTTGCAAGATTTGTAATGATGTCTCATGCGGTAGAATTTAATCTGTAAATTAATGATTAAAATGAAATGTGGCTTTAGTTTAAAATAAAACACCTAAGATTTTAAATGTCAGAAGAGGAAAAAAAAATAAGATAAAAATAGATAAGTAAATGTTCCATGTAAATAAGCTTTTGAGTAAACCACTTGATTTTTAAGTAGGAGCTAAAAACAGATTATGTTTCTATTCACTAGATGCAGATACAATGGAGGAGTCCATCTGTCTATAAACTCAATATAAAAATACACTAATAATTTTACACTTTTAAATAATACCCCTAATAGTAACAGAGAAAAATAAAAGTATTAAGAGGTTTGTATTGGGCATTTCTTTATTCTTTAACTACTATTGCAACCTGGCAATTAGAAAGCACTTTTAAAAAAATTCCAAGTTAACAGTTGGACACCTTATAGTTTCTCACTGAGTAGAGTTAGAATTTTTCAACTGTATTTTCTAGCTTCGCTTTATTGTCCTGTCAGTTAACATTTACCTCAAAGAGATGGAAAAAACAGATCTGACTTGTGTGAATACATGAAATAGCAAATGATTTTGTTCACTGATTTTATTAGCTGTTTGAAAAAGTGGCTAAAACAGATCACGCATAGATATTATCAAAGCTTAACCACCCTCCCCCTCACCATTTCATCCCCTCTCCAAATGACTGAATAATAAAATCCAATTTGAGAGAATTAATGCCAGTTATTTTCCAATACTTGATTTCCACACCTATTCCTTAAAACTTAAGCAAAGTAGTCTGCCAAAATTTTGTGATTTCTTAAAAACATAAATACACAAAGTGGGCAAATGGAGAGTTCCTTGACAACATAAATCCAACTGGCTCATTTCCATGAGCAAAATTGCAATAATGATGCCACCATAAGAAAAAAGCATAAGGGTTCAATTTGTACTAAAATGAGTTTAAATGAATTAAATGCCAATTTGCTCATTTAGTTCACTTAACCAATGAGAAAAATACCATGCTAAAAATGTATGATAAATTCAGAGATTTTATCTCTCCATCTATTCTCAGTAAGTTTATAATCTAATATGCTTTCTAGTCACAGCTTTTTGACCTTTTTGACCCAATTCCCAAACAAAATTCCTTTCTCTTAGAAACAGCACCCACCAAAAAAATGGCAAAAATTTCAAGTAGAAACTTGACTTTCAAAGAAGAGCTATGTCACATTCACTCTACCTGTTTTGCACAGCATCTGCAGCTACCAGAAAACTTCCTCATGATATTTTCAAGATCTAAGGCCCGTTCAGGACATGCTCTCTCTCTTCTAGTCACATTTCCACGACAGAGAGGACAGTGTATTCCGCTTTCTCTCATTGCAGTCAGGAAACATTTTCTACAGAAACTAAATCAAACATTTGTGACATGTTAACTACAGAAAAGGCATTCTTTTTATTTATATGATTAAACACAAATAAGCAGTTATGGTTATGTACTCATGTTTAATGAATTAGGCTATTCATACAAATATACTGTTGAAACTACATATTTTTCAGAATATAAAACTATTTAGAAATAATGAAACTACACTCAAGTCTGATTTAAAATTTTTTAACATAACATAAAATCAGTATTAATTTATATAACATTTTCAAAAGAAGCATGGTACAAAGGAATGACTGGGCTCTTATCCTGCTTGTGTCATTTACAAGCTGTGTAATCTTAGGCAACAAAACTGTACTAGATTTCCATTTCTTCCCCTCACAAAATGCGAGAATGGCCTACTTCGGTGTTTATCCCACCCAGCTATACTTTAAAATGTTGTTGCACAAGATATGAATATATCTACCACAGACCAGCACACAAAATGATTTGGGAAATCCTGATAAAAGTTAAAGAAGGTTTCTCTGCTAAGAGAAACATATAAGCATTGCCCAGCATTATGTGGTTAGGATAATCAAATACCAAACTTGATCATTTTGTTTTTCAGGAAGAAAATTGATAAATTATAGCCATCTATATCTGGGATCTAAACTAGCTGTAATACAAATATACCAATTCCCTCGGCTATACTAACAAAAGTTGAGGTAACAGACTATTACAAAGAGAAGACTGAATCCGAGTTTCCTAACCATGCAGCACTAAAATACATAGAACAAGTCACTTTTCCCCTTCTAAAATAAATTTCCACACTCAAAAAAATAAAAATACATTTAGTAGAGTTGTTCAGAGGATTAAAATATAAACTAGTTAAAGTAGTAAATTGTTTATCTCAGTATCTGACAGTCAGGAAAGTGCTAAATAAGTAATAGCTAATATAATTAAAGTAGCATCAGAAGTGACTAACAAGACCAAATTAAACAATAAAACTATCTATAATAAGTGCATCTCTGTGGCTCAGCAACTATGGGTGCAGTACAAGGACCCAGGTTCAAGACTCAGGATCAGGGGGGAAGGATGAAAAAAGAAACATTCACCATAACGAGAATCAAAAAACACAAAGTAAACAAGACCAAGATACCATTTTTCCATGGTCGAACTACAAATCAGTTTACAAATCATCACAATCAGTGTTAGAGGAGCTGTAAGGAGATAAGTGCTCTGCATTTCTAGAAAATAACTTGCTAATACTTAACTGAAATTTCATAAAAGTATAAAAACACTACAAATTTATAAAAACCATCACCTGTAAGTTTAAATTAAAACCTGAAAGTTTAGGTACACCCCTCTGGCTCAGGTGACTAAGACAGTTAAGGTAGAGGCCATGTGGAGTCTATTAACCTGGTTCACAACAAAGGGTCAGGAGTTTAAGAAAAAAACGAGATGTGCACTGGTGGAGCAGTGCTAGGGTCAATTGTATCTGAAGGAACGAAAGGTCACATACCCCTGCCTTTGAGTCACACACAGGTCTGGGGCGAAATAAACAGAACAACTAAGTAAAAATAAAATAAAAATGCTTCTTTCTCTTCTCTCTTCCTGCCTGCATGCCTGCTCATCACTGTTATTCCTGCCTGTACCTTTCTTTAAAGAACAAAACGAAACAGAAAACCTGAAGTTTAATTGACAGTGCTTTGAAAAATTTGAATAAATTTTTAAATTCTGTTTCAGTTCACATTCATATCAAGGCCCAGAAAGTCAGGAGGGAACCACCAAGACGAAATAAATCAAATAAAAATAAATAAATTACATGTTTTGTCTTTTAAAAAAAGGAGTTAGACCAAAAGAAATAAGAAAAAGGCCAACTGGTACAACAGTATAAACCACAAGGTCTGCACAAAAGCTGGAGTAAGAAAGAAAACAGAATAACTGGGCATGCCCTGGTGGCTGAGGCACTAAGCTGGTAGCTGAGGCATGGATTATAGAAAGCTCAAGCACTAGAGTTGGGAGACTAAATAAATAAAAGTGCTTCCTTTAAAAAAACAAAACAAAACAATTGCTAAAATTAAAAACAAGAATTGCTACAATAAAAAGTGAATGAAAGCACAATGTGAACCAAGTCACCCAACGAAAGACAGAAAAAAACAGAAAAATCATTGGATTTATGCAAATTAGGTATTTTTATATAATGCGTTATTGAAAAACTTTGCATTCTGCAAAACGGGACACTAAAATGGCATGTGGTTTGGGAAAATTAGCTGTGGTATCCTGTCATGAAAGCACTAACAAAAACCCAGTCAATTTAAAAAAAAAAAAAAAAAAAATCACATTTAAGGATATGTACTTCCTAATAAACACTTTACCTAAAGTTTTTTTTAAAAACGGTAATGGAGTTATAGGAGTGGATGAAGTTGGTAAACAATGGAAGTCAATATAAAATGCAAAAAGCTGACAGATGTCATCAAGAAAGAAAATTACAGACAAGTATTTTCAACAATCAATGATACAAAAATTCTCAACAAAAAATTAGCAAACCAAATCCATCAACGCATCAAAAAGATCATCCGAGTGACCAAGAGGAATTTTTGCCAGGGATGCAAGTATGGTTCAACATACACACATCTGTTAATGTAATACTCCACACATCAACAAGATCAAGAGAAAAAATCATACGACCATATCAATAGATGCACAGAAAGATTTTGACATTATTCAGCACCCTTACATAAATTGGGATAGAAGACACATAACTCACGTAATAAAGACAATATATGATGAAAACCTATAACCAACATCATATTCATTGGTAAAAACCTGAAAGTGTTTTTTCTAAAATCAGGAACAAGGAAAGGCTATCCACTCTCACCACTATTTAACATGAAAAGGAACTATCATTATTTGCAGATGACATGATTACATAAAAACTGTCAAAAAAATAGAACTAATCAACAAATACAGTAAAGAGGCAGGCCACAAAAAAAAATGTACAAAAACCCATTGTACTTTTATATGCAAACATGACAGAAGTATTCAAGAAAACCACACCCTTTCAAACAGAAGTAAACAGAATCAAATATCGTGAAATATACTTAACAAAGGAGATGAACAATCTTTGCAATGAAAACTACAAGTCCTTCTTCCAAAATACAGAGGATACAAAGGGATGGAAAAACATCTCTGCTCATTGATAAGAATAATCAATATTGTCAAAATGGCCAGCTAACATAAAGCAATATACAGAACAAGTGTTATCCCCATTAAAATCCCAGGGCAGCACGTCCTGGTTGGGGGGGGGGGGGGGTGTGAGCAGCAAGGGACAAAACACAACCAGTGGGAATGATTAAAACGTAAATAAAATAAAGTGCTCCTTCCTCTGCTCTCTTCCTGCTTGTCAGCCTGCTCACCTTCATTCCTGTCTGTACCTTTCCTCTGAAATAAAACAAAACCCCATGGGCTTATTTCAAGGAAAGAGAACAGAAAATCCTTTTGTATGGAACAACAGAAGTCCCACCCCCCGCCCCAAGAAAAAAGAACTAATCCAGAGTGATTACATTCCCAGACACTACACAAAGTGACAGTCATCAAAACAGTATGGTATTGGAATAATAGCAGAGGCAGAGACCAGTGAAATAGAACAAAATCACCAGAAACTGATTCACCTACAGTCAACCTATGACAGTGGAGACAACAGCATACAATGGAGAAAATCTCTTCAATAAATAGTGTTGGGATAACTGCACAGCCACATGCAAATGAATGAAGCTAAAACACTAACACCATTCACAAAAATTAACTGAAAGTGAACTAGTATTTGAATATAAAATTGGAAGCCATAAAATTCTTGGAAGACAACACAGGAGAGAGATTCCATGACATTAGCCTTAGAGAGGACTTTGAGGACTCAACTCCAGCATCAAGGGAAAAAATAAACAAACAAACAAACAAACAATTGAGACTACATCAAACTAAAGAGCTTCTTCATAATGGTGTGGGGAGGGGGTTGTCACCAAAACAAAAAGACAACCTACTAATTGAAGAAGACATTTACATTCCATATATCTGACAAGGGCTTAATATCCAAAACTGACAAAGAACTCAGCAAGAGAAAAATAGGCAATCCAATCAAAAAATGGGAAGAAATGGAAAGACAATTTTCTGAAGAGGATATACAGCTGTCTAACAGGCGCATGAAAAGATGTTCCTACTTGTTTGCTATCAGGGAAATGCAAATCAAAACAACAATGAGATATCACCTTACACGTGAGACTGTCTTATTATCCAAAAGTCTGCAAACAACAAATGTTGGCAAGAATGTGGAGAAAAGGTAACAATTTTACACTGTTGGTGGGAGTACAAATCAGTGCAACAAATATGACAAACAGTATGGAGATTCCTCAAAATGCTGAATATGGAAATTCGACATGATGGCACCATCCAACTTGAGTTTTTAGCCAAAAGATAATAGGACACTAATTTGCAGGGATTTATGTACCCTCATGCATACTGCAACCCTATTTCACACTAGGTAAGACCTGGAAATTACCTAAGTGCCCAACATCAGATGAATGGATAAAAAAGATGCATTACATCTTGTATATGTATTTATATACACCATGGAATACTACAAAGCCCTTAAAAGAAATGAAATGTCACTTGAATCAACATGCACAGATCTACAGGGGATTATGCTAAGTGAAATAAGTCCAAAGAAGAAAGACAGATACCAGATGACCTCACTCACAGGTGAATGTTAATAGACAAAACCAAGAATCAGAGGAACCAAAATCAACCTTTGGGACAGTTACAATCAAACTGAGGTTTTATGGGATGCAGAGAGTGCAAAGGTGGCAAAGCCCACTGGACAACGGAGAAGAACACTTAGTGATTTGGTGGAGGGCATGGTGTGTTGAATCGTACCTAATGGGGAAACTATACATAGGAAATTATTTTAATGTGTTGAATAACTACTATGATAAAAAATAAATTTTAAAAAATTAAGAAAAAAGAAAAACAACTGAGGCTACCAACAGGGTATGGGGTGCAGGGAGGGCGCGACTGGTGGCGAAGCCCAATAGACAATGAAGAACACTCGGTGATTTGGTGGAGGGCAGGGTGTGTTGACAAATATCTGAAGAATAAGGAAACTGCACATACAGGGAAGCTATTCACTTATTTTCATTTGCAAAATAAAATTACTACAATAAAATACTAAAAAAGTTAAAAAAAAATTAAAACATTTGGTGCACGCTGGTGGAGCAGTAATTAAGGTCAATCACCTCCACAGGACTCAGGCCACATATCCCTGGGTTCAAGGGATAGAAAAAAAGTAAAATGCTTCTTTCTCTTCTCTCTTCTGTCTCCTTACTTTAATTCTTGCCTGTCCCTTTCCTTAAAAAAAAAATTTTTTTAGTTAAAACATGACTATCATATGAATCAACAATTGCATTCTTGGGCCATTTATCCCAGAGATTAAGGCTTAACTTCACACAATAACCTGTACATAAATGTTTATAGCAGTTTTATTTGTAATAGTAAAAACTGACTATTCCAGATGCCCTTCAGTGGGTCATGGTTAACCAAAATATAACTAGTCAGCAATAAAAAGAAGTAATGATTGATGTGTACAACATGAACCTACAGAAAATTATGCTGAGTAAAAAAAGAAATTCAAGGTTACATGCTGTTGATTCCATTTATTTAACATTACCTAACAATTTGGGGGGTAATAATTTTGAGATTTAAATCCCATACCATAAAACTCACCCATTTAAAGTATACAATTAAATAATTTCTCACATTTAATGAGTTGTACAATATGACTCCTAAAATGACAAAATTATAGAAATTGAGAATTTTAGTGCTTACCAAGGATTAAGGAGAGAGGGTGGCATAGAGAGGAAAGTGTGTGTGGCTATAACAGAGTCATGTAAGGGATTTTTGTGGTGATACAAATGTTCTGTTCCTTACTTCAATATAGCTATTGGTTATATTTACAAAATATTTTGAAAGAAGCTGGATGAGGGTACACAGGATTTCTAAAGAAGCAGTTTTTAATTTAGTTAGCTGTTCATTTTGGTGTTTCCCCTGGTCCCAATCACAAACCCAGGTTCGGTCAAGTACGCAGGTCCTTAGGCTGTAATGTGGACTGTGCTGCCACAGCCACACTTAACACCTCAGTCAGCAAGGCACACCTTCATGTAAATGCATGTAAACCTACAAAGATCTCAAAATAAAAAGTTTAACTTAAAAATGGTTACTTATAAAAAAGCAATAATAATAAGCCTATCCTACCAGATTTTTAAAATTATGTTCTTATTTATAAAGCATATTCACTTGGTAAGTATGTCTTATGTACTTGATACATAACAGACTCTAGGTATACACAACAGGAAAGAAAAGTGACAAACATTCCCACCCTGATGAACGTTTTTTTTGTTTTGTTTTGTTTTTTAAAGGAAAGATAAACACAGGAATGAAGGCAGCATTAGACACGCACACATGAAGATTGGGGAGGAAGATGCACTTTATTTACTCTCATTTAGCTGTTCACACTGGTTGTTCCCTCCCCCACAACCCAGGACTCAAATCCAGGGCTGGATATGTGGCAAGTGTTCCTTCAGATGAAACTGGCCTGCCTTCTACTCTACCAGGGCATGCCAACACTGATGGAACTTGCAGCACTGTATGCTTGCAGGTACATATGACAGGGATGTATCACATCCCAAGAAAATATTTAATGAGTTCTATTATACTGTTCTAAAATTGCAAAAGTAATTAATTGAAGTGAAGAATCCCCAAAAAGTCAAATTACTTTAACATTTACTTTAAGAATTCAAATATACTAAAAAAAAGTTTTTATCAATGAAAAAGGAATACTCTTTAAGAAATACCAAGGTCAACTGAATAAGAATGACAAATTAAGATTCAAAGGCACATATCATATACCTTAGTAAATTCTAGTAGGTTCATAAAATGGACAATTTATTTAACAGATTCAATAGAAAAAACTGCAGAGTATTGTAACTTTAGATGAAGAGAATCAACTACCTCAAATCTGAACGTAAAATGTAATACACCAAAAGAAAGCAACTGAACAGGAAAATAATATAAACTAAGTTTAAGTAATAAAAATAGATTATCTTTAAAACACAACCACAGATGACTTGGTGAAGGGTAGGGTGTGTTGACATATATCTTAGGAATAGAGAAACTATACATATGGGGAACCTACACATATGAGTTTAGTTTAATGTGTAAAATCAAAGTTGCTGTAATTAAAAAAAAAAAAAAAGACCATAGAAATGATAAGAAATGTACCTAAGCACACTCTGTGAATAGTAAAAAGTATAAATTAACACATAAAATTTTAATATGAAAAATGCACATAGCCTTACTAGCAGTTAAAAAAAAAAAAGATTTTAAAATTACTTTTAAATATTATTATGGATGAGTGTAAAAAAAAAAGTTGGCAAAGATGATAGAATATAATACACTTTTAAATAGTACAGTGGTATTCTGGAGGTTAGACTAATTTTGTGGAAAATAAGACATTCATAACAGGTTAGTATTATACTGAATATTTAATATAGGCACTCAGCGGTAACCACAGTATTTCAGAAACTTTATTTACATTCATTATCTTAAATTCATAAATATTTAAAAGTTCCTTTATGAGGAAACAAGACTTAAAAAATAAAATTAAAAAACCTAAAAAGCTAAAAGATGCTTCTTCATTAAAACATAAGGCACTGCACATGTTCCCACCTATCTCAAGAGTCTTAGCCCAGAATGTTCCCTCTCAACAGAATACTCCATACACAAACATAGCCCGCCACACATCAATACTTACACATCACTTAGATCTCAGCAACAATATCACTTTCTTAAGAAAAGATCTTTGACTACCTAATCCATCCATTGAACAGCTCACCTTAGGTCTGGTCCACTTATATTCTCTCATGGAACCTATGAGCTTATAAATACATATTTGTCTGAGTGTTTATTTGAATTAAGATAAGTCTCACCAATGCCAACTCCAAGAGAACAGGGATTATGTTTATCTATTCACTACTATATTACAGTGCTGGTCGTTAGTGGGCATTCATTATTATTTGATAAAGCAATGAATGCCAACGCACCTTAATCTAATCCAATGACTATTAAATCTTTTAATGTGCAGATATAATTGACAGTCCTTAAATCAAAACCACGAGGACTTTCCATATGCAGAACACTATGCCAGAGCTGCAATCATCCTGCACTGTATATGACAAATTAGCTTGTATTTACCATTTGACCCAGCAATTCCACTTGTGAAAATTTATCTTACAGGAAAAATCCACATGTGAAAATGATATGCCTACAAGTTTAGTAATTTTGGTATTAATTATAAACAGCAAAGGATTAAAAACAACCTAAATAGTCATCAATACAAAACTGGGTAAATGATACATGAAATAATGGATACTACAATACAATACATTTCATGAGGTCAGGGATTTTTATCTGCTTTGCTGACTGTAAAAAAGCACTAGTTATCTACAACAGAATTGGTACATTAAGACACTGCTGACTGAATGAATCAATGCAAACTGTACACTCTCCCCCCAAAAAAAAGAATAGTAAGAGGACCTTTATCTGCTGATTCAGAATAATCTCTAAGACATTAACATAAAAATAGCAAGGTACAAAAGAATGCATACAGTATGTTCTTTCTGTGAAAAACAATACTCACCAACTTATTTATAAATACATCTCTGGAAGGATATATGAGGTAATATTATGGGAAACAGTAATATTCTCTTTTGTACCTTTAAAATTATGAACAAAAATACTCTCCAGTCACAATAATTTCTGTTATTAAATATGTGAACCAAAAAACTTGACAAAGATTTCTATTTACAGTAATAATCTAGTTTTTTTGTTAGAGACTTTAGTTATTAAGCTAACAATAATATGCTTATATGGGCTTGAAAACTGTTTAACGCATACACAAGATAATAATGATGATTCCCGAACACTATCTCATTTGACTATACAACAAAATAGGTAGCGCATTTCTACTTGTTTTATGAACAAGAAAACAGGCTAAAAGGAGGCAAATAATTTGACCAAGTGATGCATCTAGTAAGCTATGGTTTCCCAACACAAACATTTTACTCCTTTATGTGCAGAGAGTAGGTGCAGGCACAGAAAAGTAAACTTTGGTTGGTGCCTTTACAGAGCTTGGTCTAACCAGTGAAATGACATTTTAATATTCATCAAATAATCTGATTCCAAAAATATTATGATTATAAACTGTAATAAGAGGTACAGAGGAAAAGTTAATTTAGGTCTCATTTTTAATTTTACTGTTCCTTCCTCTGTATCACCAAGTACATTTTCCTCAGATGTAAAATTGCTTACTCTTCATCTTCCTTTGGCTGGACTATTTGAGTTTGCTAGATTCATCTTATTTCAGAATAAAGTAGAAAGAAGAGGAAAAAGGTACAAATGAATATTACTGAAAGTATTTTCACATACCAAAGGAGCATACATCTTTAGGATAGTGCACTACCCTGAAATAAAAAGGTTATCCTTAAGTGTCAACTTTAAACTAGAAGACATCAGGTGAATTCTGTTCTTACCCATTCCAATAAAAGGCTGATCAACAGACACTGGAAGAAAAAACAACTTTCCTATTATTATGCTCCTGATTTCAATATTAATGAATTGAAAATTCTTGTATCATATATCTTCCTAGTCTAATCAAAGCCATTCCCCAAAATGAACTAAAAAAAAAAAAAAGAAAAGAAAAGAAAAAAACCAGATTTTAAGTTAGTCTTTAGGACTTGAAATTAAGTCTTCTGTTACATAATAAAACAATACTTTCTTGTAAAGTATGTCATTTTATGAATAACTAATGTCAAGAGGATTTGATACTTATAAACCTTAAAAAAAAAAAAATGCTCTTGCAGAGTCATTTATTTAACCTGCAAGAGCCATGGTAAACCTGCCTTTCAGAATTAGGTCTGCACGGAAGAAGAAACTACCTTTTCTAAATTACTTTAGGATTTCACATTGCTGTATGCTTATTAGGATACTGAATTGACACCTTGGTCTGAGAGGATTTTACACCCACCACCAGAGTCTCAGTGACCTTAACTGCCACCTTCTTAACGCCTTCCTTTGTCCCAACCTCCAAGCCCCAAAGCCAGTTTTGTACATATTTGTCTGTCCTTTTGTTTTGTTTCTTTATATTCCACATATGAATAAAACCATCCTGTACTTCTCTTTTTCTTTCAGGTTTATTTCACTTAGCATGATCATCTCCAGTTCCATCCAGGTTGTTGCAAAAGACACAATTTCATCTTTTTTTAATAGCTGTATAGAATTCTGTTTGGAGCACAGCTCCTCAAACAGCAAAATACCAATTAAGTAGTTAGAATTATAAGAAATAAATGAGGTACACCTTTGTCAAGTACCAGTTAGGTCAATCGCCTTTGAAGGACTTAGGCCACCTACCCCTGGGTTGGAGTCCCAGGTCCAGGGGAAACAACCAGTGTGAACAACTAAATAAAAAATAAAGTGCCTCTTCCTCCTCTCTCTTCCTGCCTGCGTGCCCACCACTGCCTCCATTCCTGCCTGAACTTTAAAGAAAAAAAAGAAATATGCGGACATGTCCTGCAACTCAGGTGGCTGAGACAGTCACAATATGACCCATGCAGAGCAAAAAGACATGAGTTAGTGACTGACCAGGTGCCAGGAACAAAAACAAAAATAAACAATTGGATAAATGAAAATGCTTTTTCCTCTAAAAATATTATTATGAGAAATACAAACTGGAAAAGCAGGCCAATAAAGAACCATACAAACCTGTGCTTTGGTAAGTGGAAACATTTATTTTAGCCTATTTTAAGATGCCTTTCATTATAGAGAAGCCCAAAAGCAATTAAAGATTTGATTTCCAATTTGAGTTTAGTAAGGCATCAACTTGTGATTATGAAATTTTCACTGTGATGGGACTTGATTTCTAACAGTGTCCACGAGTTAATTCCTTGACCATTTGAAATGGGAGAAGGGAGGCCTGGTTCAGAGCTTTGAAAATTACAAAGAAAATCTCTTCTACTGCATCAGTCTAAACATTCTTCTGAAACCTTCTGAATAACTGTTTAACTTTAATATTCTTAATTCATCTTTAAATGTTTTTCGAAATATTACACCTGACACTCTATGGCATCTGATACTGCTGACCAGTGTTTCCCTGAAATTCTCAGTTTCCACCATCACATTCTCTCCTAGTTTTCTTCCTATCCTGATCATCCTTTTTCAGGTTGCACTTTTCTCCACTTCATATTTAAATATCTACTAGCCAGCACTTTGTTCTATCTAGCCCTCTGCTATCTTTCAATGTATGTACCTAAGTGAATACATTCATTCCCACAGCTCCAACTCCATATAATATGTATCTACACACACACATTTCACTACTGTGCAGTCATCAAATCTTACACCATTTCTTTAGAAATCTTGGTGCGCCCTGGCGGAGCAGCCTCCAAAGGACTCCAAAGGACACAGGTCACATACCCCTTAGTTGGAGTACTAGGCCCGGGAGGTACAAACACTGTGAACAACTAAATAAGAAATAATGTGCTTCTGCCTCCTCATTCTTTCTGCCTGCTTGCCTACTTCTTTCATTCTTGTATGCAACTTTCCTTAAGAAAAATTAGGAATCTCATTGCCACCGTCATTGCCTTGGTTCAGGCTAACAATTTCTCTCTCCGACACAGCAATAAATGACCTCTTCACTAGTCTCATTATTAACAAGCTGAACTCCTACTACTAAAGTAAACTTTCTAAAATTTGAATGTGACCATGATGCCCCCCTGTCAAAAATGATTGAATTTCCTCAGGGGCTGGACCAAGATGAACAAATAAATAAAATGAGTAAAAATGCTTCTTCCTCCTCTCTTTGCCTACCTGCTTGCTCAGCTTCATTCCTGCCTGCACATTTCCTTTAAATTAATTAAAAGAAAATATTTGCAAATTCTATCATAAAACAAAGATTATCTTATAAATAGCCATTAATGCCCTAAAATTATTTTTCAAAGGATCAAAGAACATGAAGAGAATTACACAAAAGTAAAATTAAATTGTCTCTTTACAAGTGGAAGGAGACTCAGTCTTCCTAGAGTCAGGAAAATACAAATTTAAATAATAGTAAGATGTCACTTTGTACTCAATACATTTTCATACATAAAGAATGGTAATGGCTGGTCACACTCTGGTGGAGCACCAGTTAAGGTAAAAAGGAAAAAAAAAAAAAAATTGAATAGCTCCCTATGGCTTTCAGGGAAAAATTCAAATTGGCTTACACTGTAAGCTCCTGCCAATAGCTCTAAGCTCTATCTCCACCACACTCATCTTTTGGCTCCACTTAAATTTTGTAGTCCAAATACAGTCATCTTCTGTAATCCCCTCCTTGTCTCAACATACACTGTAAATAATATTCCTCAACAAATTGTAATGTGAATTCTGACCTAACCTATTACTTCATCTAGGAAATCTCCCCTATCTTCATAAACTAATGATTTAGATAATTGCTTTTAATGCTCGCATACAATTTTCTACCTCAACCTCTTCCATATCAATCACACTCATACATAGGTTTTCTCCATTAGACTATTAATAGTCTCCAAGGAAAGAGTACTTTCTATTTCCTGCACTGACAAACAGAAAGCATTCAAAAATTACTGTTTGAAAGAATGAAATGCAAATGAGAATTTTTATTTTGTGTAGTTATTCTAATAATGAACTTGCTCCTTTGAATAGTTGGGGGCAAATCCTTTGCTGTCATTGAAAGAACAATGAAAACTATAACAGACCCACAGTAACCCAAAGTCCTTATCACCTCATCTATCACAGAAAAAAAACTTATTTTGTAGCTAATTACGAATTTATTTGAAAGCATTAGCTCCATCCTTTGTACAATGGGAAGAGCAGAAGATTATTTAAACTAGAATTTTTCTCCATTGCCCATCAAACTTCTTCCAGTCAATGGAAAAGACAATTGTCCATCATTGCCATCCCTTCATAATAAAGCTCCCAAATAATAAAGACCTTCTCTGCTTTATTTAATTTATTGTTCAGTCAGAACTTTAGAGCAACTATTTATGTGTAGGGAGAGGCAAAAAGTAAAGGAGGTTGACAGAACAGTTAGTGTTCATTCCTCCCATTAACAAAATCTGCTCCGTATTTCATTTTCTTTACATATTTAGTCTGGTCACATCCAAGCCCAATGAGTTGATTTGACAAAGGTTCACAACAATTATTTCCTCTCCTTTCCACGGACTTAAGGTCAAGTCAAATTAGTCAGATTTTAAACGTCCAACAAGGGAAGCAGAGTAAACTACTAGTTTTGAGGGAATTTAAGAGATTTCAATGCGTTCTATGGGATCAGTGACCCAAATGGTAACTGACATGATTCTGTCCAGAAAAGACATTTTTTCCTCTCATTTTGCCCTCTCCCCTTCCACCTGTTGCCAGCCAGCACAAGCACAGGAAAGACATCAGGTTATAATGAAGTAACAGATTAAAGCCTTAAAAATATCTATTGTGCCCTAGACATCTATTTTCCTAATCATCTGCATGTATTGCATCAAATAATTAAAGAACTGCTGACTCTGGTTCACCTCCCTAAACAGCAACACATAGCCGATAACTATCACGAAAAGCCACACAAATCTTGGCTCATACAAATATCAGGGGGAAAAAAGCTGACAGGAAAGATTGCAGATAAGAAAAAAGTGGGTATCAAGAAACAACTATAATGAAATTTCTGATTAAACCAAACTTCAACCACCTTTACAATAAATTATAGAACCTTCCTCCTCTCTTAAAGTGGAAGAAAAATATATTTAGAAACGCTTTTTAGTCTTTGCAGCTATTTGAGATCAGAGATCTTGAAGCCCTTGAGTTTGTCTTTTTTTTTTTTTTTTCGAAATAAAGATTTTCAGGCTAAACTTGCCAAAAATTCGTCTGTAAGTTTGGAATGTAGCCTAGGAACGGGTATGCTAACTTATTTTTTAAAATTCCTCAGGAACTTGATCAGCAGCCAGGTGTGTCAGAAATGCTATATATCTTCACGAGAACAGTTCCTTCCAACATTTACCAACACTGGCAATCTACAAAATTATGGCAAATCCTTCCGCTAACTTTCCAATCAAACAGCAACACACCACCGCACCCTTGGTGTCTTCCCTTCACCTGGATGTTACACTGCCTAGTTTTCGGTTCATTCCACCTACAGCAGCCATCCCTTATCTCCACCCTAGAAGTGAACAAGGAATAGAAGGTTGTAAAACAAAGGGAAACTATCACTACAATACCCGGAAATCCGGTCAGTTCTAACATGAGAAGAAAATCCATTCTAGACCATTCCAAAATTTTAAACGAAACAAACACTCCAGGGGTGGGCTGTGAAGCAGATGAGTTGGATAACAGCTCTCGGATCTGGAGGACAGACCGGAGTCTAAAAGAAGGGGGACTTTACAGCAGGGCCGGCCAAGGTGTGAGGAGAGCGGGCCCGTGAGGGAACCTCGGGGCGGGTTTGACACTCGACACCCCAGCCTTCACCCGAGTTGCTAGCAAACAAAAAGTCTCCACATTCCCTGCAATTCCTCCAGTGCCGGCGGGAGAGAGGAGCCTCTGCTGCCTGAAGACGCCACCGGGACGCGCCTGGTGCGGGGCCCGGGCGCGAAACCCGGGGAAAGCCGGGGAATCCCGGGGACTCCGAGCGCCGGCGCAGCGCCGGCCTCAGGCAGCGGGCCGCGCGCTAAGGAGGGCGGAAAGGGGCTCTGCCGCGCCAGGAGCCGGCCCTCCGCGCCGAGCGCCGTTTGAGCAGGCCGCGGTGAGCGCAGTTCTAGGCAGGCCGCGGCCAAAGACCGGGGCGGGACGCCGGGCCTAAACGCCCACCCAGCTCCACGCGGGGGAGGGGACGTCTACTCACACGTGCTGACAGGCCGCGGTCCGCACCGGCGTTTTGAGCACCTCCTGACAGACTGGGCAGTAGAAATCATCTTCGGTGTAGGACGTGGCCGCGGAGAGCTCCTCGGCCATGACGGAGGTTGGGGGGCAAGGCGGTGGCGGGGGGCGGGGGGGGAGCGGTGGCGGTGGCCGAGGTGGCAGAGGCGGCAGCAGCCCGGGGCCCGACTCCCTGCGCAAACCCGAGATGGGAGGGGGAAGCGTCAGGAAACGGCTCGCGCCGGGAGGGGGCGGGGCTTAAGGGGCGGGGCGTGGAGGGCGTGGCCGAACGCCTTGACGCAACCGCCGCGCGCGCTAGGCGGGGGCGGGCCTAGAGGGCAGCTCCTCCGCTGGGCTATGACGGGAAGGCGGGGCTTAGCTGTGGTCGGAAGGTTTTACTTTCGCTTCCACCCCGGTCCGGAATCCGCCGGAGGCCACCCTGTGGCCTAACAAGGGCACCCTCGTCCCATCAAACTCCCGCCTGAGGCGACTCCCTCACCAGCCTCCTCGAGGCGGCCGCAGCCCCGCCCCCCAGCCCTGGTCTCCGCCACCGTTTCATTTTTTTTTTTCCTTTGGCTTTCAGCTTCTTTTCCCCACCCCATCCGGAGCCCCCAACCCTCGCAGCTGCCTGGCTGCAAGTGGCCGCCGGCCTGCTACTCTTCTTGCTTAGACGCTTAACTCGGAGCGGCACAGCTGTTGGAACTGCCTTTCCAACGCGTGTCGGAGGCGAGGTGGTGCCGCTCCTTCTTCGCTTCTTGTCGGGTAGCTGCTGCCTTCAGTGCCGAGGCCCGAAGGGAAGTGGTGGGCTGGGTGCACAGTGCTCTTCGGCCCGGAATGGGGCCGGCCCGAGGCTCATGGTGCGCCGGCTCCCACCGCCCCTGCCGCGCCGGATCCCACCGCCCCTGCCGCAGCCCTCACGTGGCAGTCGCTGCCCGTAGGCTGCGGGGCAGGTCACCCACCCAGAGAGCGCAGCAGGCACCGGGCTGTGGAGTGGGGCTAGTGGTAAGGACACCGCCTTAGCAACCCGTGCGCGGCGCGGGTAAGCAGGTTGTGACATAAACAGCGGGGTGCCCACCAGGACCCTCCAGCTTCCCTCTGCAGCGGGGTCCCCATTTCTCACGGCTATCAAATATATTTTTCCACCAAAAAAAATGGCCCCAATGTTTTGGGCCTTACTATTTTCCTTTAACAGAATGTTTTGATCTTGTCCAAGTTTGTTATGAAGCAAGTAATAGTCATTATGGGGTTTTAGTCCTTTTGGGAGGGAAAAATGTTAACTCCCTTAAGAGGGCTTCACCTTTCGCCCCTAGAGCAGTGTGACTGACAATCACTGCAGGTGCAGTCTTACACGTTTTTGGTTTTTCATAACTTTGGAGAAAAATGAGGAAGAAGCATAGATGTAGGCATTTCATCAAGGTTATTCTGACAAAGGTGATTTTTTTAATGCATCCTTAATTCCCAGAGATAGCAACCACACTGAAATAAATTTAAGGAAAATCAGAAACGTCATAAAGCAGCCTCAAGAGGGGGAAAAAATTCCATTACTATGCTTTATTAAATTTGCCGAATTAAGTTTTATTTACAGTGGCTGTAATGATGAGGAGTGGACTGATTGGATTGGTATGGACTTAGAGAAATTCTTCAGGAGGAAATGAGTCTAAATGACAATACCTAGAATAATGCTGGTTATTTGTCCACTACCAAACTCCAACATTATTTAGTTTTGTTCCCTTTCCTAGCAAGAGCAGTGGAAAGCACAGCAGGGAAGCTAATTTCAGCTTCAGATTTACTAGGTGGAGGGAGAGCATTTGATGGGAGGGTCAGCTAGTAGTTGCCATTCAAGTTCATTTATAAAATGGTTCTAGAATTACAAATTTCATCTTTTTTATGCTACATTTCCTATCATATTTAACTCATTTTGACTAGGGTATAGTGTATTTTTTACTCGAGTGTTTCCCCATTATTCATTGGGAGTCCCTAACCAGAATATTAATGTTGTGACTTTGATTTTATTTGCTTCATTCTCTCTCTGTAATGGTAGCCTGGCTTGTGCCCTAATCCAAACATATTTTGAGTATTTCCTCATGTATTCTAAGAAGTCATTTAGCATATATGTAAGCAATATGTGGAATTACATCAAAAATTTAGATATAAGGAAAAAGTGGTTACCCTCTGAGAGGTAAGCCTAGAAAAATAAACCACAATTGCTAAAAGACAAAATATTCTGTCTTGGCAGCATTTCATCTTAAAAAACTACTTGATATTTTTATGGCAATGTTACAAGTTTACTCAACACATTCAGTTATGTAAATAATATGTCCTCCATCTCTGGATAAAACCCTAAATGCTAGATGAATTTGATAAACTTAGCTTATTGCAATAATCTGAACAATGCTTTAAATTTAGGTTAAAATAACCAATTTTTTTATCTCTCTGTCTACCCCTTTCAAAATGGCATCTTGGAGGACAGTAGCAAGAGGGCTAACTAGAGGCACTGCTGGGTCCTGGAATCTGGGTCCTGAGAGCGACAAGATGACTTTTAATATTTTGCTGGACTCTTCTGCAGCAGGTTGCTGCCAGAGATACAATGAATGCCCAGCATTCTGCTGCTGGTATCTGCTGGTAAAGATTACTCTGGCCTACCTCAGCTGGGTCAAGGTTCTGGTGTGCCCGGGTTGAGTTAGCCTCACCAACACTGTGGAGTCCTCTGACTCTACTCCAGCTGTCTTCCGGTTCCTTGAACCTCAGCCGGGGAGCCCCTTAACAGGCCTGAACGCTTCCAACACAGCTACTGTCTGGCATTCCTTAGGGCTCTGCGTCCTTCCCCCATTCTGGGCAGGATACTGATTCTGCCTGAATATTCTATGCAACTGAATTTGCATAAAGTGATGACACCAAGGCTGGTTCTGAACAGCCTGTGCTTCCAGCCCCCAACCCTCAGCACTCCCCTCGATTTATCTAACACATCTTTCCCCATCCTGTCTTTTTTTTTTTTTTTTTTTTTTTTTTTTTTTTTTTTTTTTAATTTAAAGAGGTGGAAGATGCAGAAAGGGCATTCTTCTGATAGGCTTTGGGAAATGCTTTACTTAGCTAATCAAATCGTTTCGCTAAATATTTTTCACGTTTCCCTTCCAGCAGGGCTCCCCCTTCTCCAGCCACCACCGGGACTTGCCTATCCTGCCTTTCTCTTCAGAACACAATTCCCAGAACTGGCAAGAATGGGCTGATTGAGTCTTCCCTTATGCAAAACTCTTCAGTCAAATCTAGGAGCCAGGTAATTAGCACTCTAAAGAGGAAGAAAAAAACGAATTTAGATGGTCTTCCCTGACAAATTCTGCCTTTTCTTACCACTGAGCTTCATTTAGAAGCCTATTTTGTAGGTAAAAGTGGTTGGTTGCTTTGAAGAAGTGAACTAAGAAGCTGGGACGGAATGAAAGAGAAACTCATATTTTACTGTCTACCCTGTCATAACCTTTTTTATTTGGGACCCTGGGCAGTGTTGACATTCAGCTGTTTTGCACCAGTACAGTTCGACTAGTCCTTTTCAGCCATGTTCATTCTGATTGTTCAACAGTCTGTCCTGAGTGACCAGTGCCTGTGTGGTAGCAGTTGCTGTTTTCAACATTACTCCCCATTGTATACATAAATATCCTCTTCACTGAAGATATGTCGTTAAATTTTTTAACCCTGTTTTGGAAATGTTCCTTTTAAAAACAAATAGCAGTATTCATTTTTAGTGAATCAATCCTAATTTCTTCCTTTCGCCATAGACAGATGGAAGGCTAAGTAGGAAGGCAGTCAAGTGACTAAGAATTTGAAAAGGAATCTACAGCAGGCTCCATCTTCCAATCAACAAACTTTCATAAACCCCGCCCCACAACGCTATAAATCACGGGGTGCTTTTTTCAGGCATCTTTTTTTTCTAGATGTGCTTCAGGAGTCATCATCACTTATTCCCAGCTCACGAGAAAAAGCTGTATTTGAGACAGGCCGGTATGAATGAGTGGTTGCCAGTGGCATCCATTATAGCCAGGAATGTGAGAGAGAAATTCTTTTTTGGAAGGCAGGAAGGGGATTATTCTTCTGACAGACTTCAGAAGATGCTTTCTTTGCTGGTCAAAGCACAGATAGGAATAAGAGATATACGCACTCCCATGTTTATTGCAGCATTACTTAACAACAGCCAAGAACAAGAAGCAACCAAACTGCTCATCAACAGATGATCAAATAAAAATGTAGTATATGTACTCAAAGGAACTGTATAAAAATATTCAGCTATTTTTTAAAAAGATGAAATCTTGTCATTTGCAACAAAATAGATGGACCTAGAGGGTATTATGCTTAGTGAAATAGCTAGGGAAGAACAAACACGGTATGATCTCACTCATATCTACAGAAACCAGACAAATGGATGGACTAAAAAAACCAGAAATAATCTTTTAGTCTGCAAGACCAAATTAGTGGTTACCAGAAGGGAGGAGGAAAGTGGGGGTAGGCAAATCAGGTAAAAGGTCAATTTTACAGTGATAAATAGAATCGGACTTTTAGTGGTGAATTTACTGTAGAATATGCAGTTGTTGATTTATGATGATGCAAACCTAAAAT
>RJWH01001694.1:132746-327423 GCA_004363575.1 Solenodon paradoxus
CTCTCTCTCTCTCTCTCTCTCTCTCTCTCTCTCTCTCTCTCTCTCTCTCTCTCTCTCTCTCTATACACACACACACACACACATTATATATATAATCACAAAAAAAGCAGATAGGAATAAGCATTTCCACATCTATATCCAGATGTTTTTGTGTCTATATGTGCTTCCTGGGATTCTGCAGCTCTCATAGGATAAGCCATTGTGCCAAAGATGGCAGAGCTATATGATGGAAGGAATGCAGGTCCTTGGTATATTTGAGTCATGCAGTTAGTCTAATAAACTCTTATACTACACTCCTATCTGTTAAGCCCTTCGATTTTAAGCTATTCTCATTTGGCTCTTCTGTTCTTTGTAGCTGAAAATATCTGGGTTAGGCATCTGTTTGTTGACTATTCACTTTGCTTCCCTACCCATGCCATTTGACTTTGTGCTGCTGGAGCTGACCCTTAAACCTATTTCCCATTTTGTCCCTGCCAGTTGTCTTCTGGCTGTATTCAATCATTGCAAGACATTGATGAGCGACTAGAAGGAAGAATCCACTGTATTTCTCCCTTTCTTTCTACTTGGACTGGCTTCATTTCTTCCATGGTTTCACCTTCTGAGAGACCACCCTTCCTTCTATGGGCCCAGTTCCTGCTGGGTAGTCCTTGGCTTTTCTCAGGGGCTTCTGTATTGTTTTTATTGTCACAATTGTTCTTTCATTTCTCCTGACATCTTTTCAATTGGTTTCCCAAATTATTCCTCCTTTGAACTACTTATTGAGAGCTCTCTTTCCTGAATGGACCCTCACTTATATTCCCAACTGACTCGGTATTTTAAGAGGAGAGGGCAAGGCAAACAAGAAAAAAAAAAACACTGCAAAAGTGTTTCCTCTTTCCAAAAGAGAAGGAACTGCTGAATTGTTTGCCATTGCAAGTTTAAATTCTTCACAATAAACTCAAAAGTAAGCTAGCATTAAATATAGAAAATAAAGGAAGTTACCCTTTTTAGAGCACACCAGTTTGGAACAGTTAAATCTCAGCTCCTTCATAAATGTCATTCTGAATATGTGTTTTCATGCCACATATATAGCACTTAATTTCATATTGGTATTTTGTGTCCTACTGTAAAGCTGTTATTTTTAATAATATCCTTTTAGGTCCAATGGCCCTGTTTCTCCTGTAGAATCCAGCTTCCATGTTACTGTTAATTAGAAGAGGTATATATATTCTGAATTTATTATCAGTTACAATCTCTTCCAATAATGTGAAATTAGGATTCCTATTTTAGCCAGTCTCTTACTAAGTGCCGTAACTTAGAAGGTATGTTAACATGAGCTGTAATACAGTTGCCTCCCTACCCAAGCAGAGAAAAGCTAATCAGTAAAGAGAAAACTAATAATCAAACCAACATTCTAAATGCAAGTAAAGTTGTTTTACGGAATAAATTGTGTTGTCCTATAAGGTAGAGCCACAGATTAGACATGACAAAAGATTTTTAAAAAACCCTCACATACCATGGCAACTTTACTTTGATGATTTTTTTTTTAATCTTTGAGGAAAAGATGTAAATTTGAAGATAAAAGACCTTTCTCTTCTCCCTCTCTGCACCATTTGTTTTTTCTATACTTTTTTTTTTTTTTTTAACTTGAGGCATCTATTGACAGCTCTGGGTATTGTTCTGGTCTGGGCTCACAGCCAGAACAAAGGCAACTATAATAAGATTAGTTCTAGTATAGCAGTAAGGTCAAAAGACTGACAGCAATTTTTAAAAAGCAAACAAAGCCTAATTTTTAGAGTAATAGAAAAGTTCGCCAGCCAATATACACACCCATATTTCTAGACATAAAGTTCAATTCTTCTCATACAATTTGCAGTTTCCTCAAAGTCCCTTCCAGCTATACTTTCTGAGGCAATGTCAGGAAACCACTGTTTTTCCAATCATTCACTTTCATCTTTAGTTAAATCTTAATCTGGTCCAGTTTTAACACTTCATGATCCTGCGACCTTAAATTGAATGATCAATATAATCCATAGTAACTAGTTCTTGTGTACCACAATGGGGAACAGATACAACCATGAACATTTCCTTTAGTACAAGGAGAAAGAGTAAGAAATCACAGAGCTAATGAAGCAAAGCAGAGAATCACTGAGTAACACGGTTATTTTTTAGTTGACTTGGCAATGGTGAGAATTCTATTGTCAACTCCTCTGGCTCTCTGAGATTACCAAAAATCATTTCTATTACCAAGATATTACCTAAAAGGACATTGGCGTAGTCGCCTACCCTGTTTGGGGAAGAAAGATGAGCTGTATGTATCTCATTTGCAATTCACATTTTGCGAAAAGGTCTTGGGTGCAAAAAATGACCTGAGGCTCCCTAAGGAGTTAGAATATTCTGACCCATTGCTTTTAATGAATCACAAACCTGTTATATGTGTTGGGCTTTTGTTTTTGCTACAATTCTAATAAATTCTTAGTCACCTGTCGGTTAGTTTCATTTTAGGGCAACTTTGAAAAAAAAAAGCACCAAAAACTGTCAGGTCATCATGTTTGCTAAATTGAAGAGCCAAGGCTGGACCATATAGATTTTTTGTTTGTTTGCAGAAACCAGGGGTACACCAACCCAGTACACTCTATTTGACAAATTGTCTCAGGACAATATCGATGAAGATAGTTGACTGGGTTAGCAGAGAGTTCTCTGTCTTCTAGAATGTCGCCCTGCCCCCAAAATGAAATACAGTCCCAAGTAGTTGGCAATGGCAGTGTCATCCTGTTTATCAGGAAAGAAGCCAGTGCGAGGCACTGTGATGTGGCCCAGGGGATCAGAAACGGCCCCCTCAGCACACACACCCACCCCATTAATTCCTCTCCATTCTAGTTACCAAGATCTTTATCTTTCTCAGTCAGCATTTAATATTATACACAGAAAAGAAGTGAATCAGAAAACTTGACTTCTTTACTTCAGCCCAGCAAGTAATTACTTTGTTCATTTGAACCTAAGCATTCTCAATTCCCTACTTTTCTGTTCTCTACCCACATCATGCAAAGTTCTTGTACCTTAGTGAAGGTACTCAGGAAAAATCAACATCATCTGATTTATCAGTCAATATTCAGTCCAATTAGGAAAGAGAAATGACACGAACAAAGAAAAGTTAATCTAAAGATTTTTAAAATTCTAGTAGGAGATTGGTATAACAAACAGAATTCTAAGGAATATAGGGTTAAGTGCTCACTTCCGTAGCACACGTACATAAAATCAAAACAATACAGAGCAGATCACCATGGCTCCTTTGCAAGGATGACATGCAAATTCATGAATTCATGATCTAATCTATATTTTAAAACAAAACAAAAAAAAAAAAACCAGGGCCGAGATAGAGTACCCAAAGGGTTCTACCATCACTACCACCACCAGAGCCGAGATCTAGACTTTGCTGGAGAAAAGGAGCATCTGAGGTTGGCAGAGAAATTTCTGTGGAACCATAATGGTGCCTCTTACTGGAAATCTGTCTTCTAGGGGACCAGGGAAAGATACTCGTTCACAAAGTGTCTTTTCACAGAGGCATTCGACTACAAAATTATCCCCGAGGGGATCCATGCAGGAAGATCCTCAGGGAATAGCACACTAGAACTATGAAACAAATCCTTCTTTCCCGACTGTTTCTCTCTAGTGTCCTCTGTTGACAAGTCTCATTGTGCCTACTAGCACAAAATATTCGAAGGGCCCAGACCCTTTTTCACACAGCTGGTAATAAAAGAAAAAAAGTAAATTCCAAGATGAGAATGTCTAGACATAAAGTTCAGTTATTCTAGCCATTCTTCCTCATACAATTTCCAATTTCCTCTAAAGGAGACAATCCAAAGTCCCTTCCAGCTTTACTTCCAGAGGCAATGTCAGGAGACCGCAGTTTTTCCAGTCATTCACTGACTGGCAAACCGACACATGGACATTTTGCTATTATATCCTCTAAAGTTTCGCCTTCCATGGTCATATTCCTTGAGAGCAAGAAACTGAAGGAACTTGTGAGGGTGATTGCTTTACATCTACATATAAAATCTCATGTGGTTCCATCTTGTCTCTTGACATGACAAAGATGCTCTGCAAATTCGGAACTGACTGATGCCCTCTTTCACATCCCTGTGACTGCCGCTGTAAAGATGGCCTCAGCAGTGCAAGTTACTCATGAAGCGTGTCATACTTTTTATGACATGAAAGTTATGAAGTGCTCCACACCAGAAGAAATCAAAAAAAGAAAGAAGGCTGTTGTTTTTATCTCAGTGCAGACAAAAAGTGCATCATTGTAGAAGAAGGCAAAGAGATCCTGGTTGGAGATATAGGTGGAAACATAAGCAATCCTTTCTAGCATTTTGTGAGAATGCTTCCTCAAAAAAGATTGTTACTGTGTTTTGTATAACTCAAGCTTTGAAACCAAGGAATCCAGGAAAGAGGAGTTGGGGGAGGGGGCCACCAGAACCAGCCCCTCTGAAAAATAAATGATCTATGAGAGCTCCAAGGTTGCAGTCAAAAAGAAATTTCAAGGCATGCAACACAAATGTCAAGCAAATGGGTCAGAAGACTTCAATCCGGCTTGTAGTGCTGCAAAGCTAGGGTTGCTCATTAATTGTAGCTTTTGAAGGCTGGCCTGTGGAGATCATCAGGTGCCGCACATTGAAATCTTCCATGTTTAATATTCTCTTGCTGTTTAAGAACAGCAAATAAGTTTAGGGAAGGGTCTCACTGAAGGGAAGCTGTCTTTCCATCTATTCCACTGGATTAAATATTCTATAAATACATACAAATGGTGCCAAATAAACCCAACACCTAAAGTTTTATTGGTGTAAAATAGGTTTTTATTGGCAAAATGCCTGTTTTGATGAGTTGGTTTATTAAGTTTTTTGTTATTCTCATGATTTTTAATAATGCAGTTCACAAAACAGTACAAGGCCATGTGAAGAGAATTATTGCAACTGTATTAGCCTCAGCAGGTACTTTCTTTTGCTGAGATGTTGGATGTAATCTGTTTATAATTTAAACCCGAAGTCTTTATTCTCTCTTGAGCTAATCTGAATAAAGGAACATAATATTCCTGACAATATATAACAGCACTAAAATACTAATTACTGTAAAATTAAGTCAGGCAGTCTTTTAATTCTACATTATGTATAATAAAGACTACTTTAAAATTGTGTAGGCTTCGAATCAGCACTGATCTTGCAAAGCACTATTTCAAGCACATAGTTGGAAGCAGCTCACATTCCTGCCATGAGATCATCACTTGCTAGCTAGGAGACTTTTCTGAGAGTGACTGACCTTACATCTTAGAATGGATGGTGTGTCCTCTAGAGAATATGCAATATCTTGTAGCAGCTAATTAGAATGAAATTAGAGCTCCACTGTAAAATGCTTTGTTAATGAAAATGATAAGCTGGCATACTCATAGGCTAAGGTACCTGTGGTATCTTTGAGTCTCCTTCAGAAGTTTGTTGCTACTAGAGCAATAGGTGTGGAAAAACATTAAGTATATGTTTACTCTGGGAACATTTCTTGATTTCCTAGAGCAGTTTGTTAACTTCTTAATTCCCTAGAACAGTCTGTGAAATGGGGGAGCAGGTATGACAGGTGATACCCACAAGAAGTCACTTCCTGATGACACTTAGGAGTGATTGAAACATCACAGGCATAACAACACTTGGAACAATATAGAGATGCACAGACAGTGGAACTTAGAAATAGCACCCCAGGTTACTCAGAACTGGTCTCTTGTACACACCCCACTCTGACATGAAAAACTAAGGACAAGGAAGGTCAGTCCTTCCTCTAATCAAAGAAGCTATCTACAACCCTCTGGGCCTTCACCCTTTTCCTAATACAGTCATGGTCTTTTGTTCCTATTGTCTAGAAGAATGTAGAAAGAGGAGTTATCTTTACTTTCAGAATAAGGATAAGTCATTCCTCCTTGCAGCATGATGACACCCTCTTCTCTGCCCTGAGATGCTAGGTCCCCTTTACATGCTTCAGCTCAAGATATGAGGGTAGGTCTGGTGTGTCCTGCTGGCTGAGCAGATGGGGCTGCCGGGGAGTAGTCCACATACATCCTCGAGACCTAGGCTCAAGACCTTGGGCTGAGGGGAATAACCAAGATAAACAACTAATGGAAAATGAATAAATGTTGCTTCTTCTCTCTTCCTGTCTGCCTGACTACTTACCGTAATTCCTGCCTGCATCTTTCCTTTAAAAAATAAAATAATAAAAATCTTTCTTAAAAAAATGTGGGTCTGCCCCAGCTACCTGAGAATTTGCCACCATGTAGATTCTCCATATGTGTATTTTAAATTTGGGCTTTCTCTTAGTATTGTGCCTCATGTTAATTTGTTCACTCATCCAACTGATGAAGAACTGCAGAGAAATAGGGGAATTTTACCCCCAAAGCAATATTGGCTTTTTGTAATAAAGCGTTTTTAACTTAAAATCAAAAACAAAACCTTATGTATTTCATCCCACAACTCAGGTTTCTTACTGCTCCAATCCCCAGTTTAGTCGCAGTTCATCTAGTTCTACATTCCTCTGATGATCTAAAATAATCCCACTTCTGGTACTGATTTCTACATCCCTTAGTGTAGAAGAAAGGAAGCCGCACCCCCCAGTTTCTAGCTGCTGTGGACCAACAGTGGCCACCAAGCCATCAGGTGCCTGGCAGTCTAGACTGGCTGGAAGCTGCTGACTAGATAAAAGGATTTTTTCTTTTCACCTGAAAATGGAGCCATATGTGCATTTTGCAATTATGTGAATCCTGTGTGTTGCCCATGTGAGGAACTCACAAATGAATAACTGAGTTCCGTTTGTAATTCCTATTCTAATTTACACCTCCCCCTCACCAATAAAAGTGTACCCCAAAAGTATTTTGGGCCTCAGATTCTATATCTGGCCTGCATGTAATAAAGCTGCCTTCACTGATCTAAAAGAGCACCCCTTTGGCTTTGTCGGTTGAGACAGAGCTGTAACATTAGGACTGTTACATTGTACATTTCAGAACATAGCTTAAACTAGGTAAGACAGGAAATGCATTTTAAGGATGCAGAAATATTGTGTGGAACCCATAACAAAGGTTTTTTTAGGTTGCTAAAGATGGATGTTAAAATGACTTAAGTGGTAAACAACATTCTTGAGATCACAAAATTCTGATAATAAAGCTAAAATAATACATGAAGCCAGAGGCTTAAAAATATCAATAGGATTTTATTTCTCAGTTTCGCCTTTCTTTTTTAAGAGAGGAAGGAATAGTAGGAGAAAGGAGAATTGGAAGGAAGGAAGGATTGGTTTTATTTATTTATTTGTTTTAGTTGTCGTGCTTGGGTAGGGGATGGGGTATGAGACACTTGGAGAGGCATGGGGGGCGGGGGTGGGGTGGGGTGCAGCCCTCATGTGCCCCAGGTGAAAACCCATGTCCTTGGGATTTACATGGTTTATGTCCCAGCTGCAGGTTTAAGCATATCATCCTTTTTTTAAAAAACTCTGCTTACCTTGGATTGACTAGCTTCAGGCAAATGCTTCTCTCCTGGTGGTCCCCAAATGCTAAATTATTTGAGCTCAGGATATTTAGTCTGCCTATGATTCTCAAACTATAATTTATTCACTATTTACTTATATGTTTTTTAAGTGACTATAGGAACATGGCACTATACCAACTTCTGGGGAATTAATAATAAGGAAACTCAGACATAGTGCTGCTTTCTTTATCACAATTTTGCTCCCTATATAAACTTCATTAATGAGAAAAAATGCTGAGGACCTGACCTGAGTAGTCTGATCCATTTGTCAGCTCTTCATTTTTTCAGTCAGCAAACATGTTATTACAGACTTACCATTGTTTAATTCAGAGTCGAAGCCAGAACCAACTGGAGGGTCATCAGGTTCAGCAGGAATGGTGGGGTTTAGGTTGATCCCAAAAACTGGCAGTAGGGTGTGTTCAGGCTGGAAGGAGGGTATTCAGGCTGGTGCAGGAAGGGAGGGTAGTGGGTCAACATTGCTAATTCAGGATTCCCAGTTAAACTGGGACATATGGTAACCCCACTGAATGTTTGTGCACATAAAATTCATAGATTGAAAACCTAATTCCTAATGTGATGGTATTTGGAGGCAGGGCCAGGGGGAGGTAATTATGGTTATATGAACTCATGAGGGTGATGCCCTCATGATAAGATAAATGACCTTGTAAGAAAAGAGAACTTACTCTCTTCTTTCTGTATGAAGATACAGTCAGAATGTGATTTTGGGTAACTCAGAGAGTCTTCAACAGAAACTGACCCATGGACAGGTTTTGATGTTCTACCCTCCAGAACTATGAGAAAATAAATTTCTGCAGTTTTAAGTTACCTAATCTATTACATTCTGTTATGGTACCCCTAGTACACTGGGACACATACATTTTTTCAGTAAGACCTTGTGAATGTAAAGGTAAATATCAACCTTTACCAGCAAGGAACTGCTAGTCTCATGAGCATCACACATAAACAGAGTAATATACATGATAACTGTACCAATGAAAGAAGCATACAGATCTTTCATTTAGTAAAATGATCCCAGAGAAATTAATAAAAAAACTGTCAAGGTAAAAATAAATTTGCTTAATATTTCTAAAAGGCTAGTCTCATTTTGACTTTTTGTCACCCTTTCCAGATATATCCTAAATACTTTTCCCCTGTGGATCTTGCCTTCTTGGCTCTCCCTTGCTTATACTTTCATTGTTCAATAGTCAGTGGATATTCCAATATTATTCTATTCTATTATGCTCTTCTACTTGAGAAGATTATACTTCCCAGTGCCTTAAAAACGTATAGTACCATGATTTGCCTTGGCAAATTAAATGTGAGAAAAAAAGATCAGCGTAATCAATTCTCCAGCTATGGTAGTGGGTAGGGGTCACTGGGGAAAGACATGGTGATGCACAGATACCAAGATATCAAAGCAACCTGGATTTACTTCTTTTGCTTTTTGCTACATGCTACCTGTTTAAAGACCAACTGCCTGGAGAACATCAGGATCCACAGTAGACCTTGGATGAGTGTTGGGATATGGGGTTGCTCATAATAAGCATGACCAAATCTATCCTGAACAATCTCTCCCCATGGTTCACCTTTTCTGATCTCTTATGTGACTGTGTTGGGGCAATGATTAGCCTTACTCATGACTGATACATGTCCTTCTGTGAAATTTGCAGGTCAAAATAGCAGGGGAGGGGCACCCTTGTTGCTTAGGCAGCTAAGGTAGTAAAATGCAGATCATGTAAAGCATCTGGTTTGTGACCAGGGACCAGGAATTAAAAAAAAAAAATTATGTTGTAGCAATAAGGTTAAAAGATTAATATTTTTGAGTCTAGAGTATCTCTGACACAGATGTTCCTTGGTTATATTTTCTTCACCTCAATTAAAATTAGCTAGGTGATAAAGGTAAGTTTATCAACTCATCCTGCATTCCCTCTGTTTTTCAGGATGTCACTCAGTAAGTCATCAGAAGTCATGTTAATAAAATCTTTGTTCTGACCTACATGAACCTTTTCATGTGAAAATTCAAAAAAAAAAATCATGTTTGATCATATTCTGACATGAGGCACACATGACAGCAATGACCAAACAAAACTTGGTATGTTTAGGAAGGAGTAGGAGAGAGTTCAGCTGCATCTTACCTTTCAAATTTCAGTGAAACCCCTTGAAAGCAGAACCAGTATCTCCACGGTGCTCATCATTTTCGTGCCCTAAAATCAGGGTTCCTAAACTTCCGCCCTACTGATAGTTTGGGTAGATAATTCTTTATTGGAAGGGGTTGGCCTGTGCATTGTAGAATGTTGAGCAGCTTCCTGTCATCTACCGTCAGCCCTAGCCATAAGCACACCCCAGTTATGACACCAAGATGTCTATATGTCTATGGACATTGACAAATGTCCCCTAGAAGGCAAAATTTTCTCTAATTGAGAAATGCTGAGCTAAATAAAAGCATGTTTTTGATAATCATGAATGATGGCAATCTAAAAAGCCTGACTTTGTATAAAAATGATGACAATATTTAAGAAGAGAAAAAAAAGTTTTTTAATAAAAGTAATGGTCCTGTCATTCTTACAATAATACATATTTACAGAAGAAAAAGAATTTTACATTTTAAACTTGGATCATATACAGATTTGTTACTTGCAGATCAATAATAAGAGAATGACTCTCAAGGACTTTTAGAAAAAGCCTCAGTGTTTAAGGTACAAATTATAATATGATAAGACATTCAATAACGAGTAAGTTCACTTCAAAACGAACATTTAGCGCCCAGTACAGAAATGAAACATCATTGGGAAGGGGCTCTCTCTTAGAATATCTGATCTAGAAATATCTTTCCCATAGATTCACAGCCCAATTTTTCAACCTACATAGTAAAAAATTGAGAGATAAAATACATGAAAGGAAGATCTCTGTAGGCTTTTGTAGGGTTAGAAGAATTTAGCCTTTGAATCATAACGTGTATTCATTTTTCCCTTATAAGGCTTTGAAAAAGCTGCATCATCAGTTGCTTTAAAGAATGAGAAATTATCTTCTCTCATTCAGCTGGATATCTTTTTGTTTTGATGCAAGTTTCTTTTGCTGTGCAGAAGCTTTTCAGTTTGATGTAATCCCATTTATTTATTTTGAATTTATTCCCTGACTATTGGAAATAACTCTTAGGTCAAAATAACTCTTAGGTCAAAATAACTCTTAGGTCAAAGTCTTATAGCGTTTTACCTATGTTTTCTTCTATGTACTTTATGATTTCTGACCTTACATCTAAGTTTTCATCTGTTTTGAGTTAACTTTTGTATATAATTTAGGTTGGGGTCTGGTTTCAACCTTTTGCATTTGGTTGTTGAGTTCTTCCACACCATTTATTGAAGAGTCTATCTTTACCCCATTGAAAGTTTTTGACTCCTTTGTTGAAAATTAGATGTCTATATATACATGAATTTATTTCTGGGCTTTCAGTTATATTCCATTGATCTGTGTTTCTGTTTTTATACCAATACCATGCTGTTTTGATTATTATTGTTTTGTAATAGAGTTTAGTGTCAGAGAGCATCTCTCAACCATTTTGGAAAGCAGTATGGAGATTCCTCAAAGAATTGAGAATAGAAATTCCATATGATCCAATTATTCCTCCACTGGGTATTTATCCTAAAAACACTTACTTGCAGAGATATATGCAGCCCCATGTTCATTGCAGCATTATTTACAATAGCCAAGAACTGGAAACAACCTAAATGTCCCTCAATAGGTGAGTGTTTTAAAAAGTGTGGAGATATACATATATATAGATATATATGCATACATATATATCTATATATATTATGGAATACTATTCAGTCATTAAAAGGGAGAAAACCTGCCATTCACAACAACACTGATGAAATTGGAGGGAATTGTGTTCAGCAAGATTAGCCAGAAGTAGAAAGACAAACATCATATGATATCATTCGTATGAGGTGATAGAGAGATATATGAATGAACTAAATTAAACAATAATGTATTTTAAAAGAAAGGAAAACTAACTCAAACAACAATGGACTTTTAGTAAAAAAAAATCAGAAGGTGCAAGAAGCAATGGAGGTGGGGCGGGGAGCAAACGGGAAAAGGTGATTAATTGTAAAGTGAAAGAAAAAATGGAAATGGTGGTAAACCTGCTGTACTATTTGCCGATGTAAACTTGCTTTCATGTATACCTCAAACCTAGCTAATGTTAAAATCCAATATCCCTTCAATAAAATCAATTATTGAGTAAAAATAGAAGTGTGAGGAAATATTTTTGTTGGTAGTCAATAGCTTCAAATACTGGTGTTCCTTTTATAAAATGGTGAACCAAAAACTCCTTTTTGTGAAACAAAGGAAAGGTGCAGGCAGGAATGAAGATGACTGAGCAGGTAAGCAGGAAGGGAGAGGAAGAAGAAGCACTTCATTTTATTTTTATTTAGTTGTTTACCCTGGCTGCTTCCCACAGAACCCAGGACTCGAACCCAGGGGTATGAGGCGATTTACCTACCCCTGCTCCACCACGCATTTTGAAAATTCCTTTTTATATTAGGTGAAAGCCACAATGAAACAATGAACATTTGTGGTTTACTCGGAATACAAATTAATTCAGGTTCCTGCACTTAACTTGACTGTAGGTGGCACACAGTTGTCAGAAGAGAAATCTAGGGACAGAATGCAGAATCGTTGCACTGAGGTTAATAATCATGGCAGGTGACTTAAAGCTTTCCTTAAGTTTCAGTGTTTAAAGTTTTGATATTTTTTCAACTTTTGTACCTTCAAAAATTCCTTTTATAGTGCTCAGAATTAGCAAAAATGTATTTTGTGGCTAGTGAGTACTCATGCAGAGACAAGTATTCTTTTCTCTTGCAGGGGCTTGATTTTTAGTCTGATGGATTACCTCTGAAAAATTCATCTCTTTTTGCAATTATTGCCTAATGGTTTTTGTGGGATTTCTTTTTTTTTTCAGTTGGATGGGTCATTCAAATTTGAAGAAAAGTTGTGAAGCTAAATAAATAGCTATTTTTTTTTGTCAGCAGCTGCATAAATCAAGTTTGAAAACACTATTAATAGGGTGCCTAGCGTGGCACTGGCAGGATAGGCAGGAAGTTAGAAATAAGCCGGGGTAAGGCAGTGATTTGCAGCAATGCAATGAGCAGGGGAGAAAGAAATTCATTCTATCATGAATGTCCTGAATTCAGCAATGAAATGAGAAAAGGGGTGATGAGACCTGGATGGGGAAAAGAAGCGACGAACCAACTACAAATGGTTAAAAAGCCCACCAAAAACTGCATAGGAACTCTCATAGCTAGGGAGAACTGGGCATTGACTTGGCTAATGGTGATTGTTGTACCCTTGGTCCTGTCCCTGATATTTTTCCATGCTTTGCCAAATGTTTTACTTCTTTTTTTTGACAAAATGTCTCCTATTTCGGTTCTTCCCCTACAGGCAAGAGAAAAACCTAGGCAAGAAATCTAAATCTGGTAAAGTATCTTAAAGCATAGAATATAGACATTTAAAAGAGAACACTGCTTCAAACATCGCATCCATGTCTAAGAATGTGCTTTGGTGTGGTGGACACTATTCTCATTACAGCGGTGTCCCCAACACCACCCCTAGGTCATACTTGATGTGGGGGCGGCATAGCTTAAAATCTCTAAGGCAGCATGCAGATGTGTGAGTAGAAAACTAACTGACAAACCCTGAGACTTCTAAGAGTAAAGACCCCAGAGCAAGGACCCCCACCTTAGTGACATAAGTCTATGACACACCCATAGATACTTGAACCATTTTTTAATGCAGATAATCTGGACACACTCATGAAGGAAGAAACCCCCACCCTTCATATATGTGCAATAATTCATCTTGCCTGAGTGAGAGGCAGGCAGCGCAGGTTACAGATGCGCATTCCCATGACGTAACATTCCCGGCCCGCAGGGAGTTTCAACTCGCTGTCTCTGCTTTTAATAAACTTTCTGTGTGATCCTGACCAAACGACTCTCTCCACGAATTCTTTCTGGACGGACTCAGCGTCTCATCAGTGAGTCTTGCTCACCCTCTCCTGCATCAATGCTTTGTCTGAAAGATCTTGAGAATAGACTAAACATAAGTAGCCAAATCGGGTATGGAATTAACCTGGCTTGTAAAATCTTAACGAGCTAAGATAAAGATGAAGACACCTCGTGCATTGTGAAAAATGAGAACACATAGATCAGAACGTGGTTCTGTTAAAGACCTTATGTGCTTTAGGACTATGGGGCAAAAAACATTGAGAAATGGGGTAGAGAATATGTGGACTCTGCACAGTATCTATCACTGGTTTCTTCAAGTAGATCTTGTATTCGTACTTGTTCCATCTCCAACATGTCTATCATCCTTGCATTGTCTCATTTAATTATCAGTAGGGTTTTTGAGAGTGAGTACGTTTTTTACTCTTCTCACTTAAATTAACAAATAAAGGCTCAGACTTGCAAAACATGCCCAAGGTCAAGAATTGTGCCTTATTTGTCCTTAAACTCGGGTTAACCTCCTTAGGTTGAATTTAAAATAAACATCTCAGACAAATTGGAAAGGAAGGAGATTTGTAAGTGATAATCTTCGACGGTCATTAAAAATCGCAGGTATTGGTTTGGGTACCAGAAGGGTCAGGCGCCTGTGCAATCCCTGCAGATTGCTGCTGCCTAGTCATGCGCTAGCAATAGCCATGAAAACCAGTACCGCAATCTACACTGACCCAGAGCTGCCCCTCAGCAGTACTTGCAGCTGGTCATGGAAAAAACTACCCATTGAGGTGGTAGCAGTGCCTGAAGATATGGCACCAAGTCTGAACTCCGCAGTTTTCTACTGGGAATTGTCTTACTGTTTTGGGGGGAGATGTTATGAATTGACTAGAAGTCAAAAAGAAAAAGTTTGCTATAGAACTTTCTACACTCATTGAAGAAAAAATATAAACTACTTGAGAAGTTGACCTTGACACAAAAAGAGTGCAAAGACTTACAGTCATCTTTAAAGAAGGACAAGTCAAGAGAAGCACAAAGAATGAGGGGCATCTATGAAACATCGAAGGGGTCCATCTCTAAACTTGAGGGGGAAGTGGTCTCTCTAGGAAAACAGTTTAACAAAGAGAGAGCTAAACGTTATGAACAAGAGCAACTGCTGAAATGTGTTGTGAGAAGAAGACGGCTCCTGGAAGAAGAATCAAAATACCTCCAATCACAAGTAGCTGAAGTCCAAACAACCTTTACAAGCCTTCACATGCATGAAAAACAACTGAAGACAGGTTTGACGGAAAGTTCTCAGCTTCAGGAGAACCAGGAACAGCATTTACAAGAAACCAAAGAATGGAAAGCACAACTTATTACACAGAAAGTAGCTTCGGAAAACTTCAAACTAGATGCAGAACAAGACTTAGAAGACAAAGAAAGTCAGATCTGTGACAGATCTGTCTGTGACAGAACACCTGCTAATGATGGCAGACTGGGCTTCTGTGACTGGAGAAGAAAGAATAGATGATGACAACCTTGGACTGGAGAGGAAGCATGAATCTGAAAAAAGGTACCAACTTCGCTTATCATCCTAAAGGAACTTGGAAGAAACTGATACATGCTGCTCAGTGTCACGCTACTTTAGAAACCCTAGAGGGAGAAAGAAACCAAATTGATACTCACTTATCTAAAGTGGAGGAAACAAAAAAGAATTTAAAAGTGTATTAAATAAAGAAATTCATTACCACAAAACCAGCTTTGCAAAAGATATTAAAAGATGCTCTATAAAGTGTAAAGAAACCCCACAGAAAAGCAAGACAGCAAATATTAAAAGTGGGGAGGAAGAGAAGAGAACAAAAATGTGTATAGCTAGAATGAGTGGAAGCCTAATAATCTTTCAAATAAAAATCGGAAGTAAACATAGAACTGTGAGTGCTAACAACCCGGTAACCTCAAAATACACCCCCAGAGAAAAAGTGAAGAAGGAAGCAAAAGGGGAAATCAATCAAAAAATAACTGCACTCATCCAACTTAAAAAAGAGAACGAAGGCATTGTCTAGCACAACATACATAAGACAAATTATAAAATGACAATAAATAGCTTATATCAATAATCACCCTAAGTGTTAATGGAATGAATTCACCAAACAATGCAAGGTGGCTGAATGGATTAAAAAACATAACCCAACCTTCTGCTGCACTGAGGAAACCAACCTTCTTTCAAAAGATAAACAAAGGCTCAAAGTGAATGGCTGGAAGACAATGCTACAGTCGAATGGCAATCACGAAAAAGCAGGAACAGCTATACTCATATCGGATAAAACAGACTTCATGAAAAAGCAAGACAAAAGACACGGATGGACATTATATAATGCTTCAAGGGTCAATCCAGCAGGAAAAGTGTATTAAAAACCTCCAGACTGAACTAGCCTCTTTGAAGTCAGAAAATAAACAGTTTAAAAGTCACCTCAAGAGCTTCAGCTGAAAAAGAAAATGAGAGCTGAACTCTATCAAGAAAATACAAGGGCATTTCACAGGAAATTGGCAGCAGAGGAAAATGAGCAGTCAGGGAAAGAGGAGAAACTACCCAGAGCAGAGGGGAAGCTCAGCAATGCTGCTAGGGAGCTGGAAACCTATAAACATCAAGTCAAAGATCAGGAAGAAGCAATGGAGATGATGAGGGATTCTTATCAACATCAGAGTGTTTCCCATGAGAAGACAGCACAGGATAGTCAGATGGCAGCTTGGGTTCTGGAAGAAATCAAAATATTTTAAGCTTGGGTTCTGGAAGAAATCAAAAAATTTTAAGCTATGCAAATGCAACAAAGAAAAAAGACAACTGAACTAGCATTAAAACTAGAACACTTAGGAGAAAAACCTTCGGCACCTGACATTCCACAGACATCTAGCAGAGAGCATTGCCTGTATGGTCCCTCACAGTTGGGTCAACCGTTTTTAGAAAAGAGAGCTTTTCTCTTCCCTCCAGCTTTGTTGGAATCTCCACTCAGACCCTCACCTTTGCTCCCAGGGTAAGGAGGAAGGGGTTTGAGAGGCCTAGGGAACCCTCCAGAACATCAGGTAACTAATGGAAGAGGAGATTCAAGTTATGGTAGGTCAACACACCCTCACAGAACACCTTATGACACTGGGTCACGTTCAGCTCCATGGAATGAAGACTGTAGGATGAAGATCCCTCCCTCAGGTCGACAATATCAGCATCCAGCTCTTATTCCACAAAAGCAAGACAGACTTTATTCTAATTGCGCTAGAATGTCTGGACTAGCAGAAACCCAAGGTTATAACAGGACATCTTTGTACAAAATGGAAGAAATGACAGCAAAGATGATGACCTTAGTCATTTAAACATGCCTGCTTCAAACAACTGTCCCTGATGAAAGTGAAGCCACTGACCTGGCTTTGTTCCCAGATATCTTCCTCCAACCAGAGGTCCTTTGTTGCCGGTGGGCACCAGAGCCCTGTTCATGAGAAGGGCTCCTCCCTTTCCGCCACCTCCTCCAGGAATTCTTTATAGAGCATCCTGAGATTACTGTCCACCAAAGTGTTTCCCTGGCCCACCGTGTCCTTCAATTGAGGTCAGAAATGCCTATTCACCTGGAGGTTTTCCTCCTTATCTTCTACCAAGAGTTGGCTTTTACCCTCCACCCCTATGTCCTGAATATAGAAGTGAGTTCACATCAGTGGAGATTCCACCTTCAAATGAGCCTACAAATGAATACCTGAAACCACAATAAGAAACTTGACAATATCTTAGGTCTCTCTCAAATGTAATTTTGACTTTTCTCTCAATTTTAGTTTAATTTTATTATTTAAGTGATTATACTTTGGTTTCAAATGAAGATGAATGAAATTACAGTTATCATTATAGTATTCTGTCAATAAAGATATTGATACATATGCATAAATGATTTCAGTTTTATTCTATTCTAGATGGTAAAATTATTTTGATTTATTTGATGAATGTATTATCACTTAAATAATAATGGTATCACGTCCCAGATCCGGAGAGTAACAACAAAGATGTACAGCTAAATAAAATAATTAAAATGCCTCCCCTACCTCTTTCTCGCACACACACACACACACACACACACACACACACACACACACACACGATGTTGTTAAGTAAACTTATTGTGGTGGAACTATATATACACACACATAGTCATTATTAATGTAGTCATTAATTAATAGTCATATTAATGTAAAGTCATTACACTGTGCACCTTAATCATTTATCTCAGTAAAATTGAAAAATTATTCTTTAAAAATTTTTAGTTCATAATACTAAATTCCATTTACAATATTGAAATTGTATCTGTCTATATTTCACACCATAGCCCCCACCAGAGTTCCAGTGTCCTTTACCACTATCTTTTCCCCTCATTTCCCACTCTTCCCCAAAACCAGTCCTGAGTCCTGCTATTTTTGGTGGACTTTGCATGTTCATTTGTCTCATTTCATTATTCTCCACATATGAGTGAAACTATCTTGTATTTCTCTCTTTCTTTCTCACTTCTTTCACCTAACATGATCCTTTCCAGTTCCACCCAGATTGTAGCAAAGGACACAATTTCATTTTTTTTTCAAATAGAAACATAGAATTTCATTGAGTGTATGTACCATAGCTTCCTTATCCAGTCATCTGTTTATGAGCATTTAGGTTGTTTCCATGTCTTAGTTATGGTGAATTGTGCTGCTATGAACATAGGGCTGCAGATGTGTTATCTGATTATATATCCTGTGAGTATATGCCTAGGATAGGGGTTGTTTGAAGAATCTCCATACTGTTTTCCAAAGAGGTCGCACCAATTTATATCCCACTGGCATGTAGGACCATTCTCTTTTCTTCACAACCCCTCCAGCACCTACTATTTTATCTTTTTGATATAGGCCACTCTCACTGGTGTAAGATGGTATCTCTTTGTAGTTTTCATTTCTGTTTCTCTGATGATGAGTGACGTAGAGCATTTTTTTCAGATGTCTATAAGCCGTCTGTGGTTTTTCTTTAGAAAGGTCTCTATTCAGCTCTTTTGCCCATTTTTGAGTGGATGATTTGCTTTTTTATTGTTGAAATGTCTGAGCTCTTCGTCTGTTTTAGAAATTAAGCTTTTATCTCCTGTATGGTGTGTGAATGTCTTCTCCAGTTCCGTAGGCTCTTTTTGTTTTAGTGGTGGTTTCTTTTGCTGTGCAGAAGCTTTTCAGTTGGAGGTAGACCAAATTGTTTAGCTTTGCTTTGGATTTTTTGCTGTTACTGTTCCTCTCCCAAAACCCTCTTTGAGGTTGAGGTCATGGAGTGTTTTCCTCACATTTTGTTGCAGGTATTTTATGATTTCTGGTCATATGTCCAGGTCTTTGATCCATTTTGAATTGATTTTTGAACTTGGTGCTAATGAGTAGTCTAGTTTCTTTTTTTTGCTGATGTCTTTCCAATTTTCCCTGCCCAATTTATTGAATATACTTCCTCCATTATATGCTCTTGGCAACTTTGTCATAGACCAACTGTCCATACAGATGTGGTTGTACTTCTGGGTTCTCTATTTGATTCCACTGATCACTGTGTCTGTTTAAGTTCCAGTACCATACAGTTTTAATGACTATCACTCTGTGTGTAGTTTGAAGTCCTAAAGTCTGATGCCTCTGCTATTCCTTTTTCCTCTTTAATATTTTTGGGTATTCGAGTTTTTTTATGGTTCTTTCCAAACTTCAGTATTATTTGCTCCAGTTCCTTGAAAAACATTCATGAGATTTTGATGGGAATCGCATTGAACCTATATACAATAATCCCTCACCTATCGTGGAAGTTACATTCCAGAGACTCCTGTGATAGGTGAAAATCCACAAAGTAGCAGCGCTATCATTTATTTTATTATTTTTATATATTTTAAGGCTTTATAAACCCTTCCCACACTCTTATTAACCTTTCCCACACTCTTAGAAACACTTTCTACACTATTAAACCTACGTAATTTTGAAAACATATAAAATTCTATGTGAGTGCTCACCAGTGAAGTATATGTTGACCACAGAACCCCGCAATAGAGCGAAAATTCTGCGAAACAGAATTAGATACATTTTTTTAAAAAATCCACGATACAGTGAAGCTGCTGTAAGTGAACTGCAATATAGCAAGAGACGACTGTATTACCTCGAATGGAATGACCATTATTATCATATTGATTCTTCCAATTCATGAATACAGGATGCTTTTTTATCTTTGTGTCTCCTATTTCTTTCGTTAAGGTCCTGTAGTTTTCATTATAGAGGTCTTTACCTCCTCTGTCACTTCCCAGGTATTTGATCTTCCTTGGTGCGTGTAAAAATTATTCTTAACATAAAGAGACAGGTCATGAGTTAGTAGCAATTGACAGGTGGGTGATGTTATATGGGGGTTCATTATACTATCCTGTATACTTTATTATATTTTAAATTTTTTCATAATGACTTTTTAAGTCTAAAAATGTTCAGTAAACATACCTTTTGTGCTTTATAAAATTAAATTAAAAATTAGGCCGTGGGTGTGCCTATGTGGTCAGATGGTTGAGACATCTGGGATGTGGACATGTAAAGCCCAAGCCCTTGGACTTGGAGGAAAAACTGAGAATATACACAATAAAATTTCAATGTTTCTTCCGCCTCTCCCCTCCCTCCCACCAACTTTATTTCCTCCTTTCTTTCTACTCTCTTAAAAAAAAAAGAAAAGAAGGACATGAGTCTGACTACACTTTGGGCATATCTATAACATCCATTACAATGTATTTCAAAATTAACTGGACACAGAACAAGCTCTCTTAGCCATTTCACTACTGATGGGATTTTTTAAACCTAGGTTATGCAAGTTTTTAATGTCATAAAATTATATTTATACATAGAGAGGGACCAGAGTCAAAATTAAATAATTTGAAGGTGCAATCTTGACCTCTGTAGAGTGGTTAGATATCTAGGCCACAAAGAAAATGATCCTGCCTAAGGCAGATAACTAGTATTGTCAAATTCATGAAATTTTTAAAAATTATTTCCTACTTAATGCTCATACTTAATTTTAATTATATCCATATTTTTTCTTCCATAATTATATTCACTTGGGTTAAAAAGATAAGTTTAAAACAGACAGCATAAATATAATACATTTAAGGAAATACACTTAGTAAGACAATCATAAAAAAGTGTGACTGACTTGCAAATATCTTACTAAAGTCATTGAAGTTGCTTAGATTCTCATAAGTATTAAATAGCAAAGTGGACAAAACTGGAAGTCAATAGATCAGAGTTCAAGGAAGAATTTTAAATTATTCTTAGGTTCAGAATTAAAAATTCAAATATTTCAACAGATGAATCTTACCTTTATGAATATCTAGGTCATTATGTTTTAAAATTAATTTTCCTATGTTAATATATACCTTTTACATTAGGGTAAATGCCATGAAGTGGAGGTTGAAAGGTAAAAATGTATGAACATTTGCTGTTTATAATATCCACTGCATTACAGATTTTTCTTTACAACTGAGCAATACAGATTAAAACAGACCCATATTTGTTATTATTAATATTATACATAATTTTTAAATTAAAGTCATTAATCGTTCTTTCAAAAAGCAAGTTCTAATTTTGAGATATGTATAAACTCAAAACGAGTTGCAAAAATAATTCAGAGTTCCCATGTCCCTGTCACCAGCTTCCACAAGTAGTAACGTAATCAGTAAATTATCAAAACCTAAAATTGGCAATGAATTAGACTACCAACCTTAGATTCCACCATTTTCAGCATGTGCTCAATTTTGGGGGGATGTTTTTGTGTAGTTCTATGCAATTATATCAAATTTATAGATTCATATAATCACCAAAACAACCAAGGTGTAGAACTACTTGTCATGTCTAAAGAATTCCTTTGTGCTACCTGTTATTTCCTCTTCTCTCTCTACTTGGCATCCACTGGGCTGTTCTCAGCCTCTTGTATTTTCACCATTTTGATAATGTTATGTAAGTAAAATCATACAATATTTAATCCTACTTAAGGGATTCCCCAGGTAACTAACTCTATATCTGCCTATTATCTGTCTTATATCTATTCAACTATCTCTCAAATATACTTAATTTCAATCTCACACACTTATCAAAATAATTTTATTAAAAAACTTAAAATCAAATTAAAAATTATAAAAACTCCTATATATTATATATCTGTAAGTGACACACATGTAATACATATAGGTGTCTGCACAACCACAAACATTTATATGTATTATATAACTAAAATAGAATTTAAAATAATCTTCGAGATATAATTTGATTTCTGTTTAGCCTGAGAAATTTTAGAATAAATGAACCCATTCTTGGATGTTAGTTAGGTGAAGATGGTTCATTCATAAATTGCTGATGCAAATACAAATTGATTCCAATTTGTTGGAATACATTTTAGAAGTATAATTCAAGATTACTAAAAAGTTTGTGCTTTTACTTCCAGAAATATCAATATAAGGAATTTCCTTTTAAGAAAAAAATCCAATAGAAAGAAAAATTTAAATGTCCAAGAACATGCAGTCAAATGCTAAAATTTGGCAACCAACCAACTTGAGTTCAAAAACAGTAAAATGGCTAAATACATAATGTTTCCGTAATCACTCTGCTTTACATCACAGGCATGACAAACTGAGATTCTAACATTCACATTGCAAAACAGAACTAAAATGTTAGGTTTAAAAGAAAACAGGCAACATTTTCAATGGATCTGGGAAATGATGAGAAATATGTATATTTAAGTGCAAGCACATGAATAAATATTCCAATTATGAAATAAAACAATAGATTAACCAAGATGAATGCCGTTCTTCATTCCATTTCTGGTGTATTGTCGTGATAATCCTCTTTGCATTATTAAAAAACGTTTAGGATATGACCATAGTTGGTACATTAAATTTAGAACTTAGTTGTGCATTTTGAATATTCTTAATTCACTGTGTTCAAGATGAGTTGTATAATGTTGCCTGATTAAACAAATAAAATAGAACTTGCACATTTGTGCTTTTTAAACATTTCATTTCAGCACTTTCACCTATTGTTAATAGTCATAGAATGGCCATAACTTTGACATAAATGACCCCATATAATAAAGCTATAAATAGAAACCCATTAAGTAAATTTTCTATTGTATATGGATTCAGACATTGCATAAATCTATAGTAATAATAATCTTTAAGAATCTCCTTTCCAATCTGTGGTGCATACTCCAAGGATCTGGTAAGCTGTCTTCATCCAATTCCCCCTGACAAAATGAACACACACACCTGGAAATTGCATAGCATACAAATAGTACAAGTCGCTGGAACTTAGCTAGAGGTTATACAACAAAATGTAGGTGGATCTCTTTTCTAGTTTCCATTGTTCCTGATTTGATATCATTTTTGCTATCATGCTATAGTCTTGCTGCCTAATTCTTTTCTCAGCTGTAATGTAAATGAGCATCCTCATGGGGAAAGGGCAGTGAAAAGGTCTAGTACCCTTGAAGTATTGTATTCTTTTTGGAAGACAGTTTGGGCACTCATTCACTGAGAAATGAGGATCGCATCACCTAGCTGTCCCTGGTTACTTTTTCTGTCCCTTTTTCTTTCTTTCCTCTTTCAGGCAACATCAACACTAAGCATTATTTGCTGTCCATCTCCACTGGCATATGCGACTACAGGTGTCCATAAGGAATATTAATCGCTTGCATCTTTGCTGCTTGTTACTATAGCCGTCAGTAATTTGCACCTTTTGACACTTGTATGGCTGGTTGAAATGGAGATAAACTAGAATTTATACAAATTGCAGTTCAAACACTTAATGTTAAAAAATAACGTCTCAAGAATTTTTATATAGATTACATGTTTAAATGATAACATTTTAGTGTGATTTGGTTAAATAAAATCTTTTAAAATTAGTTTTGTTTCTTTTTTTCAGGTGACTAGCAGGACACTTAATGATCGTGTTTTCTCTTACTTTTCTATTGCACAAGATTGTCTTAAGTTCTTAGGGACAATATGAAGACTTGGATAATTTTGCTCACTTTTTATTACAGATATAACTTATGTTCTCCAAGACTTGTACTCTTCAGAAGATTTTAAAACATTTGAATCATGTAAAAGTTATTTTATAAAGCAGTTTTGTCTTTAATGTAAATATTAATCTATGTGGTAAGATTGATGAACGAACAATTCTTCCTATTTCTGTTACTTTACTTCTTTATTAATTGTAACAGAATAAATTAGAATTGAAATTACCTTTCTTATATTTTAAAAGTTTTCGTAAGTCCATCAAACTAGCAGTCAGACCCACACACTTTTTCAATCCGTTTATCATTTCTCCTCGATCCCCATTGGTCTTTGTGGTTCATCTAACGGAATCCATATTCAGCTCAGTGCTAAAATACACATTTAAATGGTTTTCTCTTTTTTTCACATTTAAATTTATAATGGCATAGCATAACAAATTCTATGATAACAGATAAATCTGCAAAGTAATCTCGAAAGGAAATCAGGAAATCTTTGGGACTTTCAGGTTTCAGGCTGACATGAGAATGGGAGGGCTTCAACAGTGCTAAACTGGGACAGTCGGGGTCAAACCAGGACATGGGGTAACCCAACTGATTGTGTACACAAAATTCCTATGTTGAAACATTAATCCCCAAAGTGATGATATTTGGAGGCAGAGCCTTTGGGAGGTAATGAGAGCTATATGAGGTCATGAGGGTGGTGTCCTCATGATGGTAGTAGAGCCCTTAAAAGAAGAGTTATCAGAGAGCTTACTCTCTTTCTCTCTTTGTGAAGATACAGTGAGAATGTGATTGTAGGTATTCAGGAAGTTCTCACCAGGGGTCACTTTGATATTAGACTTTCTGTCCTACAGAACTGTGAGGAAATGAATGTCTATTGTTTAAGTCAATCAGGTTATGCTATTTTGTTATAACACCCCTAGTAATTAAGACACAAATATTGAGTTTCTAGTAAAGCCCTATGAATGGAAAGATAAATATCAACCCTTGCCTCAGAATTCCCAGTCTCATGACCATCAAACATAAATATTATGTGATAACTGTAGCAATGAAAGAAACTCACAGATCTTTCCTTCGGTAAAATAATCCATTAATATTAACAAGAAAACTATTGTGGCAAAAATACTATTGCTTAATATTTCCAAAAATATTTTGTCAGCTCTTTCTACACACATGCTCAACACTATTCCCCAGTGGACCTTCCCTTCTCTGTCAACTGTCCCTGGACTGCATTACTATTATATTAAATATCCATCTCTCGTCTACTTGAAATTATACTTCCCCAATGACTTAGTATTGTTATGTCATCTGCATTGGCAAATGAAATGTTAATGAAATGGTTAATGAAATCTATACTTCAGCCCTTGGGGGTGTTGAGGAGTGACGGGGAGGACATGGTGATTCACAGATGCCAGGAAATCAAAGCCACCTAGAAAAGAACAGATGTCTGCAGAACAGTAGAATCCACAGTAGACCTTGGATGAGCATTGAGACTTGGGGTTGTTCATCCTTGAGCATGACCTAATATATCCTGACCAGTCTCTCTCCATGGTTCACCTGCTCTGAGCTTTATATGGATGCTTTGGGGGCAATAACTAGGCTTAATCATGACCCATGCATGGCCTTCTCTGAAATCTGACAGTTAAATACCAGGTGAAGGGCACTCCAGTGGCAGCTAACATGGTAAGATTCAGGCCATTTAAAGAATATGATGTGACCAGAGGTTAGAAATTTTTTTTAAAATTATTTTCCAGCAATAAGATTAAAAACTTAAATATTTCTAAGTCTAGTAGATCTCACATAGATATTCCTGTTATACTTTTTAATTCAATAGATATCCTAGGTGATAAAAAGTTTTCCCGACCCATTCTGAGTCCCCTCTATTTTATAGGTCAATTAGCAAAGTCATCAGAAATCATATTACTAACATCTATGTTCTGATCTACACGTAACCTTTCTTGTGAAAAATTTAAAAATTTTTCATGTTTAGACATATTCTGCTGTGGAGCACACAGGACACTATTGCCACCAAAAACTGAGCACACTTAGGAAGGAGTAGCAGATGCGGCATTCACCTGCATATTATCTTTTTTTTCAGGAATGAAGCCAGTTGGCAGGGGAGCAAGAGAGAGGAATAAAAAGCATTTTACTTATTATTCATTTTACTTGTTGACCCTGGTCCTAATCCATAACCTGGATCCCTAGAATGTATGTGGACTCTGCTCTAGATGCAGACTTCACACTCGAGCCGCCAGGGCACACCAACATCTTGCTTTTTAATTTAATTTTTGCCTTGAAATCTGAACCAGTGATAATTACATGGTGCTCATCATATCATGATCTACGTCAGGGTCCCTAAACTTCAGCACCATGGACATTTAGAAAGGGTAGTCCTTTGTTGGGAGGGGTTGTCCTAAGCATTGGAGAATGTTGAAGAGCTTCCCTGTCATCTACCGCCTGTCTAGCTGGGGAAACACTCCATTTAAGACACCAAAATGTCTACAGACATTGCCGAATGTACCCTAGAAGGCAAACTGTCTCCAGTAGAGAATAGCTGGTCTAAATGAAGATATGTTTTTATGATATTGATGAATGACAATTTACGAAGCCTAAGTTTGTACAAATAAAAACAAGATTAATATTTAAGAGTAGATATAGTAGGTATTTTAATGAAAGGAATGGTCCTGCCATTCTTTATTTTTCACAATAATACATATTTACAGAAGAAAAATAATCATACATCTTAAATTCGGATCATTATACAGATTTTTAATTTGCATTGAATAATAAAAGAATGATTCTCAAAGACTTTTTATAATTGCTTCAGTGTTGAAGGTACAAATTAAAATGTGATTGATGTTCAATAACTGGAATAATTTCACCTCAAAATGAATGACAGTTAGCACCCAGTAAAGAAATGAAACATCAGTGAAAACTGGATCTCTTAGGATATCTGATCTGGAACTGTATTTCCCATAGATTCACAGTCCAATATTAATCTACACATTAAAAATCTGAGAGCTAAAGTACATGAAAGAAAAATCTCCATCAGCTTTTTTAGGGTTAGAAGAATTTAGGGTTAGAAGCATTACATATGAATCAATTTTTAACTTCTAAGGTCTTGAAAAAGTTCTAGGAGGTGCTACAAAGAAATGAGTGATATATTTTTGTTAATAGTCAACAGATTCAAATAGTTTTTTTTTAAACAATGCAGTATAAGTTTATTTTTATAAAAGGTGAAAGGCACTGTGAAACAACTAATATTTGTACTTTACTCAGAAGACAAAATAATTCAGGTGACGAGCACCTAATGTGCCCTGTAGGACGTTAAATTATCTGAAAAGAAACTCAGGGACAAGGTGCAGAATGGCTGCACTGAGGTTAATCATGGTAGGTGAGTTAAAGCTTTTCCTAAATTATAGTTTTCAAAGTTTTAAATCTTTTTCAAGTTTTATGCATGTAAAATTAACATTTTATCCTCAGAAGTTGATTTCACTAGTTGCCTCTTTGCTAACTTTCAAGATGAATACATTATTCTCTATCCTGAATTCATTATTACAGATCCTGATATAGAAAATAGAGTCATTAAATAATGATTGGTAGCAGGCACTGTATACATATATAGTTAAAGAACTAAGAAAAATGAGGGAAGAAAACAGAAAGAGAACACAGCATGTTATACCGGTGTGTTTTGAAGAGACTGATACAATATAACTTAAAAAACAGAGGGACAATAAGGACAGGAAATAAAGAAATATATAATTTTGGTTATCACGTGTGATCATATCAATATTGTTCTGAGACTGCTGCATGTGTAAAGCAGGTAAAGGAAATAAAAAACTCCGGAATGTTTTAATTTTGTCATGATCTAAGTCCTTGAAAACTAAAATTGTCAGTATAGAAAAATAGAGATAAAATTGCAGTAGAAATGATTTAGCATATACCCTCTGGTGCTCTATTTGATTGGGAAGTATCAAAATAAAGTGTTTCGTCTTTCTTTAAAAAGCATAGGTATTTCATAGATCTTAATAAGAAACAATGAGCAATTCAGCATCAATGGTCACCCTAGAGCACAGGTGATCGTTTCATGATACCATTTCTTACAGAAAGTAACCAGATTTCATAGAGAAATCCTATTTCTGGAAAACATACAAGTTTAGCCTAGACAGCGAGAAAGCTATTAAAGACTGCTAGAGTAGTGTTGAAAGGTCTCAGACTCAAATTAATGAGGCTCCTAATGGTTAAAGATGGGGCAACCTGAGCTTTATTAATGTAATATTACCTATGAATGGAGGCTTATCAAACGTGTCAATCCATGAATTCAAAATCTTAAAAAGAAGATCTTTAGATGATAGGAAACAAATTGATTATCTCAAAAATGGCAAATAGGGTGAAGAATTCAAATATCTTTTTGTTTCTTTTATGGACTGTTTAGCCAATAATAGATGTGAGATAACATCTCTTTGTAAAAATGTTCCAAATACTTTACGAATAAGAAATGATAGAATCTGAATATGCTCCAGCTCCCAGTAAATCAATGAATCAGTCACTGAGTATCAAATTCAGATGTCCCAAAGAGAAGGAATCAGACATTATGGCCCCAATGATGAAAGAACATGGCTTGATCTGTAGTCTTGCCAAAAGGGTTGAATCTGATCGATCTGTCAATATCCACAGGACAGAAAAAAAAGGACAGAGGAGCAGCCGAAGATTAAAAGCAGAGGTTAAAAAGAAAAAGACACACATAATAAAACCATTTTAAAAGGGAACAATTAAAATAGAGTGGGGAAAGAAATACACTTGGGTGACAGAATAATAAAGAAATGGAGGGAAGTGATAACTATTGAAATCAATGTAGTGGTTAGTTTTGTGATTTAGTAGAAGAGGTTTGGTAATAGTGACAAAAGAAAATGATACAAAGATTATCCAGGATCGCTAGCTAATATACATGTATTTGTTGGTTTGCAGTATTTATGTTTTATTTTATAAGTTTACTAAAGGATAAAATTAAAAATATCAAAGCCTTTATGGTTTTTCACTAACAATTATGGATTTGAATACTTCTACTCTAATTACAAGCTGTTGGTTCTTAAGAAATTGCCTCTACATAGAAATACTTCTAAATGATAAGCCATAAATATTTAAAAAATATATTTCTTACTGCATAGTAATTATAAAAGTCAAATTAAATATATGTTCCTAACATCGAATTTATTGCTGCAGTGTTATGCTATACAAGTGGTTAAATGATTTTTGTTGACTTCCAAAGTTTTCCTTCCCTATTGCAATACAAAGGTGATTCATGCTATTGTACCAGAGATTAGAACATGTGCACAAAACAGATTTCATATATCTTTGATATCCATACTTTGTTTCACTCTCCATCTTTTTACACACATAAAGATTACTTATCTGGCCCAATCATAATGGTAGTTATTAATATGTAGCTTTACGCAGTTCCATAACTCACATACGCAACCATACGTTCTCTTCTGTCTATTAATGGCTGGTGGAAACTACTTTTTGTTAAGGGTCTAAAACTAAAGAACATACAACGTAATAAACTATTAACATGAAAGCAGTCATAAAATGCAATATAACAGTGAGCATAGGCAAACATAACTGTGTAGTACACTTGTGCTCATCAAACATCAAAAATTTCCCTCCAATTGTTCAAACAGCATATTAACAAATGGTGCATTTATATGGTCTCCTTATTTTCTCCTCTGAATAAAATTATGTGGTGTTTGAGTGATTCACGTATTCCAGAAGCGACCGGTCTAAGACCCTTCGAATAAGAGCTTCCTCAATTATATTAAAATCCTACGACAAAGAAAGATAATTAAAAACAAACAATCACAAGAAGTTAGTTTTCAGAAACTGGAGAATGAGGGTCAATGCAATGTCCTTATTTTGCAGAAAAGTACAGCTCTGATTTAGTGACCTATCCATGTCTCCAGAAAAACTATCATAGGACCTAGGACTTTGGCTTTAGGGTTAGTGCACTTTCTATCTCATTTTGCCATCTATGAGTTAGTTTGTTATTGTCATAATAACAGAGTCTTGGTTTGGCACTTAAAATTTTTTATCTGATACAGCTGGTCATTTTTAGTAACCATTACATTTCCTTGTCACAGTACGACCTTCCACAGACACATATAATGTGGAGTCAAGTTCAGACATTCCCATGGTATTCGGCAATTATAGAAGTATCTACTGAAAGAATGTTGAAAACAAAGTCCTTTTTCCTTTTAAATGGTCAAAATGGAAGTCAATTTTTAAGTGAGCTGTACATAGAATAAAACTATTAAAAGCCCTATGATTTGGAGTCCATTGCTTCATCTCCAAAACACTTTTTTAAAAATAAGAAAATCTCTATTGGAATTCCATTGTAGAAAAAAGTAAGTAACCAAAATCCAAAGAGAAGACTTTATGCACAGTAGAGGACAACGTATGTCTCACTGCTGGCCTGTGTGTACATAATTTATTAACCCCAGATATTTCATAGCTAAGGGAGAACCAAACACTAATGACTTCACAGAAATTGCTACAAGGAATTAAATGAGATAATTTACGAAGAGTACCTAGCATAGTACTTGGTAGCTTAGGATTTTATAAAAAAAAAAACAAAAAAAAAACCACTACTTCAGCTTCACTTCTATATCCAAGCATATGCATTGGTGTGGTGAACACTAATCTCATTAAAGTGGCTTCCTCTGATCAGACATGGATCATAATTTGTCTGGAAGATCTTGAGAAGAATGAACTTTCCATAAATAGTCCAAATGCGTATGGCATCAACCTGGCTAGCAGAACAGCTTATGGAGCTAAGAGAAGGAAGAAGAAGCCTTTGGTGTTGTGCAAACTGAGAACGCACCCCAGAACCGGGCTCTGCTGTGGCCTGCTGTGACCTTGTGTGACAAGGAAAGGTATTATTTGAGGGATGATGGAGAGAAAATGAAGCCTCTGTGAGCAGCTGCATTTCCTTTGATTACTCAAGTGGTCCTAACATTCCCATTACTCTCCACCATCTCTAACAAGCCTGTCATCCCTGTATGACCCCACTGACTTTTCAGCAGGGCTTTGAGAGTGTGCCGTTTCACTCTTCTCACTGAACAGATCAAGACAGTCTCAGAGATGAGATACAATGCACAAGGTCACACAACTGTGCCAGAATTGTTCCAACATCCTTGTGTTGAGTCTGAACAATCATTATAGGGTGATCAGAAAGCAGGGAGAAGATTTCTCAATGACAATCTTCAACAAGTATTAAATTTTGCTTTTGAGAACCAGACAGCACACCAGACTAGACGTGTGCTAAGCAGCATTTCTTGCTGGTGGTTACATCACAGTCATAGCTGGCGGTCGCCATGACAACCGGTACTGCTCTGGACTGGTCAGAATTGCCCCTCAGTGGTCTTTGTACCTATTGGTGTGGCAGCGTCGCCTGAAGTCATGGCACCGAGTCCAAATCCTTGGGGTTTTCCATGGGATTTGGTGGTATGTGCAGCTATTTTGGGACTTAGGGCAGTTTTACTGATTTTGTGGAGACATTATGAGTCAGCTGGAAGCCGACTTCCTATGGGAAGAGAGATAAGGTTTGCTATAGAACATTCTACACATGTTGAAGACAAATGTGCATTACTTGCGAAGTCGACCTTGAGTGCAAAAGGGTTTGAAGACTCAGAGCCATCTTCAGAAGACAAGAGATTTCACCAGTCAAAAGAAGTTCAGAGAATGCGGGCTGTCTACGAAGAGTTGAAGGGGTCCATCTCTGAACATGAGGATGAAGTGGTCTCGCTAGGAAAACTGCTCAACAAAGAGAGGGCTAAACATCATGAACAAGAGGAACAGCTGAAATGTGTTACAAAAATAATACGGTTCCTGGAAGAACAATCAAAATCCCTCCAATCACAGGTTGATGAAGCCAAAACCACCTTAGAAAGGCTTCACAAGCACGAAGAACAACTGGAGACAGCTTTGAGGGAAAATGATCAGCTTCAGGAGGGCCAGAAACACCTTTTAAAAGAAACCAAAGACTGCAAAGAACTGAACTCTATCAAGACAATAACATGGACACTTCACAGGAAATTGTCACAAGAGGAAAAAGAGCTGTCAGGGAAAGATGAGACACTGTCAAGAGCAGAGGGAAAGATCGGCAATGCTGCTGGGGAGTTGGAGACCTACAGACATCAACTTAAAGATCTGGAAGAAGCAATGGAGACCATGAGGGATTCTTTTATCAATACCAGAGTGGTTCCCATGAGAAGACAGCACAGGAGAGTGAGATGGCAGCTTGGGTTGCTTAAAGAAATTTGAAATATTTCAGGAAAGTCAATGCTCAACGAAGAAAAAAGTTAACTGAAATGGCGTTCAAACTGCAAGTTAGGGGAAAAACCTTCTGTACCTGACGTTCCACAGACATGTGACAGACAGCATTGCCTGTATGGTCCCTCACAGTTAGGTCATCCTGTGTCAGAAAGGAGAGCTTTTCTCTTTCCTCAAGCTTTGCTGGTGTCTCCACTCAGACCTTCACCTTTGCTTCCAGAGGAAGGAGGAAGGGGTTTGAGAGGCCCAGGGAATCCTCCAGAACATCAGGTGACCCATGGAAGAGGAGATTCAAGTTGTCATGAGTCAACTCAACCTGACAGAACACCTTATGACACTGGGTCATGTTCAGCTCCATGGAATGAAGACTGTAGGATGAAGATCCCTTCCTCAGGTCAACACTATCAGGATCCAGTTCTTATTCCACAAAGGCAAGACAGACTTTATTCTAATTACACTCGAATGTCTTTGCAATCTGTGCCTGCTGAAAGTGACGCCACTGGACTTGGCTTTGTTCCCAGACATCTTCCTCCAACCAGAAGTCCTTTGTTGCCAGTGGGCACCAGAGCCCTGTTCATGAGAAGGGCTCCACCACCTCGTCCAGGAATTCTTTATAGAGAATCCCAAGACTGCTGTTCACCAAAGTGTTTCCCTGGCCCACCGTGTCCTCCAATTGAGGTCAGAAATACATATTCGCCTAGACGTTTTCTTCCTTCTACCAAGAGTTGGCTTTTACCCTCCACCCCTACATCGTGAATATAGAAGTGAGTTCACATCAGTGGAGATTCCACCTTCAAATGAGCCTACAACTGAACACCTGAAACCACAATAAGTAACGTGACGATATCTTAGGTCTCTCTCAAATGTAATTTTGGTCTTTCTCTCAATTTTAGTTTAATTTTATTATTTAAGTGATTATACTTTGGCTCCAATTGAAAATTAATGAAATTCCACTTCTTATTATAGTATCTGTCAATAGAGATATTAAAACATGAATGTTATAAATGATTTTGATTTTCCTTAATTCTAGATAGTATACTTATTTTCATTCGATTAATGAATCTACTATCACATAATCAATAGAGATTTTTTAAGTTTAATTTTTATTACAGTGATTATTCTACACATTAATTTCCTATGTATAGGCTCCCCATTTCTTAGATATATTTCAACATACCATGCCCTCTACCAAATCACCCATTGTCCAGTGGGCTCCACCACCACTTAAGCCCACCTGCCCCATTCCCTTAACCTCAGTTCTGTTGCAAATGTTTCAGGGTTGATTATGTCTTAATTCTAAACTGTCTACTTATTTTCATTTGATTAATGAATCTACTATTACATAATCAATAATGAGATTTTATACAGGTAACCTTACAGTTGAGAATGTTTTTAATTCCAAGGATTGTCTTTGTGCCAAGAATTTATTTACTACGTGTAGAACAGTGTGAAAGTAAACTTCTGCTTAAATAACTTTTTTGATGTAAAGACTTGCCTGGCATTGATAGTAATGAAGAAACCAGCCTGGTTAAAAAAAAAAAAAAAAAAAAGAAGACCCAAACACCAACAGTTACGTTCTGTCTTGAATTTTTCACACAGAAAAAACAAATTAATGTGAAAAAGTACATGCAAATTCAAATGTAACTGATGGATGGGTGACGAGCATTGTGGGTTGGTTTATTATCCTATCTGTCTTCTGTTGGTTTTGATAAAAATCGTTTCATAATATTTCTAAGTTTACAAAAGTCCAGAAGAAAGTGTAAAATGAAAAGTAAAGCCCATGGGTACACCTCTCTGGCTCAGGCAGCTGAGATAGTTAGTGTTGACCATGTGAAGCGTAAGGACCCAGGCAGTGGAATCATCCAAAAAATAAATCAATGAATTATATGTTTCTTCCTCCTCTTCTTCCCTCCCTATTTCCCTCCCTTCCTTCTTCCTGCTTAAAAAAAATAATCAGGTGTACCTTGTGGCTCAAATGGTAATTCTGCTGCTGCGATGGCATAGTCCACAATGAAACTGGGGGCCCGAGGGAACAACCAAAATGAATCAAATGAAACTTTTATAAGTTACTAAGATGCTTACTCCCCCTCCACTCTGTCTGCCTGCCAAGTTGCCTTCATTCTGTTTATTTCTGCTTAAAAAAAATTAGTCTCATGTAACTTAGCACAATGCAACCATAATTGTAACATCCATACAATGCAATAAAAAAAGTAACAACACTCAGTACAAACACTGAATCATTTCATTACTGATGGGATTTTTCTAAGCTATATAGGTTTTCAGTTTCATAAAAAGTAGAGGGAACTGAGTTGAAAATAAAGTATTTTGTAAGTTACTAGCTCTCTGTAAATAACTAATTATCTAGGTCGTAAAATATTTTTTCTAAGGTAGGTAACTTATGTTAATAGTCAAATTTATTTAAAAACCTATAATTTTATGATTTCCTACTCAATGCTAATACTTCACACTTCAGCTGTTTCCACATTTTCCCCCACAATTGTATTCACTTGGGTTTTACAGAGTAAACACAGACAATATAAAAACATAATGTTCAGGTAAGAAAATGTACTTACTATGAAATCATCATAAAACAGAGTGTGATTGACTTGCAAATGTCTTATTAAACTGCCATTGAAGCTGCTTGGACTCTCATTAGGTATTAAACGGCAAAGTGGACAGAACTGGAAGGAAATAAAAATGAGAGCTCTAGAAAGTTTAAAATAATTATTAGTGTTAGAGTTAAATATTTCAACAAAGCGAATTTCAAATTCAGGAATCTCGAGGCTATATATCATTATGTTTTAAAGTAATTTTTGGTATGTGAATATTTTGTTATTACAAATAATATTATCTATCATGTTTACCTTCTGAGGAGTTATTTTCTTAGGACAAATGCTTGTGCATTGAAATTAGGAGGTCAAAGGTGATGAAACTGGCTGTTATAATATTGGCTGTCTATACAGCCAAGTATACTTTGTCTATTTTACAAACAAGTAATAAAGATTACAACACAGGAGCAGCATATTTTAATATTTACTTCTACTTTTCTAATTTAATAGTCATGAATATTTCTTTCAAACGAGTTTTTATTTTGAGATATGTGCAAACTCACAAGAAATTGCAATAGTGTAGAATGTACCCATGTCACCATTACCCAGCTTTCCCAAACGGTAGCATAATATTTTCAAAACGAGGAAATTTCAGTTCATTATATTTCACCAGTTTCTGCATGTACTCATTTTCTTTGGGGGTGGGATGTACATAGTTCTATGAATTTCTATCACATGTATAGATTTATATAAGCAACACAATCAAGGTAAAGAGCTGTCATGTCTAAAGATTTACTTTGTGCTGCCCATTACTTCCTCTTCTCTCTCTACTTGGCATCTGTTGATCTGGTTCCCTACCTCTTATAATTTCATCTTTTTTTATAATGTTACATTAAGTAAAATCATAAAATAATGATATTTATGGGATATTTATGGGACTCTTTCTGTATCTGCTATTATCTGTCATCTACCTATCCAACTATCACTCTAATATGCTTATTTTCAATCCCACCCATTTTATGAAAAAAAATGCTTACACACATTAAAATGAAAACTGATACATATATATATAATAGTGAAAAATATTTACACAGAACTACAAACACACACACATAGATATTCAAACACACTATATATAAAACATAAAACTAAAATAAAAATCACAACAATCTTAGAGGTATAAATCAAGTTCTATTTAGCCTAGTAATTTCAAATTAAATGTTCCTAATCTTGGTAATGTTAATTAGGTGAAGGTGGTTTATTAATAAATTCCTGATGCGAATATAAACTGATTCCAATTTACTAAAATGGATTTTGGAAGTTTATTTCAAGGGTTATAAAAAGTTTGTACTCTTCCTTCCAAAAATATTAATCTATGAATTTTCCTCTTAGGAAAAAAATCCCAAAGAGGAAATATTTAAATGTACAAGAATATGAAGTCAAATGACAAAACTAAGCAACAATTGAGCAAGTGTTCAAAAATAGTCAAATGGCTAAATAAATAATGTCTCTATAATCACTCTACTTTATGTCACAGGCATAAAAAATGAAAAATTCTAACAATCACACTGCAAAATAGAACTAAAATGCCAGGTTCAAAAGAAAAAAGGCACCATTCAAAATAGATCTAGGGAATGATGAACATGTATATTTAAGTGAAATCATAAAGAGACAATGAAATAAAACAATACATTGCGTAATAAAGATGAATGCTGTTCTTTCCACTTCTGGTATATTGTCATGATAATCCTATTTGCATTATTAAAAATGTTAACGTAGGATGAGCACAGTCGGCGTATTTTGGGTCTTCTTAGTTATGTCCATGAGTTGCTATAAGAAACAGTGTTGTCTCATTGCATAAATAAAAGAGTGATTGCACGTCAGTGATTCTTACAAATTTTAACTTAACACTTTCACAAACTGTTAATAATCATAGAACTACTATAACCATAACAGAATTGATCCCTTATGATGTATCTGTAAACAGAAACCCAAAATTACATTTTCTAACGTATACTGAATTTGTACATTGAAGAAATCTATAGTAATAAAAATCCTTACAACAGGTCTCCTTTCCGATCTGTGATGAGTAATACAGTGATCCAATAAGCTGTCTTCATCCAATTCCCCATAACAAAATGGACATACACATCTGGAAATTGCACAGAATACAAATATTACTAATTTGTTAGTACTTAACTAGAGGTTAAAAATAGAATGTAGGTGAATCTCATTTCTAGTTTTCATTTTTTTCTGATTTGATAGCATTTTCCTTATCCTACTAATGTTTGTGGTGCCTGAACGTTTCTCAGTTGTAATGTAAATGAACATCCTCACAGGGAAACGGCATGAAACAGGTCTAGTAACTTTCAAGGACTATATTCTTTTTGGAAGAGAAGTGCAATTTGGGCACTCATTCATTGAGAAATGAGGATCGCATCACCCAGCTGCCCCTGGGTTACTTTTCCTGTCCCTTTTTCTTCCTTCCTTTCCTCTTTCAGGCAACATCTGCACTGAGTGTTATTTGCTGTTCAGCTCCACTAACGTATATATTCTGTGGGTGTACATAAGGAATATTACTCCCTTACATCTCTGCTTTCCAATACCATAGGTGTTAGTCATTTGAGTGTCTTGGTTCTTGAAGTGTGGCAACTGGAAATTGAGGCAGGGTAGAATTCACACACAGTGCATTTCAAAGTTTCATATTGAAAAAACAAATGTCTCAAGAATTTTTATACTGATTATATGTTTAAATAAAATATATCAAAACTAATTTCATTTTTCTTTTTTTCGTGTGGCTACCAGAAAATATTTTAATGCCCTATGTTATAGTTCTGTAGTTCTATAATTGGACAGCAGTGCCTGAAATTCTTAGAGACAATAAAAAGACTTTTACTGACTTTCCATTACAGATATAAATCAAAATTCCTTCATAAGAATTTTAGACAGTTGAATCCTTTAGAAAGTTCTATGAAACAAAGATTTTCATCTTAAATGCTAACATTTGTCTATCTTATAAGATTGAACAATCAACTGGCCTTTACAATTTCTGTTATTTTTCTTATTTATAACTAGCAGAAGATATTATAATATAAATTCCAGTATTTTAAATTTTTCATAAAGCCTATAAATCTAGCAATCAGATCCACATCTTCCCAATCCACTTATGATTCCTCCCTCTTATTGATCTTTGTGGTCAATCTAACAGAATCTATATTCATCTCAGAATTAAAATACTCATTAAATTTGTAATGTCTTAGCAAAACTAATTCTATAGCAACAGGTATATTTGCAAAGCAATCTGTACTCAAAAGAAATGAGGAAATCATTGGAACTTTCAGATTAGGAAATTAAAAATGTGTTTTGAAAAAATTTTCTTTCTTTCTTTTTTTAATAAAAGTGCAGGTAGGAATCAAGGCGAGTAGGCAAGCAGGCAGGCAGGAAGAGAAAGGTAGAAGAAGCATGTCATTTTATTTCCATTTATTTTTTTCACACCAGTTGCTTCCCCTGAACTGGGGACTCAAATCCAGGGATATGTGATGTATGACCTTTGGAGGCGATTGACCTAACCACTACTCCACTGGAGCATGCTGGATCTCTGTTTTAAAAATAAGCAGAATTAATTTTTCTTGTGGAAAAAGAAATTATACTCCTGCTAAGTACCACTGTTGAATACCTGACTTTATCGTAAGCAACCTCAATGGTTCAAAGTCATTAGCTTATGCAGGATAATACAAATAATTTACTTCTTTCTTTTGTAAAGAGAGATTTCAGGTTTGTTCCATCGTCTCCATACTAACTAGCTCTATCGTTTTCCAGGCCCATAGAAGATTGCCTATCAACAAGACACATAAAGTCAGCATGCCTTCCCCAGGACTATTTTTCCTTATTAGATTCTATACTAAGATAGCCTATTTTCTTACTTTTGTTTAAAGGAACACTATAGTTAGAAATGAAGGCGAGTAGGCAGCTAGTCAGGAAGAGAGAGGTGGAAGAAATATTCCATTAATTTATTTTTATTTTAGCTGTACATTTTGGTTGCCGGCGGATCCCTGCCTGGGCCATGAGCCTGGGTGCATGGATGCGGCACGTGGACTGCACTCAGCCAAGGGCTGACCGAACTGTCACTTCACTGGGGCACGCCAAGATCTCATGTTTTTCAAAGAGAAATCAGGAAAAGGAGAGGGATTGAATTGGGCAACTGAGTGATAGTGATGTAAGACTAAAGATAAGTTACTGCTTGATCGGGACCTACTTCAGAAATCTATTAGGAAGTAGAGTCTGGCAGAAATTGAACAGTTCTGCATTCTATTTTTAGATCTTCTTTAATATAGCTGTTTGAGGATGTTTTCTCAGTTTCTCAATTTTGGTTTGTGCCCTCCAGACAAAGTTTTTAAAGTAGAGAGAACAAAATTCTTTGCTAATTGTTGCTATCAATAAATGATCACAAGGCATAGGTATTAGTTAGGAGCCTTAACATAGCTATACATGTGTTTTCACGCACACGCACACACACAAAGTTAAACTTTCTAGTCAAGTAAATTTCTTCTCGGAGTCGCAAATCTGGCATTAAACTACATGATATCGAAACAAACCTTGTTGTTGTCTCCCCAAGTTCTTGCAGTGGTCCATATTTATCTATGTACTTCTGACAAGTTCTAATGTGTGCCCTCATTTCACTGAGGCAAACCTATATAAAAGAAATTAAGTAAGTTCACTATTGAAAAGGAGCGCAAGCAACTCAATGAAGTCTTAGGCAATCCAGCTTTAGTACCTTCATTATTTCAACTAAGGTCATAGTTTGGGGTCAGTTCACTAAAAGGATAAATTCCTGACAGCAATACAACAGTGTTAAGGTCTTATCAAGAATACCACAAGTTTGGAATTTCTCTGATACTTAGAAATGCAAATGTTGAGTTCCTGAATCTGGTTTTTCTAAAAAGCATACATTTTTCAAAGTGGAAAGATGTATAGTAAATCAAATATACTTTTCTTGAATACCATTTCTTAAATCAACGCTGGAAAGAAGTGAGAAAGAAAAAAGGAGAGAAGAAAAATGGGGGAAAGAAAAAAAGGTAGAAACAGAAAAGAAGGAAAACAAAGAGAAATAAAAGAATAAATGGCTGGATTTTAGTGACATCGCTGTAAGTAAAATAAAATCAAAATCAAAAACACCTATGCCTCAGGGGGAAAAAAAAACATGATTTTGTAATATACCGAGTAGCATTACATGAATCCACAATCCACAGAATATTTAATGGCCTCATTAAGAGCAAACATAAACGACAGCTCTTAGAGTCCATTTTTATCAATGCACAATAGAGAGCCCTTGTTCCTCCTGATATACATCCAGAGATCTTAACCATGAGGCATCTGTTGCTAAATAACATATACTCTACTAAATGATTCATTAGAAACTGATAAGATCCTGCTCTAAAGGAAGCTTTGCACTATTGTGGTAAGGTGGCTGACCCACCCTGCTTCATTTTGCCAAGCTACAGGAAGTTAAACCTCAGACATGAAATCTACTTTGCCAAGGAAACAGTTACAATTACTCAACAAAAGAAAAAAATAAAAGCAAGTTGAAAAGTAAAAACAAATCCCTGCTTTAAAAACATCCATGCAGAAGATATAAAGACTAGGACAAATCTAGGTCTTAAAACAGACTGTTTTACAACCTGTAAAAGTCAACTATGCACTTCAGTCACCTCTCATTTCTTTACTATTTCTGTTAAAATTTTCTTTCTTCATCTTCATACTCTCAATAAATAAAAAGAAGTATTTTTCATAAATTACCAACTTGGGAATTACGGACTAGCAAATGAACTGATAACTATATAATATCACAAAATTGAGACACAAAATTATGTAAGATAGTGTAAGAGATGGAGAAGAAATATAAGCCACTGTGCTTGCTCTTATAGTGTTATAATCTAATGGAAGAGGGGAAAGAGATGTGTATCGAAGTAGACAGGAAACTGTTTCGTACTGGGGACTGGAATATCAAGTCCAGGCTCAGGATAAGAGATCTGTATTGGACTCTGAAAAATGAAAGTCTAAAATGGTTTTAGGAAGAATGACAATATTCTTGGCAAAAGGAATAACATATAAAGGAAGAGACAGTTACAATAAATACTTCAGATAAAATATCAAAATACTTATGAATAATCAAAATGGGGAGTGAAAAAAGGAAAGGGATTTCTACTCAGGATAATAAAAAAAGATTTCTTGCTTCTGACAGGTAACAAAGAAACGATAAAGAAGAGCTTGATTCTGTGCATCTTAAATTTTGTATGATAACAAAAATATCAAAGTAAGAATAAGAAATAATCTTATTATGAATGAAAAATCTATTGACATTGAGCATTTTTTATGTTCTAGGCAGTGCTAAAAGCTTCCATATGTTTTGTCATTTGCCTTGACAGACATCCTGTGACATGAACATGATCTTTACTCCCATTTTACAGAGATAAACAAAAACTTGAATAATGTGCCCCAGATTACCAAGAATAAATGAGAACTAGTGTTTGTTCCCAGGATGACTGAGTCCAAAAACCATGCATAAATTCTGTAGGGCAGTCATGAATAGATTATTAGAACTAGTCAAAAAACACATCAAACATTTATTATGTTCCAGTCACTTTTCAAAATGCTGTATACACAGTTGTCAATAAAATAGGCTTCACCTTAATGGAACTTAAATGTGGTGGGGATGATTGGTAGTAAATTAAAAATCAGAAAAATCTTGTTGCAAATGCTATAAGGGGAAAAGCTGAGAGTGTGAAGAGAGACTATTATAAAACTATGATTTAGATGAATAATAAAGATTCTCTAGAGAAACTTAGATCCTCAGCACAGTCTTTTCTGATATATAGATTGGTATATTTAAATATCCTCCCTTTAACAGTTCAACTTTAAAATAGCTTAAAATTAACTCTATGTATTCTTTTCTAAATCTGCGCCCCATATTAACACCTTAACCTACTCACATCAGAAACCTGGCAGGCATTTTTGATCCTTAAATCTGACTCACCCCCATATATAATCAAATACTCATTTCCTTCCATTCTTTGTCTTAAACACACCTTGAAACATCTTATTCCCTGTCTCATGCTATCATCCTCAGCTTCCTCACCTGACCCATCCTAGTAGCCATCCACTTAGTTTCATGAATCCCGATTTCATTCCCTCCAAACCATTCTCCTCACCTATGTTCGACTGTAGCTTAAAAATAAAAGCTGATTACTGTGCTTCAAAGCCGATACTTTTTCTATGACTCACGATTGCATTTAGGATAAAATTTAGTTTTTACATATCTCTAAAACCTCACATGATCTCACCAAACTAGTACAGTAGCAAAGGAGGAAAACTACTACAAGGAAGAAGTCATCAGTAGAGGTAAATACTGCAAAGTCCACAAGAACACTGGTGGGATTATGCTACTGGATTTTATATGAAAACAGTACATTGGTGGCCAAGCTGCAATAGAGTTGCAGAAATGGAGGTCACAGGAATGACGGGAACAGGGGAAGTGGAGGTAGTTGATGAGAATATTTGAAAAAGTAGGTGATAGTAGTCGAGTGATCCTGTTACTGCAGCCTGTATGTATGTATGAATTAGAGAAAAGGAAGAGGGGTGGCTGAGACGATACATTTTTGAAAGTCGGGGTAAGATGGGTCATAGGCATAGGTGGAAAGATCGGTTCTACAACAGTTTCCTCCGAGGTCTAAGGTGGAACCATGAGCACAGGCAGGGCCACATACCAGGGTGTCACACTCAGTGCAGTTCTGATACTCGGATTTCATTCTTTTGGCTACATCGGTTGCCGGAACCCCTTCTGAAGGAAGATACGCTCGGCAGTAGGGACAGGTCCATTTATTGTTCTTTAGACTGGTAGCAATACAGGATCGGCAGAATCTACCCGAAACAAACCAAGAACATATCACTTTTCTTAAAAAGCTAACAAGAAAATACTGCTATGCATTCACTTAGACCCCAGTGGTCTTTACCATCTCAGGTGCCTGTATCACCAAGGCACATCCCTCTTTTTTTTTTTGGACTCCTACTTTATCTCAAATTATGGGTTTATTTTTTAAAACAGAACTTTGCGCTGTAGGATCTTGTGTGTTAGATAAGAAAGTAGCTGTAAGTTGAGAAGTTAAAAATACCTGGCATAATTATTTATCAAATAATTTTAAAGAAAATTATCTAATCAAAATTTCTACAATTAGGTATATCCTCCAAATCAAGAATATAGTCTCTGGTTTATTTATTTGATTATAACAAAATCTTAACACAATCAACAGAATTCACAGAAAATCTTGACCGATTTATAGGAATTATTGGAGGCTAAGTGCACACAGAAACAAAAATAAGCAGATAGACAGGTTATACGTATTGGCATGACCTGAAAACTCAAAGTATTCAGCAGAAATTTTCTGTTTGGGATTATTAATATGGGGAAAATTAAGCTTCTTAAAATTCAAGTAAACAACATACTGAAAAGTCCGCATATCATAAGGATGCAGTTCAATGAAATTTTAGAAGTTGAGCTCCCAACATTAGCCATTACTGAGTCTTCTTTTTTTTATTAGGTTTTTTTTTTGGTATTCAACATGTTAAAATAATTTCCTGTATAGGTTCTCCATTTCTTAAATAAATTTCAGCACACCATGCCCTCCACCAAATCACCAAGTGTTCTTCTCCATTGTCCAGTGGGCTTTACCACCATTTGCCTCCACCCAACCCCATTCCTTTTTGGTGACCTCAGTTCTGTTGCAAATGTTTCAGGGTTGGTTACGTTTCATCTGTTCCTTTGTTTAGTCTAGTCACATTCTACCTATGAGTGAGGTTATCTGGTATCTATCTTTCTTCCTTTGACTTGTTTCATTTAGCATAGTCCCCTCTGGTTCCACCCATGTTGATTCAAATGACAGGATTTCATCTCTTTTAAGGGCTGTGTAGTAGTCCATTGTGTATATTTACACCTTCTTGATCCATTCATCTGACATTGGGCACGTAGGTAATTTCCATTTCTTAGTTACTGTGAATAGGGCTGCAATAAACATGGGGAATACATACATCTCTGTCGATGGGAGTTTTTCTATCTTTTGGGTAATGCCCAGAGGTAGAATGACAGAATCATATGGGATTTCCATCTTCAGCTTTTTGAGGAATCTCCAAACTGTTCTCCATAGGGGTTGTACCAATTTGCACTCCCACCCACAGTACAAAAGTGTTCCGTTTTCTCCAGACCCTTGCCAGCCTTTGTTGTTTCCAGACTTTTGGATAATAGCCAGTTTTTCAGGTGTAAAATGTTATCTCATTGTTGTTTTAATTTGTATTTCTCTGATAACCAATGAGTAGGAACATAATTTCATTTGCTACTGATTCTTCTTTTTTAAGAGAGGAAGAATGGAAGAGAAGGAATACGTATTTATTCTTTCATTTGTTCATTTATTTTTCTTTTTTCACCCCCTGGGTCTTGAACTGAGATCCTTGGAATTTACATGGTCTGCACCCGACACCTCAACCACTGGAGCCACCTGGCCATTATTGATTCTTAAGTAGTACTCTCTTCTATAGCTGTTTTAAAATTACTACACATGCAGAGATGCTAAAATTTTTATTGTCCTTGAGTCATTCTCTTGCTGCTTGTGTCTACCCAGCATCCATTTCCTCTTTTTCTTACAATAGCATCCTGATTTTTGCTCTGCAGGAACTATACTTCTTATACTGGATATAATCTGGCAGGGACCTCCATACAGATGCCCACAGTCCCCTGCTGAAGACAAGCACACCTGATGTAGACTATAACAAGTAGGCCCTCTCCTTGGAAACTAAATACCTAAACACTTGATTCAGCAAGTTTGACCCCTGCTCTGCCTAGGTTCCTACCCTTTTGTTTTTCTAGGTATTTTTGTTATCATTTTTGTTTGCTAGCTTTTAATTTTGATTAACATTTTGAACTTGATACACTGCTTTTCTTACAAATGTAAAAACAATTGTACAAACCATCATTCATTTAACCTTAACAAACCCCTAAGGAAGATCATTATTTCTATTTATACATGAGGAAGTTCATGCACACAGAAGTTAAGTAATATCTTGCAAGGTCACATCTATAGAAAGTGCCTGAGCTTAGTTCGTCTTAAGCTGGGGTTTTCTGACCCCAAATTTAGTAGTCTTTCTTTCCACCAACATAGCTACCGCAGTCGGAAACAAATAGGTTCACAATCAAGAGATCTAAGTCCTCTGCTTTATTTGGCTCATCTGCCTCTGGTGATTGTAAATTCTAAGGCAAAGTCTGCTCTTGTATTTCTTTGAGTCCCCAAGAATTGGTGTTCCAAATGTAGTCTTGAAAGGTCTTTATTAGACCCTTTATTAGACAATTCGTAATGAACATTCTAACCGTGAACACCTTGTTTGCTTATATAATTTAGAGCAAGCAGGCAACACTTTGTTCTTTAACAAATGAAAGTCTCTCCTCTGTTCTCACAACTTATTTGGGTTTTATGCCAATAAAAAAAAAAAGATGATGAATATTGGTGCCCAGTCGCATGCTGAACACTGATATGTATGCTTTCATTTAGCTCTCACAGTTATCCTAAAATACTATTCTGCTTTCCTTCACTTGACTGACAATAAAAGGGTTCAGAGGTGTTGACCACTTGTTGATAAATGAGTAAGTGCAAATATAGAAAAATGAACAATTAAAAAATATAGGTGAGGGGATAGAGGGGTATCCACTGTACAATTCTTTCAATTTAGCCATGTTTTAAATTTTTCATAATAGAATCATGGGGAAATTGATCATCATACTACAACTTCATATTTCCTTACTTAGCCCTATGAAACAACTTTATTATGTCTTAAATTTTCTTTAATCTTGAGAGCAAAAACAATTATTTTAAAGAAAAAGTGCAGGCAGGAATGAAGACAAGTGACAAGGAGACAGGAAGAGAGAGGATGAAGGAACATTTTATATTTTTAATTTTTATTTAGTTGTTCACATTGGTTGTTTCTCCCTGGACCCAGGACTTGAAAACAGGGGTATGCGGTCTATGTTCCTTTGTAGGTGATTGATCTAACTGCTACTCCACCAGGGTACATCATGAGAAAAATTTAGTTGGAAAATAAGTGGGGAAAGGTTTTGAAGATAAGAGACCTGAAAATTTTAATAGCATGTTATTTGAAGAGAATATAGTAAAAAAAAAAAAAAAAATGAAACAAAAAAAAATTCAAATCAGTAGAGAAAGATATCAGGGCATTTATGATTATTTACAGAAATTTAAAGAGACTAGAATAACTAGATATAGAAAAGGCTGAGAGAAAATACAAAACTTTTGAAAAATGTGTGTGTTCTTTTAGCAAGAACAGTTATTCCATGGTAACAATGAAAACTTTATGAGAGAATAAATGAGCACACATATCCTAAGGAAGGAATAAGGGAAGAAGGGAGGGAGGGAGGAAGGGAGGAAGGAAGGAAGGAAGGAAGAAAGAAGCACTTTTATGCATTAGTCAATTGATTTTAGTTATTGCCCCTGACCCTAGGTATCAAACCCAGGCCATTGGGCTTTTTACATGGTCTGCACCCCATCCAATGGTTAAGCATTCAGAGTGTAACTGATTTTAAACTTAATCCCAGAAGAAAAAATTTATTTTGCTTTAACCTAAGATCTTAAAGGCTACCTCTTTATAACCCTCAAATACTGCAATAACCTTAACGTATCTTACTATTAAATGGTTATCCGAGGTTGTGTTATCAAGCATTAAAGTGACTATAAATCACCTGTGAATTTTGCTAAAATGAAGATTCTGACTCATTAGGTCTCTGGCCTGAGATTCTATAAAACTATGGTTTAAGGATCAGTTGCCAGGGTTTAAAGAGAATCTCAGCATAAAACTTTGCTACATTATGTAGGTTCTGTTTATTAGAGAATACAGAATTTAATGGATCACTAACACTTCATTCGCTTATGACAATACTAATATTGCCAAGTACAGAGCAGTCCAACCAACAGTAAAGGTAAATTTCAGTCCATCTTACACTTTCTGAAATTCTCAGTAATGCAGGTATAAATGAGTGACCCAATATAAGAAATGGAGTTCAAAAACTATCATGGAATTCCTATCTAGTCTTCAAACTAAAAGCCCAAAACACAGAATAACATAGCATCAGGTGGCTGGCATTATGAAGTGGTTATCTCCATTTGGTGGGGGGGCGTTCTAAAGTATCTAGACTACATTTGCAGAGTCATTCATTAATTCCAGTAATATCTAACATCTGCTAAGTGCCAGACCTTAAAGGAATGGAAACATCAAAAGTAGCATTTCTCTAGTGGTCAATGGTTCTCATGCGTTTTCTGACCTTGATGGTACAAAGGATTGCACTTATCCCACTGAAATTAGGAGGCATTCTATATACAGTATTTTGCTGCGTATTATGTGCAGCCACGTTTTTGTCTCAAACTTAAAGGAAAACTATGTTTTGTTTTAATTTTTCTATTCAAGATTTAGTTTGTTAATATTTAGATACTTATTTTTTTGTACTATAAGATATTTAAGTTTTATTTTTTTAACATTTTATGGTACAAGAAATTTTATGTAACAGGGAAGTTCAGAGTCAAGATGATGACTTGGCAGAAGACAGACCCACATCCTGCTCACAGAGCAACTAAGAATTCACCCATTCTTCAGAAAAAAAAAAACACCGAGGAAAAGAAAGCACATAGGCTATAGAGATGCAGCAGCAAATTGCAACCACAAAGGGTAGGTGAAAATGTTAGATTTCAGAGATGCACCACAGATTTGGTGATGGAGGAGATGGAACTGTAGGAAGAACAAAGCCTCCCAGGAGACATGAAAACCACAGAGAGCCTGCCCAGCAGGACCAGGACATGGAGTCAGAGGAGAGGCAGTGGGAACGATGGACTGGTAGTTTGAATGTGAGGCCCAGAAAGAAAATTGCACTGGGTGCTGCCATAATTGGAAGGTATATAGGGGATCCTCCACCCAAACCCTCCTCCTACCATATTGCCCTGGAGCAAGTATCCACCTACTGGAAGTTCCGACCCCCCAGGTTTAAAGGAATAAAACAGTCTCCCAGAGGGAGAAACTGTCAGTACTACCAACTATTGCCTGCCAATGGAGGTGAAACAGCAGCCTCTCTGATGATGAGTTAATAGCAAGGTGGTCATTAGGGTTCAAAGCCATAACACTGGGGGAAGGTTCTGCATCTCCCACACAAACTCTAACCCCATAGGCTGAACTCTTAGGCCTCAAAAGAGGATCCAGATAAGAACTTAAACAAATCTAACCAGTGTTAAAACCCCAAAACTCTAGAAATCCCAGACTTCAAACCACAATCCGGGCTTATTCATTGCAGGTTGATACTGTACACAAGGCCACCATTTCAGGCAAACCTAATACATAAAAACATAAACAGAATTTCAAACAGAGCAAAGACACAGAGAAATATATGTGAAATGATGGATCTGATCAAAAACCATGATAAAAACCTAAATACAACTGACATATGCAAACTACCGGAGGTTGAATTTAAGGCAACAGTGACAAACATAATCATGGAAATCAAGAAAACAGGAGAGGAAGAAAAAGAGAACAACAAAAAAGAGAGAACAAATGAAGCAAGATCAAAGAAATGAAGAGCACAATAGCCAAGCTAAAGAACTCAATACACAGACTCAAAAATAGGATAGATGAAGCCTCCAAAAGAATCAGTGAGTTAAAAGATAGGGCAGAGGGATGAAATTATGAAAACCAGCAAAGAGATAAAAGAATTCAAAGAAGTGAAGACAGTATTCGAGACTAAGTTAATATCAAAAGGAACAACATTCACATCATAGGGATCCCAGAAGGAGAAGAGAGAGAAAAGGGGGCAGAGACCATATTTAAAAAAACAATAGCTGAGAATTTCCCTAACCTGAAGAATGACGTAAGCCTCTAGAGCCAGGAAGTTAAATGAGTTCCTAATAAAAGAAACCCAAACAGACCTACACGTAGAAACACTCTCATCAAAATGTCAAAAATATAGGATAAAGAATCTTAAAAACAGCCAGAGAAAAACAAGTCACACGCAAAGGAGTCCCCATATGATTGTCAGCGGATTTCTCAACTGAACCTCTCCAGGCCAGAAGGGAATGCCATGATATATTCAAAATGCTGAAAGAAAAGTAATTTCAACCTAGGATACTCCTGGTCCAGTTCTTTCTTATCTGTATTATAGTAGTCTCCTAATCCTGTCTCCTGGCCCTGCCCTTCCCAACACAGCAGTCAGAGATCCTTTTAAATCAGATCATGCCACACACAACTGGCTTCAAAAATCTCGCTCGGAAAAAATAGTCTAACTTCTTATAAATGCCTCCATACCCCTATACGACTGCCCCCACTCACTTTGCTCCAGCCAAACTATCTTCATTACCTTCTACCTTCTTCTGAACAGAGGCTATGTAATTAAGGCCCTGTTTATTAATTGCTCAGGCTTAATTAAGTAGAGAAATCAAGGGCATTTAGAAACTGTGAAAGAAAGAAAAAGAAAAGGAAAGGAAGACTAGGCCCAAAATATAGTCCTCATGGTAAGCCCACTGCTCTGACAAAGATTTAATGTTTAAGTTAATTTTAGTTTCTTTTATTATTCCTTTTTTTCCCCCAAAGGAACTATGAAGGCAGGAATGAAGGTGAGCAGGCAGGCAGGAAGAGAGAGAAGGAAGATGAATTTCTATTTAATTTTAATTTGTTCACAATGGTTGTTTTCCCCCAGATCCTGGACTCAAATCCTGGGGTATGTGGCTTGCGCTCCTTCAGAGGCAATTCATCTAACAGCTATTCCACCAGGGTGGGCCTATTCGCAGTTTCAGACCCTCCCAGGAATGCAATTCTGACCAATCTAGGTCAATAATAGCAAGTCATTTGCATGATAAGACCCCACCCCCCACAGCATTCTCTGAGAGACAGTAGCCTGTCCCTAAAACAATCTTTTTGCTGAAACAAACTTTGTCCCACCTTCTCTCTGATAATACAAACCTCCCATTTTGTGTGACCTCTGGCAAAGCCTTTCTGCTTCCAAGAAGGGATGCTGCCTGATTCATGAGTTGAAGCATTTAATAAATTCTTGAAATGTATCTAACTGAATTTTTTCTCACAAAACTTCTTTAGAAATTTGGCAGAGTAATTTCATGCCTGTTGAATCAAAGAATAATTTTTTAAGGTGAGGGCTTATATTTCATCTATCTTTGGAATTTTTACTTCTTAAAGCAAAGGTGCAGGCAGAAAAAGCCAACAGGAAGGCAAGAAGAGAGAGGAAAAGGAAGTATTTATTCAAATTTTTCAGTAGTCCCTCTTGGTTGGTTGTGTCCTGCTTCACCTCTGCCCCCACACACACTCTTGGGATGTGCATGACCTGTGCTGGCTGGAGATGGCAGATTTACATTAAACCTCCAGGGCGTATCTCTTTCGTATTGATAGAGGGTGAGCTCAGGACAGGGTGCTGTCTACTATCAACTCATTAGTTTCACAGGCTTGGACATTTGCAGGGGAGCAACTACAGGGAAATGACAAGATAAATCAAATTCGGTTCCAAATTTAAACAAAGATTGTAGTAAATTCCTCCTTGACACCTTGAGGGAGATCACTGGCGCTAGAATCAATCTTGTTACAAACACCTGTTTAAGGGCGTTTTAGGATATCCTCTTATCTCACATGAAATTGACCACCACAGCTGGGTAATCTTGTAATGATTTAAAAAGCTCCTTGCAAACTCCCAAGTGCCAGAGCAGGGTATTATTTACCTGCTCCACCAAACCTAGGTATAGCTCTTCCTGCCCAGAACACTGTCTCCTGCTTTGCTTTCTTTGTGCTCCATTTTCTCTAGTAAACTTAAAAAACTGCACTCTAACACTCAAGAATGCTTTCTTGAGCCATTTGCCACCGGATCCCAGAGCCCCCGCATCAGTATCGTATTTTTTCATTCTTTTTTTTCCCATAATATAGATTTTACAAAGTATTAGGCTAAAAATTAAGACAGGACAAAAAACAAAAAAAATCTCGCCTATTCCCTACAACATACAATTTGCCAAGTACTGCTTTAAATAACCTAAAATTATAACTCCTCCACATAGTGCTTATCCCATTTCTTTGCTCTATTATTTTTTAAATCCTTAATACCCATCACTATACAACATATTACACACTTAACACTCAAATCTGTTTATGGTTCATCTTCCTTTAAAAAAATACAAGTTCCAAGAAGGTGGATATTTCTCTGTGCTTGGCACAGAGCAGGAGGCATTATTTGGATCAACAAGTGAATGCACTCCATGCAGTAGCAGAGCTAACCCAACAGCCCACCACAGAGAATTGCTAATAAGGAAGAAATGGCTTCCATTTAAAATAGTGTGGATTCCTGCTCTCTGTCTCAGCTAGGTGAACACTGTTGTCTGACTGACTTCTTTGTGGAATTCTGAAGGTTCTTCTAGTAAACCTCCATAATAATCTAATTTTTGTCTTTGAGAACCAGATTTTAATGATTCCTAAAAACTCACTCGATATATATAATGGTTAGTCTTATGTGTCCATATGACTAGGTTCTAGTACTCAGCTGTTTAATCAAACAGTTATCTCGGTGTTCTGTGATGGTATTTTATAATTTTGTAGGTGTGGTTTCACTCCTATGTGTAATATAATGAAACAAATCAACATACAAATTCCAAAAAAACAGCGGGACTCAGGACAAGTTATGTGGGGGAGGGGCAAGGGGGGAAAAGCTGGTGGTCAGGGACACTGCAACGCTGGTGGAGGGTGTGGTGTGCACTAGAGTCTGAGGTGCAATTTCAATATCCTAAATGGAATTTAGCATTGTGAGCTAAAGAAATAATATTAATATAAACATAATAAAAGTTAAAATATAAATAATATAATATACATCAATTCAATAATATAAATCAATTCCTTAAGTCTCTCATATATATTATAATATAAAAATGCACACATATATAGTCTATTGGTTGTATCAACTGGATAACCCTCCTGAATAGATAATACATAGTAGATAAACAAATAGATATAATAAATAATACAAAAAGTAGCTTCAATGGTAGGAAAAGCCTTTTGGGACTGCATATTTCTAAGAATGAATGAAGTGATGTGTATTTCTATGTCAGTTTAAAACTCACGAGGAAACTGACTCTACTAACTTGGTACAGACTTTATGGTTCATGCCAATACTATGTTTTGATTCCTTTACGGGCCAGCACTACAGAAATTCTGAACGGTTTCATTTTTTCAATTATGCAAATTCCCATGATTTGGTGGAGCAGCACTTCGGTTCACGGCCTACAACGAGTGCAATCCACATACATCCCAAGGACCTGGGTTCTTGACCCAGGGCAGGGCTGAAAACCAAGACAAACAACTTAATCGCAAATTCCACAATTAACAAAAATAACAAACTTGTTTTTCCTTTTTCTTTAGATTTGCTTAGAATCAATTTTATTGCTGGTGGAAAAAACAACCCCAAAGCAAAGTGATGAAATCAAAGATCAAGCACCCCAGCCCCCACCCCGTGCTGGATGCAGCCTGGTGCCACCCCCACAGCGACCACAGAGCATCTGCCCTGGTGTACATCAGCCAGTCCTCCCCTGTCCTGTACCCCCTTGAGGACCTGTGAGTCCACCTCCTCCCTTTACTGAAAGTCTTAGGCCAGTCTCCTTTTTCTTGACTCTTTAAGCCCTCACTCCACTTGGGGAAACAGATGTTTATTCTGGACATGAGTCCACCAAACCCCAAGTTATTGATAACTTTAATAAAAAATCTTATCTTCTCAATATCAAATTCATCCTCGGCTCTTGCCCATTGGTGGTGACAAGAGGTGAGAACCTGGTGCTTTCACTTAGTATTTAGGCCCATTGTCAACCTCTTAGCTTTTTAAAATGACTTCCTTAGTTCCAGTTCTGACATTTCCCTAAAGGTACTTTCCCAGTGCCTTCATATTTCTGCTTGGCTATCTCCCTATCTGACTACTATAAAACCAAGAGGCCCAGTCAGGAGTTCAGTCATTTTCTCCAGAGTTAAGCTTTACCCTCTTTATCGCCATCACAATTTGGGGAGTTGATCCCTCCCCTTCCATTCCCCCTCCCCATTTACCGCAACCCATGGGACCACACGTCTGCTAGAATATTTCTTTTAAATGTGAATCAGATTCTCTTTCAGTATCACTTACACAACTTCAACTTACCTACCTTTTCATTCCCCAGCTCACTGATAATATAAGATCAATCTGGGGTAGGGACGTCTTCTAAAAAATATCTTTATAATTGATAGAGTAATATAAATAGAGTCAATGTGATGCAGTCTTTAGAAGTTCTTAAAGTCCACCAAAGGATAAAAAGCTAAGCTAAAAGTAAAGCTATCTGGGACATCTTGGAAATGTCATAGATCTATCTTTTGACCCAATTTTATTCCAAAAGAAACACATAAGTGAAAAATAAATACCTTTCAGCGGTTTTGCCTTGAGGATTTAGTCTAAAGGAAATAGAAGTCATACATGAGCCCTTACTATGGGCTATGTTAAACCATAAAGGCTAATAAATATTCCATTATTTTCTCTCCTTAACAAAAGTAGAAACTGAGATTTAAGAAATGCCAAGAAGTAGCGTCATACAGCTGGTTAATGGCAGAGTTAAGTTTCAAATCTTGGGCATGTCTGGTGGCCTAGCAGATAAAGCCATCAGCTGTAGTGTGCGCAGAAGCCCAGGGTCCAGGCTGGAGACCCAGGGCTGTGGAAACAGTGAAGACAAACAACCACTACTTCTTCCTGCTCTCTTCCTGCCTGCTGCCTGCTTGACTCTATTTCCAACCGCCACTTTCTTAAAAAAAATTCAAATCTTGTTCTCTCAAGCTGTCAGTTTTACTGCATCACAACACAATTTATTGTTTTATATATACATGCATTCAAGGTATAGCTGTTATGATTACAGGCGTTTGACTTGAAATAGCTTCTAAAGAGATCAGCATAGAACCTAGTTGGACAAATTTGGAAATGAGCTTCAATGTGGGATAATCAGAGAAGCTTCATTCCCATTTCTTCATTTTCCTATTTAAGTTCAAAGGAAAGAGGAAGTCGTTTAAGTACTAATGGTGTTGCCAGCCTCACAGTCTCCGTACAGAAGGGACTCCACTTAACGCTGATGAAATGGAAGGGACACAAGTCAATTTGCCATAAGGAAGAAAATGGAAATTCTGCCCACAATGGGAACAATGGATAGAGATTTGTCAAAACAAAGAACATAAAGTGAAGGAAGGAAATTTGTCCAGCCCCTGTTGTGCTATTTCATGACTATTTTTCCATTTGCTGCTTTCCTTTCGCTCCAACAAAGAAAAAGATTAAACCAAAGACTTAACACTTTGTAAATGTATATTGTCCCTTAGCAGAAGCTAAAACACTGCACTATAAGCCAGAGCATTCAAAATCGAAACCAGGGAAAACAGTGCTGGTGGCAAAGCTGCCCAGTTCTGTCTACAAAGGACTCTTTAAGATGTGATGCCCCTTGGGCACCTTTGGCTCAACTCTAATACTTTGTCCCTCACACAGACCAAATGCAAATGCAGATGTCCTGAGGCTTTTCCTTCTCTGAACTCATCACTACATTTTACACAGTTACACAACTTCCTGGCATCCATACTGGTCTTGAGGTTTTTTTTCCCAAAGAGCTACAGGCAGACAGCTGGAAACAACATCAGTAATCAGACAGGAGGTAAATTTAAAGTACAACACTGAAACAACAGGCCCAGAAAATATGGCCAGAAAATAATGCCCAGGGCACTCTTTTCTGGGGTTTCCCGCTTTAGCTGTCTGATGAGCTTTTCAGTGGTGAAAACTGCTTCTCCGGTGCTAGACAATCGGCTGTAGGTGTCAAAGACAGTTTAGGTCCTTTAAAAAACATCGCGTGCCCTTGTATTTGTCACTGCTACCTTTTTTTCCTGCTATGCCAAAGGCACTTAGTAGCCATTATGTTGTCTGGTGCTTCATCAAACTGCAGTTAACCGGACATCTGAAAAGGCATTCAGTGGCTTTCAGCTCTATACACCTGCCTCCACCCAACATGATCCAGAAAAACAAAACTTCTGAGCAAACAAATTCACAGATCCACTCCTGGGCTAGGTAGTTGTTTAGGATTATTTTTTAAAGAAACCTATTAGAAATTACCACGACTACCTACTGCAAGTTTTAGTTCAATAGTATGTGGTTTTAAAGAGTTATTTTTAATTTATATTTTTAAGGTTTCGAGAGGAGGTGTCTTTGCAACCTCCGGTCGTTTCATGGTGAGTTTTTAAACACTTGATATTCACAGGTTTGGTGCTAAAGTTCAAACCCCAGACCCTGCCCTCACAGGTCATTCAACTCGGATGACAACAGAGTTCCCTGGATATTCAGTTTGGTTGGACGATCCCGAGGACCTGGGTGTCTGTGTTGGGAAAGAGAGAAGGGGGCCGAGGGGGGACTGGAAGGACAACCTGCAGGCATCTGACTTTGCTGAGGACCAGTTGCAGTGGGCGGTCTGGAACACGTGCTCAGAGCCACCAAAACAAAAGGGACCCTGGTTCCAGAAGGACAGGGAAGGAGAAGGATACCTGTGCTTTGTGGGGAGCCCACCACTTGGTGCCAAGGCAGGTCCTGCTTTTCCCAGTGGCACGCTCTCTTGGGATCGACGCCCCCGGGATCCCCCCCCGGGCTTCCAAAAGAAGCCGATCTAGGGACGGTCCGTGGGTCCCGCTGGGTCCGGCTTTCTCCCCCTAAAACCCTGTGTCACCTTCAGACTAGGCATCTCCCCGCGGTCCACACTCGCAGGTGCAGGTTCTCCCAGCAGCGGCTTCCTGCACGCGCTGGGTTCTCAACCTCCGCGCAGCGCCCCCACCCCGTCCACCTGCTGACCTCGGCGCCCCCAGCACCAACCGCTCCCGCGGGCCGCGCGCGAGCCCAGCTCGGTCGACCTTACACGTGGCCACAGCGGGTCCGGACTGGCTGGTGTAGCACCTCGAGGCACACGGAGCAGTCGAAGGACGTGACCGGCAGCTCGGGGAGCCCCCGATGCTCCAGGGCCCGCGGGGTGGCCGCGGCCTGAGTGGTTTTGCCGCTGTCGCAGCTCAGCACCGAGCCCATCGCGGCACCTCTCTCCCAGACAGCTGGCAGGAGCTCAGCTCACTGCTGGATTGTTTGCTCGTCCTGCCGTGCAGGAAGGAAGTCCCTGCCCAGCTGCGACCGCCCCTCCCAGAGCGCCCAGCTGGTGCAGTCTAAGCGCTGCCCTGGCGCAGCGTCTGCCCTCAGTCTAGGGCGAGCAGAGGCTGCTGCTCAGCTTCTTGAAAGGATCTTTCACTTGCTGCCGGGGCTCAGGAGCCCAGGAGGAGGCAACAGCCGCAGGGTGTTCACTGTGAAGTCTCCGGGTCCCAGGAGAATTGAAACCTGAAACCTCAACCTGCAGTAGCTGTGAGCTTTCCAGGCTGGCGCTCACAACCTCTTCCCCTCTGTTGCAAGTGAAGGTAAGTGTGAGGCTGGTTTTGCTTTTTTTTTTTTTTGGCAGAGAACACTCGTAAAGTCATGGTCCGATCAGTTCTGCACTACTGAAATCCTAATAAGCTGCAAAGATGATCTATGGCCTAGGGACTCTCAAGACAAGTCTAACTACTGCGTTTGTCAACTCATTAATACTCCATTAATGTGGAAGTGTCCTGCGGTAGTGGAAAGAGTTCTGGACAGCTAATTCTGGGACAGGTATGCTGGCAACTACAGTCCCCAGTTTCTTCCTCTCAGGGTCTGCTGTTTGTAGATCTTTTACAGAAGACCAAATTTATTGTTTATTAATGTATGCATTTAATAAGATTCCTTTAGTGCCCACTTCTGGGACACAGTTCCCAGAAGCAAAGAAATCTCAGTTTACAAAGATCATACTGTGTTTTGTTTTTGTTTTTGTTTTTAAGGAAAGGTGAAGGCAGGAATGAAGACCAGTAGGTAGGCAAGTAGAGAGAGGAGGAAGAGATATTTTATTTGTTTTATTTAGTTGTTTGTCTTGTTTTTTCCCTCTAATCTCAGGAAGCGAACCCAGGTGCTTGGGATGTATATGCAGTGCCCTCATCCACAGTCAGCAGACTTGACCGCTATTGACCAGGGAGTGCTTAGAGCTTACTTTTAAATACAGACATATGTATAGATACATACGTATATATTTGTGTTAATTACATGTTCAGTTTTTAAATAATATGTAATATAAAATACATACTTACAATCATAAATGATACATAAAATCCCAGGATTTCACCTAGGTTTTCCTGGACTTAGCTTTTAACAAGAAGATATAAGCAATCAACCAATGAATAAATAAGATCATTTTGAGTAATAAGAAGCATGAGAAAGATCCAACAGGGAGTGAGGAGTTGGGGGAAGGTAAGAAGGTCAGAGACTTTTGCTTCAGGTGATATTTGAGCAGAGTCATGAATAATGAAAAGATTCAGCATTCAAAGATTTAGGTAAAGTTTGCTAAGCATTAGGAACAGTGAGTGACACAGAACAAAGAAGAGAACAAAGCAATGAGGAGTGTGAGAAACACGGTGGTAGAGTTGATGAAATAAGGTAGGAGACAGTTTGACTGTATTCAATCCTAAAAGCCAGGACCAAGAGTTTGAATTTTATTCCAGGTTCCATGATTCGATTTACTCTCCTGGGTGGTCTTGAAAGACAGGCACAACCTAAGAATCAAAGCAGAGAAAGCATTAGGAGGTTACTGAGTTAGCCCAAGTGAGGATGAAATGGCTTGAACTAGGGAGTTAGCTGCGCAGAATATGAGAGGTGTGCAGGTGCAGGATATATTTAGGAGAAGGATCTAGAAGGGCTTGCCAATGAATTGGATATGCAAATAAAGATTCTATCTTCCTTCTATCTTCAAAACAGAAGCAAAAAGCTCCCTTGATCTGTCTCTTAGCACCTGTCCTTTATCCTCTTTAAAACCAAATTTCTTGACCTGATTTTCTACCATTTATGTCTCCATTTCTAATTATTTGGTCTTTATGCAGTCCAACCAAAGTCCTACATGATCTTACTACTTTAATAACTATACTCAGCATAACTTTGGTGGCAAGAAATAGGATATTTACTTTGGAAATTTATTATCTAATATCAGAAATTATTCCAAAGGCAAGCAGTTCCAGAGTTACTCAACAGTTCAAGGATGTCCTCAAGGCCTCAGGGTGTCAGTAGTGCTTTCCTCATGGTAGAAAGAGCTCTAATGATCACATCTAGACTGTGTAGACAAAACAATCTCCAAAAAGATAAAGGAAAGTTAGAGGTTCCTCCTTATAGCTCCCTGTCTTTTGTGGATTGGGTGGGGAGGTGGAGAAAGTATTTCCTAGAAGCTCTTTCTGAGCAGTTACATTTCATGGGTCCAAACTGCTTCCCATGACCATTCTAAACCAGTCACTAGCAAAAAAAAGCAATGAGGATACTCTAATTTAAACTGATGATGTATCCCACTGGGCTTGACACTTCAGCTATGTGAACAATATAAGAAGGAATTCTTTTACAGAGAAGGAAGAGGATAAGACAGTTGTATAGGCCAGTAATAGTCCTACCCAAATACCATTTGTGGCCCCATCTGTTATCATTCTCTCCCTTATTCTCCGTAACCCTAAATTTCTCAACTTTTTCCATTCCTTGAGTGTACTAAGTTTTCTCTGACATCAAGATACACTAATAAAAGTGATGACAATTATGTTGGTGTCAGCCAGAGAATAACTTCACAATCTAGACTCTAGGTCCTGAAGTGTGTCGAAAGTATAGATTAGTTTAAAAGAAATTTAAAGGCCCTTACTCAAGATCTCTGGTATCAAGAAAGCTAATATAGCTCAGTAAACCAAAAAGAGAGCCCAATTTCCAGAAAAAAAAGTGCGTATTTATTCCTTGTGGGAATGATGAATATGAATGAATTTGTAATTTCAAGTTGTGTTGAAAGTGTGAGACAGGCAGTCTTATAGTCTTTGAAAATATAAAGAAAACTTAAATGTCCAAAACAGGGAAATATTTTTGTAAAGTATGTCAATTTACTCAATAAATAGATAAAACTAAAAAATATGGAGCATACCATGTCTAGGCCTATTTGCAATATTTTATTTATGATGCACATAGTAAAAATAACATGTGAATATGTATTAGAGTGTTGTTTGTAACAGCAAAATATTAGAAACACTTTAAATGTTCACCAGTGGAAGATTGCTTAGATACATCTGATAAAGCACATCTTGAATATGGGGTAATATTCTGCTATTGAAAAGAAAGGCAACTTGACATCCCTTGTGGCTCCTGTGACTGAGGCAGCCAAGGCACAGTCCACGCAAGGTCCAAGGATGTGGGGTAGAAAGGTGGGGCTGATTGCTAAAAAGAAAAGAAAGGCAACTCTGTGACTGCCTCAGAGAAAGCTCTCCCACCTATGACTAAGTGAAAAAATATTAATTTATCCACATATACACTTATATTAATAAGTGATAAATACATAAGTGCACAACTATATATACTATATAATATTTTAATGTTTAAAATATATAAACATTTATATGGATAAATTTTTAATGGATGATTTTTACACATTTTGACATTTGTACGGTGTGCATCTACTGCAGTAGACAAAAATGAATCATTTTAACATGGCATACACTTTAACACAACAGTTTTAATCCTTGAGCTAATGCGTGTACAAACATGTACACAAGGAGACAAAACAGCAATGTTCAAGAACTGTTGTTACCAAAAAGGAATGGGGCTGGTGGGGGCAAATGGTGGTGGAGCCCACTGGACAATGGGGAAGATCAGTTGGTGATTTGGTGGGGGCGGGTGTGGTGTGTTGAAATATATCTAAGAAATAGGGAACCTAAACATAGGAAATTATTCTAATGTGTAGAATAATTTCTAAAATAAAAAATAAATTAAATTTAAAAAACCAAACAGCAATGTTCTTTAAAGCATTTTTTGTAATAGCAAACATTTGCAACCACAAAATTTCCATTCATAGAGGAAAAACTGAATATATTATGGAACATACCACACTGTGGAAGGCAATGCAGGAGATGAAAACAAGTCAAAATATTATCGCCCTTAAATATCAAGTATTTAAGTGCTTTAGGTGTCAACTAATTTGATGCATAACCTATGGCATAGGTAATTAATACCATCATCATTATTTTCCAGCAATCAGAGAAAAAGTTGCAAATAGTTTCAAAACTTGCTCAAGTCACATTTGCAAAAAGTACAAACTCTTAATTGTCAGTGTTTTTGAACTTGCCCTTCTACTCTGTGCTGTTCTTCCTCTATTTGGGATAACAGAGCTCTCTCTAAGACATTGTTAACTAAAAAGGGAGGCTAGTGAAGAAAACGAAAATCATAGCAAACACTTATGAAGTGAAAACATGTATTTCTCATTGGAGGAAGGCAGTAAAGTATATTTTCGAGATTCTATCTCTGTCTCTCCACTGAGTGACCTCCACAAGACACTTCTGTTAGTCTGAGTTTCTTTATTATAAAACACAGGCCATGTTTACTTGCAGACTTTCGTGAGAGGTCGAATGCAATAACATTACCCACAGCCTGGCAGAGAGTGCAAATCAGTGCTGGTCTCTCTCTGACCTTATCCATTCTGCAAACATTCAGTGAGCAAGCATACCTTATGTCACCTTGTCACGGCACACTGGGGCCAGTCAGCAGCAAGTCTTGGAGGAGCGGACAGCTGTCTGTCTGCCAAGCATCTCCTACCTTCTGCACTACACACTCTTTCTTTGCAGGAATTATCCTTTCTTCCATCCATATGGCTGTGGTGGGGCTGCTAATCACAGTGTCTATTTTTACGCCTCGTCATCCTCTCTGAAGCCCAAACCCAATTGAATAAGAAGTTCCTGTTGCTGTGATCTGCAGCTTCCCTGGTGTCTGTCCTTCCTAAGCTTAGTGAGAGACTTCCTCTTTATCTCCTAGCTGTGTAGCATTTAACCAATATTTCATTTTTTCTTAATTAATGTATTCTGTTAGCAGCCAAACTCACTGATATAATTATCTGGTGTCCTAAAGGATTCTCACGACATAGCAGGTAAGATGGACAGAATTAGACATTACCCTCAGTTTTCTGCTAGCAGGTCTCATTGCAGTTTGGTGCTCTATTTCCCAGCTAGCACATGGGGAGGGGGTGCGGCTCTAAGCATCACATTCTGATCACTGCAATTTGTTGCAACTGTGGACAGTCATGCCATCCTCAAAGCAAGCTCTTCTTCCAGAAATAACTCAATGGATACACTGTAACTTCCAGCGATAGTACAGCTGGGTAATGTTTGAACTAAATCCACATTTGGAGAGTTCTACTTCAAGGAGCAGGAAATCCTGGCATGCTGAGGACAGGGAAGGATTGTAGAAAGTTTGTGACTCAGTTCTCTCATTTTATAGATGACTACACTGATTCCTGATGAGGTGAAACATTCACATTATTTTCTTCAACATTTCAAACAGACACATTTGAAAGAAAAATTAAGTCATTAAGTACCTGGAAAGCATGGGCCTATTTGTAAGAGAGATAATCTACTTGGAGAGGCAAGATACACCAATTCAAAAATAGTGAGAATTTAAGCAATGATACATAATTTTAGCAGTATTCAAAAACAAAATTAGAATATAATGAAGCATGATTAACTGCATACAAATAAAATATCATTTTATTATTTTCATAATGGGAACTATTATACAAATAATTTTCCAGTGGACATTTTTCTCTTACCTAGCCAAGTAGCCATTTCTTAAACAGAAGAATATCAATTATTTAGGTTTAAATTTCAAAATATGTGATTGTGCTTTGTGCTGCCATTTATTAGTAAATGACAGATAAATTATGTCTATTCTACGGGAGGTGAACATATATTAAGGAAATTTCCCATTATGAAATGTTCCTTTAAGCTTATAGATCATAATAAAAATGATAAGATATATTTTGATTATTATGTACCATGTAAAATGTCATGTATGTGTATATACATGTAAATGCTGTAGCAACTAAACCATGTGTATGTGTATATTTGTATATATCACTATACACCCTAATGCACCTTTATATAAGTATGTGTATATAGATTAATGTTTACAATAACGACTTTATTCTTATTCCATTTTCAAATTGTCTTAGAGAGCATAAGTAGCTATCCCAAACCAAACAATTCTTATGTGGCGGAGTCAGAGTTTGAAAGCACATGATTCAGCTCCGGAGTCTCTGCTTCTGACTGCTGTGCGAGCGTGAAGTCCACAGCACCAGTATCTTTCATTGTGCCATTAAATATACAGACAGAGCTGCCCCTGTCTGCTGCTGCTGCTGCTGCTTCCCCTGCCGTGTTAACACTCAGCGCTCTAAGTTCCCATCCAGAATCCTGAAAGTAACACAGGATCTTGCAAAAATGAGAGGACTTGGCTTTTTAAGACACAACATAGATAACAGATCTCACAATATTAAAGATGTACTGGGTATAAAGCAGATATAAACTTTATTATTATCGTTGAACAGATAAAAAACTTGAGCATATAAACAGTTCTAGTACACTGACTATTTCTATCTATATGCACACAATTTGAAAAACACATATGGAAATTTGGTAGCAGTTAAATTCCAGTGATCTGGAGTGGCCACAGCAAATAGTATATGGATTTTTTTTAATAGAAATTCCTGGAAATATTAGTGATAAGAGCTACTCTTCTACATCTTAAATTAAGAAAGCAACTTTTTAGAAATAAAAGCATAGCTAAGTGCTGTGGGTATCACCTTTTGACAGTATATAAATTTATATCAGTTGCAGGATGCGAAAGAGTAGTAGTGGCCTCATGTTGAAAAACAATGAAGAAAGCCTAGTAAGCAAGCGCTAGAGCAAATAAACTTCCTGCAGTGTTTTGTCCCTTCCCCTGCTTACCACTGCCTCCCCTGCCACCTCATTTATACTTAGTCTTCAGCTCCTTTGCATGAGCGATAGGAAAAGTGGGGCAGGCTGAGGAGACATAGTTCACAGAGGAATTATGTGCCATGAGCAAAGTAGGTACAAACCCACAGCCTAGATGGGATGATGACATGCTGTGTAGCAGCTCTCTAAACACCACGCCACATCTAATAAGCCTTCTCACCACTGGTTCCTGGCCAGGTTAGATGGGGTGATGGCTAGATGAGGTCACTCTCCGTCTCCTTATAATTGGCAACAGAGTGGTCACTTAATATTGTGATTAGGCTTATTAATTTTAACATTTCAACTGGGATTATCAAAAGTGTATCAAAACTATCAAAAATTGTCCAACGTCAATGAATATATTCTATATTCAAACAATATATCAACACTAGCAATAGAAGTTTTATACTAAAAGCACTATGTCCAAGACTAGATAAAATATGAACTTAAATTCATAAAACCTTCAAGGCACTGGGTAAATGGGTTTATTGTGTGGACCCAGAATATGCCACAATTGTTTTCTTCTTTATGTGCACGGCTCGAAAGCATTGCATTGATCTACCCTTCTATTGATACCAATACAAAACTGGCTACTCCTTCCCACATGTTAAAGCAGGTGTTATTAAAATGTCAGCATAGGACTAGTAAGCAACTTTGTATTCAGAAACTGATCAATAGTCTGTCAAATTTGAAGCTATTAATTTTTACAGATAAATCAGAAATTATTCCACTTTAAGACAAATAAGCAGTTGTAGTTTTCCTTCACAATTAAACTGTATTTTCGTACTTGTAAAACATAATACATGAACTAGAAACTGAAATGGCAATATTGCTTTATTACATTTGTTTCAGAGAATCATCTGGAACTCCTTTACCAAATGAATGAATAGTCAAAAGGTTGAACAGAAACTAAATTATTAATAGTGATATGTAAGGGCATGCAAGCTGCTGAGATCGGACTATTGGAACATGTAAAGCCAAAGGATGCAGGTTCAAGACCCAAGTTAGAGACCCTGCACCAAGATGAAAAACCAAAATGAAAACAGTAAGTTCATGAATTAATTTTAAAAAATGCTTCTTACTCTTCTGCTTTCCTTCCTGCCTACTTGATGCAAAGAAAAAGGGGAAAGAGAAGGAAGAAGGTAGGAGAAAAAATGAAGTGCAGGTTCCTGGGCTGACATCATTGTGGAGCACCGGTATCCTTTCCTTCTGATGCCCCCTCCATGCCTACCTCCTACTAAGGCAAATGACAAGATAATTGCTGCCTAGCTGTTCAGGAAACTTTGCTAGTGTCCCCGACACATTGTCATAACCCTAATTCTTGCTGCACCCACCGTGGCCAGGGGACTACCATGTGCTGAGATGAGGCTCAACTTGCTGAACTAACATCTGAAAAGCAGGATGGAGATTCATCGGGGCACTTCTCTCGAGACCATGGCAGCTACTCTAGGATGAGTGTGGAATAGACAATGGAGTTTCCACTATGATGACTCAGGAGTCCCCTTGGGCTCACTTTTGTCCTTGCAAGACCCCTTCCTCCTCTTTGCTACAAAGCAATAGGTGTAGTATGAACAACAATGACTGTGGAGTCAAAGGGCCTGAGAATTTTTAGATTCTTCTGCGTTTTCTTTCTGTCCTCAGCAGAAGCTGTCCTTCTTTGCTTAAAATAGACAGTGTCGTGTTTGGTCTGCACTAAGGAAACTTTGCTCCCGTTTTGCCGCTGTTAAGACACTGGAGACCAGAGACGAGCCAGAGAGCGCACTGATGGACATTCCTGTTGGCCATGCGCAAGCTGAACCCACCACCACTTCATCTGCGCTATGTCTGCTTGTATGTTTTTATTGTCCGCAAAATACTCAGCAGTGGTTGTAGGGTGCAGGTGGCTGAAACACAGTGGGAACTATTCACATGTTTGAGAGGCGACAAGAGTACACAACTCTCAAAACAGATTGCCTAGACTTGAACCAATTCGGGCACTTATCAGCTGTGTGACCTGGACAGCTGACGCAACCTTTCTGTGCTTCAGTAGTTTCACCTGTGAAACAGGGTTAATAATGGAACCCACCAGGTAGAGTTGTGAGAACTGAATTAGTGTACGTGAAGCACTTTGAAGAGGGGCTGATAAAGCCTCTCTATTTCTTTAACATTGTTATCATTTATTATCTTAGGTAGAATTTCCAAGAATAGTCTTTGAGACAGACAGGTCTTAGGTACAGGAAAGTTACTAGGTAGTATTCTCAGGATCAACCATGAGAGAAAGAGAGTGGGCTGAGAGAGAAATGAACCGTGATGCAGTTGTAACACAGCCCATGGGGAGAGAATGGCAGGGAGCTGTCTTTCATTGACTTCTTGGTCTTACCCCTCATTACACGCCCTGCCTTCTAGTTAGATGAAGGCTCCCCTGAGAACAGGTGTAAAGTGAGGGGAGGACACTTTCAAGGATGGGATGTGGCTATGAACCATTAGTAGATGTTACTCCTGGCAGTGGGTGGCGATGAGTGTCTTGGCCATGGTGGGGTGATCGAGGTGGTACACTACAGCATCCCCTAATTAATCACCATCCATGACCCACTTCTATGAGAAGCATTTCCCCAGGAGACAACACAAAGACTCATCCACTTATGCTATCAGTGCCAAGTTCCACAACCTGGGCACTGCATTGCCATCTTTATCAATTCCACCAATAGTTCCTTAGGGGATCTATGCCTGAATGATAAATCACTGCTAACATCCCAGAATACAAAGAGTGAGATAGTTGATTTAAAAGTTGGAAAATGGGAGAGTGGATAACAAGGCAGAGTTCCTCGACAGGAATGGCAACAGCTGTCTGCCAGGCAGAGATGGGTGAAGCTCTTGGTCAACCATATTGGCAGTCTAAGGCTCTGCCCCTGAGGGAATTGCTTTTCCATCACCCTTATTGAGTCCTAGTTCTGTCTTTTGGGAGGAACAATTTCTACCCAATATCATCTTCGACTAAGTCTGGAGTGAATATCATCTCAGAATCCTCTTCTTTGGGCTACATTTAATTAAGCAACATTTTCTGATGGTAGGTTTTCCAGGTCTTAGGGATTACTTGGATATTGAAAGGTTACAAAACGTTCACCACAAGGGTGCTTCCCCAAGGATTGCAAAAATAAATTCCTATTGGCCTGGTCTTATTTCATTCTTGAAATAAGAATGGCCTAAATAACTTATGTCTGGGACCCTGAAGTATAAGTATTGGGTAACAAGATGGGTGTTTCAGGTTGCTATATATCCCGATTCTGTCAGTTGTCCCTCAACCATTTGGCTGCCATACAAAGGGAAAATGAAGCAATTGATGTTAGGGAGTGTTTCATGCATTATCTATCAGTAATTCAACTATATCAACTGGTTGAACAATGAGGATATATAAAAGGGATCATGAATTTTGAAAATGTGGGAGGATAATGTCCATAACACTAAGTGTCCTATATTGACTGCTTCTCCAAGAATACACCAAATGATGGAGGATGCCAGTGAGGAGGGAGTCTCCTGAGGCCCCTCGGGGCCCTGCAGCTATTTCAGAGCCTTCCACAGTGCTCTCCAGGCAGAGAGGTCTCAGATACTGATCCTGGCGGGGGAGGAGACTGTGGAGGTCAAAGAGGTAAGGACAAGGACATAAAGATCAAGTCCCTAGAGGATATCTATTTCTTCTTTCTCCATCAAGGAATCTGAGATCATTGATTTTTATCCTGAGGGCATCCCTCAAGGACAAGTTCTTAGATGTTATGCCTGTGCAGAAGAAGACCCATGCTGGCCAAAAGACCATATTATAAGGGTCATGTCATTCTGGGGGTTAAAGGCTCCAAAGAAATAACCACTGGTATGTTAGGGTCCATCATCCTGGCCCAGCGCTTCCTAGTTCCTGTGCAGCAAGGCTACTGGAGGAACATGACCGGCAAGCCCAAGCTCCACCCTGTCCCTTGCAAGATGGCAGGCTGCTGTGTCTCCATGCTGGTGCGCCTCAACCCTGCACGTAGAGCCCCAGGCATAGGCTCAGCCCCTGCGCCCAAGAAGCTGCTGCTGCTGCCTGGCACTGACCATGGTTATACTGAGGGAGCACTGCCACCTTGGCAACTTCACCGAGGCCACCTTTGATGCCATCTCCAAGACCTACAGCTAGCTAACCCTGACCTGTGAAAAGAGATCCTGTTTCCTAAATCTCCCTACCAGGAAGTCACTGGCCACATTGTCAAGTCACACCAGGGCTCTGTGCAGAGGATGGGGGCTCCAGATGTGGTCACCACTCAGGTTTGGGATGAAAAAAATAAAGTGAATTTAAGCCTGAAAAAAAAGGAGTGCCAGACTATACTTTCACCTAAAGAATTGCTTATGAGACATGATCTATGAAGAATATAGTTTAGACAAAAAGGCTTAACAAGGGATTATGAGAGCAGCAGGGAAGAACAACTAATTAATTTATTTGTCCTTGGAACTGTACTATCAAGTCTTTTAATTGGTCATTTCACATTAGATGTTCTGATTTTTGAAATCATTAATGTCAAGGATTAAGTAAACATGCAATAATTGATTGCTTTGCTGTCTCTCCAATTAGGTACCTGATCTCATTCAACTTTATAAACCTAACTTCTAGCATAAGATCTTAAACAAGGCAGAAAAATGATAAAAGCTTTCAAATGCAAGTGGAAGCTCCTTCTAACTGGTCCAGCTTTATTGACACTTAAAAAATGAGCTCTGCTTGGAAAGAAACTTTTACTTCTTTAATCTAGTAACTTATCTAGCATATAATGCAAGAATATAGGTAATTCTTTAAAAATTGAATCAATGTCAACATAACTTCATAAACGAATGAAGTCCTGCTAATTATCTGAAAATGGTTGAAAATATTTGCTTTCTTATGGATATATGTATAAATATATATGCATATAAATGCAATCTGTATTAATGTAGTGAAAACTGTAGCTTATATGAAAAGCAAAAATGAACAAGTTTTTCAAGGTCTTATTTGTCCAATGATTATGAGAACACATGAACATCGTCATTTGAATTTCACCAACTCCCAGTCCATAGTCACTGATGCAGGCTCTCTTCTACCTGCTTTCAGTTTGACCAGAAGTATTTCTGGGGGTTATCATGAGGCTCCCACATTTGCTTGCAAGGCTACCCCCATTGGCCACTGTCATTCCTTCACAGTACCTCCTTCATCGGATGCCATTTTATGGGTGTTGTTACATATTACTGCAAGGATATCCCAAATCTGGGCCTAACACAAGTGTTTGTCTGGCACTCTAAGCAGTTTTAAAAAGCACCACTGTCTTGTCAGTTACTTCTGCTGACAGGAGTATCTTTCCATATCAACAATTATCATGATATTAACTATTTTATACTGGCTCAATGGTTGGTTCATTATTTATTTAGACACATCAGAATGTATATAATTATACCATATGTTTTAATGACATTTCATGCATGATACCATGATACTCAGTCCCTATTATTAGATTTTGATTATTTTCTTTTTTTTTATTATAAATAACACTGTAATGAACATCCTTGTAGTCAAATCTGGCACATTTCCTTAATAGTTGTTTAGGAGCGTAGTAGCTAATTTAAACTGTTTTACATGCTTTCAAAAAGCAAGGCAATGATTTCCTAAATAGTTCAAGGACTGAATAGTTTTCAGAATTTAAAATAGGAAACACTAACAATCATACCACGCATACCAGGTTAATTGCCAGCTACAGTTGTTCAAGGAAGAGCTGTCCGGTGGTCTTGAGAAACTATCATTTGGACTACATTGCTTTTGTATAGAAATGGTTCACCATCAAGTAAACAATGTGGCTTTGGAATAATTTTCAGATATTTTTCATTGCTTCATGTTATAATCAATCCATTTGAAGTTAAAGAAAAGCACATCTGAAAAAGAAATAAGCTCTTTATATTTTACTATACTTTAAAGCTATTTAAGAAGTATATACATTTAAGCATACTGGAGATATTGGGAGAATATATAATATTATATAAAATACTAATATTGGGAGAATGGGAGTTCTACTTTTTTTCTCTTTTTTAAATGGAGTTCTAATGTAGGCAAAGAGAGGACTTAGCAAGTTTCTAAAGCAGAACTAGCTGTTTGATTTGCTAGGACTCTATGCAAAATCCTAAGTGAAAAATACAATTGAAGAAGATTGCGCTTTCAGTATTTATGTCAGTTGATGTTTTATTTAACTGGTTGATTTATTTATGTGAATGAAGTTTTAATTTCTGGTTTGCTAGGGGGCAAAACCCAGGACAATTCTCTTTATCTTTTTCTAGTGTACTGTTTTTCATAGAGGAAAGGTGCATGTAGGAATAAAGGTGAGTATGCAAGGAGGAAGAAGCATTTTATTTACTGTATTTTACTTTAATTGTCCCCCAGCCACCCTGGACCTGGGACTCGAATCCAGGGGTATGTGACTTGCTCCTAAGGAAGCAATAGGAAGTGGAAAGCTATAAGCACCAGGCCTGACGCATTACTATAAAGTTAAATGCTCAAGAAGTGATGGAAGCAAGGGCTGGTGGAGCAGTGGTTAGTTCAGTGGCCTGCACTATTTCAGAGGTGATTGGTTTAACCACTACTCCACCAAGATAGGACTCTGTGATAGTATATTTCTCTGTAAGCCATGAAATCCCAGTCATGATGTCTATACTGAGTGACTTATATTTTACTTGCCTTCCTAAAATAAAAATAGCTATCCTTTACATGTACCATGCATTGCAGTAAGACCTCTAATTCCATTATTTGGTTTAACATGATAATAGATCTAGTTAGCTTTAATATACAATTAACAGAAACTAGACTCAAGTCGCTTAAACAGTAAGAACTTTACTGGCTCATTTCATAGGAAGAACAAAATAGGACTGACTTCAGATGGGTTGATCAGAGTTCTGGCTTCATTTCCCTGCAATTTTGTTCAATCCTGCATGTCAATTTTCCTCTGAAGCTAATCTCCCTGGTGGTGTGGATTGGGGGGTGGTGGCAGTTGGGGTGACTTATGTGCTTTTTGATAGATGGAGTAAGAATGAGAATTCCTGTTGTTCCTCTAGTATAACACGGAAAAACTTTCCCCCAACCTTCATTAAGTCCTTTGTATTAGTCAACTTGGGTTGCCATGACTAAATACCATGGACCTCAGAGCTTAAAATATTTTATTTTCTCACAGTTCTGGAGACTCGAAGTCCAGCATCAAAGTGCATGATACCATGGGCAGGTTCTGGTGAAACTCTCTTCCTGACTTGTAGACTACTGCCTTATCTCTCCTCATTTAAGAGAGAGAAAGACACAGTAAAGAGGGCTGGAGAGAGAGAGAGGAAGGAGGAAAGGAGGAGGGAAGCAGAGAGCTTGCTTGCTGGAATTTCTTCTAAGGGGACTAATCTCTTCATGAAACCCACCCTCATGATATCTAACCCTTGTGACCGCCCCAAATCCCTACCCCTAAAAACAATTTCATCAAATCAGGAGTTAGTGCCTCAATATATTAATTTTGTGAGGACACAACCAGTCCATAGAATCCTTCTTCATATCTCCTTAGCCATCCCTAACTCAAGCATTAGCAAAGAGAATGAGATTCTCATTATTGGCTTAGATGGATCAGCTGAGGCTAAATAAAGAAATTATTTGGAGGGATAAGTTACAAATCTATGGTCAAGCAGGCTCATTCATAATGAGGAACCGGAATCTGAGAGATGTGAAGAGACCTGCCCCAGGGCAAGCATACAGGGAGTGGGAGAGCAAGATTTAAACTCACCTGAATCTAAAGCCCTTCATGGTGTTACATGACACAAGCATCTCTTGTTTGATTTTCTAGTTTGCAGTCTAACTGTCCCTTCCTGTTTTAGGCTGTTTTTTCTCAAGCAGATACCTTGTCTTGGCCCTTGAAACCTGAGTGCACAACCCAAGACTCTGAGCTCCTGTTCCATCTAGGGCTCAGGCATGCAGGGCCAGGCCCGAAAGTAATGGTTCCCCACTGCTCTTCCACCTGGTATTATGACCTTTTACCAACTACTTTTTACCAACTACTCTTTACTTACCATCTTTGTTGGAATGCCACCTTTCCACTTTCCTGAAATCTGCACTCCTGGTAAATCAGGCTAACTCAAGAACTGCAAATATACATTCCATTATTAGATCTCCTTCCACTTGTTCTTACTAGTCAACCTAATTGAGATCTCAGATTGGTTTTTGCCACCTTCCTGGTAGAAAATACATAAACTTTGAAGTAACATACTATGATACTGCCAAACACGTGTATCGTGATTTATAATAATACATATATAGCCTTTGCCCCTGTTTCTAGCACAGAGCATTCAAAACTCATGGAATTTCCAAGTGATAAGACTCTTGGGATCATCTTTTGTTATAGTATTTGGTCTTTTGTCCTTGGTTTCTAAAAATAGAACCAGAGCCTTGAAAGTGAGAGAATGTCATGTTATTCATAACAGCCCCTCTCAACCTTATCTGAGTTTATGCTAATGAAGTTACTGTGGGAAAACTTTTATGGTTGGGAGCTAGTTACTAGGAAATTAACCATGAATATACAGTTAGAACTTGCAGTCTCACTCTCCCCCACCCCCAGATCCAAGAAGGGGAGAGGGGCTACAGGTTGAATCAATCTCAAACGGCCAACGATTAATCTGTCATGCCTATGTAATAAAGATTCCATAAAATTCAAAAGCATGGGGTTAGGAGACCTCTGGGTTGGTCAACATTATGGACATATGGGGAGAGTGAGATACCAGGGAGAGTATGGAAGCTTCTAGTGCCTTCTCATATATTTTCCCTATGCATCTTTTCCACCTGGCTGTTCCTGAGATAAATTCTCTTATGGTAACCTGCTAACCAGGTAAATAAACATTTTGAGTACTAATGTCTGACCCTGAGTATGATCTACTATTATATTAAGAGAGGAAGGAAGGAAAGAAGGAAGAAAGGAAGGGAGGAAGGAGGGAAAGAAGCGTATTTATGTATTTATTTTGCCTGCCCTGGGTCTCAAATCCAGGTCCTTAGGCTTTACATGGTCTTCAGACCAGCCTTTCAGTCTCGAGCCACAGGGTCATGGCCCAAACCCTGACTACAGAGAGAGACACTGATGTTTATGTGCGTGGAGGGAACTGCAGCACACTGGTCACTCTTGATCATTCATTTAACATCCAGGGTTTCTTCCAGCTCTGTGGCTAAAACCTCTTCTAGAGGTTCCTCTAGATGAGCGCACTGAAGGAACTCATGTGAGATCCCTTGAAAATTCCTTCTGCAGCTCCACTATTATCATATAAGGAATACTGGGTTGAGTCAGGAGTCCTAACATGTAGGAATGATACATTAACTAGATTAAGATATTGCAAACTTGGACAAATTACTTAATGCTTCTGTATGCCAGCTATATTTAAAACAAGGAGGTTGGACAGAGGTTTTGCACCTTTCCCCCTGCACATAGATCTGGGTCTTTTCTGATGTTTTTGACCCCTACATAATCCTGAGACTTCTTCTCCCCAGCCTTTCCTCCCTCTTACTTTCTTTTGCTCCCCAACCAATTCAGTTTATTTGAAATGTGTGATTCTGTTTTTTTCTTAATGACTAACTTTTGAAAATTTTTTTTGAGAGTCTGCTTTTTGCTAAGCATTATATCAATTGACAAAGATGCAATGATGAACAAATAATTTTTACATCCTGGTCCTAAAAAAACCTGTTTAGACGAAATGGTGATTCTTAACTGTGTCTCTTAACTGTGCACTTAGTTCAAGTGCAATTTTAATAAGGGCATTTCTCACATAATAATTATTATTACTACAGAAATCATTCCATTTTACTCAACAACTACTCTTCCCCCAAAGTAAACTCATTTTTACATCAGAAAATAGATCATGCCAGGTTGTAGTTTAGGATGCTTCTACAACAACAGCCCCACTTTGTTCCCTTGGAGAACAGTCATGCTCCAATAAGGTTCCCACAAACAACAGCTAGTCACGGTCCACATTAGTCTCCTGCTCTAAATCCTACACAATGCACTTGTGTTCAGGCAGGAATCATGTCTGAGCATCTGACAGACTGATTTGAAGTGAAGTTGAATCAAAGTGTTATTGGTGTTAATACAGTTATTCCTTAAAAAGGATACAGTGTCAAAACTGTCTACAATATCCATGCTAAGCGTAGATATGCAATATACTGAGCAGGTGGATACAAAATTAAGTGTCCTTAAACATTTAATTCTATATTCTACAAATTTTCTTGAAAAGCACACCCACAAACAAACAAGCAGCGAAGTATGTTAAGCTATTCCTTGTACAACATTAGAAATACTTTTGGAATGCCTACGGTGTACATGGCAGACACTGTAAAATTTGTTTTGTTTTGGTTTGTATTCCTATCTGTTAAATGACATAGAGAATGTATTCTCCCCACATGATGGAAGAGAATTCCTGCATAGCACTTTGAACTGGACAGACCACATCTGGAACACTGTGCTCAGTTCTAAGCACTGCAATTTTAGAGGAACACAGACAAATGGAAGCATTCTTAGAGGAGTGGGAGGAAAATGGAGAGGAAACTTAAAACCATACAAAGACAGAACTACTCAAGACAGTGTATGATTTGAGACTAGAGAAGAACAGGTTCTACGGGCACAAGAGCTAGCCAGCGCCCTTCCATATGGGTTTGAAAAGCAAAGAGTACGAGTCCTGAAGAGGAATGTGGCAGCACAACCTCAGATGTAGCTTCAATCTTTGCTTTAGTACTTGATCAGCAGAAGCAATCAGATGGTAGACTATCACTGCTGGACTATTGCAGCTCTTACTTCTGTTTAGAGTACTTGATTTTAAGTACCTTTTCAGCCTTTAATCAATGTGAAATCTACAATCTGATCAAGGAATAAGGCCACAGTGTGTTCTACATACACTTGAAAAGGTTTGGCTGGTACAATTTGATATAGATTCTTGGTCATTTTAGGGACCATGTTACTCATGGCACTAAACTGATCATAAAGTTGTGTTCATCTCATTCATAATTCTGGTGTGTATTTTCAAGCACAAGTAGTATAAAATATACTCTGAGTTCAAGGATAGAATTTGAAGTTATACATGTATACATACAATATACATACATATACACATAAATATTTATGTATATATATGTATATATACATATATATACATATATATAAAAGGGCCAGAAATGTTGTTTTTCAGCTTTTTAAAGTGGAAACTTTCTTAAAATAGATTGAGCTTAACTTGCCCTGAAATTCTCTGACGAATTTTTAGAGAATCATCCTGGGAAGTGTCTCTGACGTTCACAAGTAGGATCAAGTGCCAGGGGTTGAGGGTGTCTAAAGTCTCCCTCTGTGTGCAGGATGTGAGAGACGGGACACAGCTATGTAATGCACCTGGTGTGAGGCAGGGGAAGCAGGAAGGATCTGGAGGAGGGCAGGGCCCACGGGTGGGAGGGGAAGGATGGCAGTGCCAGTGCTAAGTAGGTAGAGTGTAGAGCAGAGCAGAGCAGAGCAGCTGAGGTTATACACAGACACCTGCAAGGAGACTGTGGAAAAGGTCGAGTCTCCTCTCCAGAAAGGCACTTAGATGGATGAAAAGGAAACTGTATATTCTTAGAATTCAATTCCTTGATGTTGAAGAAGCCTACAGATCTGGATGATGGTAAATATGATAATGTAATGAATACCATCTTATTTTTTTTAAAGATCTTTCACATTTTATGGGATCAAACATAACATTTAAAAACTTTAGAATATTCTTAAAATTTTTAGAGTCCCATATGTGCATAATGTCTATCAAACGACTTTGCAAGGTGAGTGAATTTAGTGAATATCAATGATGACCTGCATTTTATTTTATTTTCTAGAAGAAAAGGTGCAGGCAGGAACAGAGGTGAGCAGAGGTAGGTGGGCAAAAGAGAGAGGAGGAAGAAGCATTGTATTAATTTTATTTAGTTGTTCATCTCAGTTGTTCTCACCAGTCCTGGGACTCGAATCTGGGACCTTGGGATGCATGCAGACTTTGCTCAAACCCTAACTCACCAGGGCTCCCCTGCATTTTATTTTTGCTGTCACTAATACAATGATAAAGGTCCCACCTTGCACTCTACCCCACTGTGTTTGGAAGGACAGATCTAGTTTGTTGTGCAGAATATTGTCCAGAGGACATTTGGCCTGGCCATTGATGTTATTGCTTAAAAGCAGGAATGGCAGGGCTAGAATAAATTTTGTATGTTTATTCTAATAAACCTGATTATGTTCATATGGCTTTAGTGCTTTTACTAGTAATTACTCAAATGAAATCAGGACTATTGAGTATTATTTTCAAATAGATTTCTTTGTACCTGTGTCTCTCTCAGAAAGGGCCTACTCTGTCTTTTCTCAGAGAGAAATATTAAGAAAAGTTTAAGCATCAACCAGCATGTATTTTTTTAAGAGAAAGTCAAAATATAAGTGATGGTATTTTGAAGAGCTGGGGTCACAAAAGGGGAATAAAAATAAGGAATCAGTGCCAGGCTGTCAGCACTAAATTCTAACTCTACCACTTGGTAACTAGGGCTCCTTGGGTGGCTCAATTAATTTCTTCGTGCCTCAGTTTCCTTATTTGTAAGGTGTGAATAATAATAGCACCTACCTCTTAGAATTATCACTAATTTTCAGTGGACTAATTCATGTAGAACACTCTGAAGATTGCCTATCTTTTTGTAAATGCTCTTTAAGTGGTAGCTATCGTTATTCAAGAATTTCTACTTGGAGTTTTAAGAATTAAGCAAATTTTTTTATCTTACTATATATTTTGAAATAAGGAAAGAATTTCAGATCCTAGAACTTCTTACAAATGCTATTCTTACTGTTCAGGAGAAATGTAAATATAATAATATTTTTTTTACAATGAACTAATTTCATTAAAAAATAGGAAACTTTAAGGGACTTTTCAAGATATGAAAGGGGAAGATTATATCAATGATTCTGAATAACTCTGATAATCTCCAGAGCATTACTTAAACATGTAAATCATAACCTGGAAACAAAATACTCAGAACCAACTTTGGGCAGAGAATATTACAATTTTTGTACACTTTGGAGTTGTTTTTTTTGTTAGTTTTTAAATGCAAGGTAAGTTAAATCCCAGGTGAGTTAAAATGAGTAAGTTGAGTCATCTATCTTCTGAAGAATGTACTCATTTGCTTTTCCATATAAGCAACCTAGTATCTATACATAGGAAGGCAGAATGATTAACTGAGGAAAGCAAACCATACAATCAAACCTTTGATCTGAACTCTCCAAATAATGATGACTAAATTGGTCATTCTTTGGGTTTTTTTTTTCTTGCTTAATTTTGGAAACTGAAAGACCAGCAGGAAGAATGAATAAAGAAAGTACTGAATTAACCAAATAATTGTTCCAGTTTACAAACCAGGGACAGTCAGGATTGACCCTTAAAATAATAAAAAGAGTACTGTGAAACTGGTTTGCTTTAAAACAAGAATCATAGTTTCTATCTTTTCACTGTTGTATAACTTCTTTTTCAATTTTGTGTTTTAAAAGTATTGCCATTATTTAAATGTTTATTTTAAGCTACTCTCAACCAAAATCTAAATTTGCAGAGTCACTACTGCCTGTCAGCAGAGAGCAAAGATGACACATTGATTTTTAAATGCTTGTCTAGGAGGAGGAAAAGGGCATAGATATGTGAAGAGAGGACCCAGTTTTTCAATGTGCATGACTCAGATTCAGTTTAAAATGTAAACTCAAAAATCACCAATCAAAATGAGGCTAATAGAGCTCTTCACACACAGAAATGAAATAGCTAGAACAAATCAACTGTTAATTGCCAGTTCCTAAAAATACTAGAAATTTCTTTAAAGTATTTGTCACCATAGTTGATGTAACTAAATTAGCAACTACTTAAACTGATATTCACAGAGCACTACAACTAACAAATACAGAGTTGTTCTCTTCCATTATAACTTTCAAATTTTCACTCCTTCCTCCCTTCCTCCCTTGGCTTTCCTCTTTTCTTTTTCCTTTTTTGGCAAGCCGGCAGGCAGGAAATAAATAAGCATTTGTTTATTTTATTTAGTTGTTTATCTTGGTTGTTCCTGAAATCTCAAATCCAGTTCCTTAGGGTGTATGTAGAGTATGCTGGTCGAAGACTGGCCAATTAACCACTAAGGCACAGGGCACATTGTAAATTTCTTTTCAAATTCATGTTACTCCATGAATGTCGATTCATTAAAAATACCCAAAGAAAAAGTCATAATCGTGTAGAACATGTGACCTGATTACAACAGAGTTAAATTAGAAATGATAAGCATTCCCATGTAGCCAGTAAGTCTGCTGCAACAAAATATCAAACACCCTGTGGCTTAAACAACAGAAATGCAGTTTTTGAAGATCAAGGTGGTAGCAAATTTGGTTTCTGATGAATACTCTCTTGCTGGTGTTCTGTGGCCACCTTTTTCTTAGGTTCTCACATGGTCTTTCCATGATTGGTGTCTGGAAAAGCAGATGAGCATTTTCTTTCCAAACAAAACAATATCAATAAGAAAACTAAACAGGATAAAGTATTAAGCACACAGGATTTGGGCATAAAGGATAATTTTGAACTTTGGCTCTGACACTTGTATACTATATAACTTTAGGCGGATATCTTAGCTTTCATTTTCTTACCCATAAAATAGGGGTAATAAAATCTATATCATAGTCTTATCTTAAATAAGATAATATATGTCAAGTTCTTGAATAGGCCCTGTGGAAAAATCACAAGCAACAAAATTGAGGAGGTAATCAAAAGTCTCCCTAAAAACAAAAGCCCAGGACCAAATGGCTTTTCCAATAAGTTTCAGCAAACCTTCACAGAATACCTATTCCACTCAAACTCTTCCAAAGCATTGAAGAACAGAGAACACTCCCAAACACTCTCCTTGAGGCCAATATCACTCTAATACCTATACCAAAAGCTGACAAAGACATCACCAAGAAAGAAAACTAGAGACCAATTATCTCCAATGAACATAGATGAATAGGTCTATTAGTAAAGCCTACTAATAAAGTCAGTAATATTATAGAACTAGTTTTGTGGTTATAAATTCCTTAACTTTTGTTTACTGGAAAAACTTTTTAGTATTCCTTCAGTTCTGAATGATAATCTCGCAGATATACTATCCTAGGTTGAAAATCTTTTTTTTTTTTTTTTTTTCCCCAGTATTTTTTGAATACAGCCTGCCATTCTCTCCTGGCCTGTAGAGTTTCAGTTGAGAAATCCGCTGACAATCTTATGAGAACTTGTTCTTCTGTGACTCATTTTTCTCTGGATGCTTATAAGATCTTTTTCTCTATCTTGTATTTTTTACATTTTAATAACAATGTGTCTAGGTTTAGGTCTGCTTAGGGTTTTGTTTGAGTTTCCTGGGTCTCTAGGCTGGCTTCATTCTCACGTTAAGAAAGTTATCAGCTATTATTTCTTGAAATACAGTTTCTGCCCCCTTTTCTCTCTCTTCTCCTGCTGGGACCACTATAATGTGAATGTTGTGTCTTTGATGTTATCCTATAGGTCTCCAATACTGTTGTCATTTCTTTGCATTCTTTCATCTCTTTGCTTGTTTGCTTGACTGCTTTGCTCTACCCTATCTTTCAGCTCACCGATTCTGTGGGAGGCTTCATCCATCCTATTTTTGCGTCCCTCTATTGAGTTCTTTAGGTCAGCTATTGTGTTCTTTATTTCTTTGACATCTGTTTTGAGCTGCTTCAATTCTTCTCTTTTTTTTCTTTTCCTTCCTCCATTTTTTTCTTGATTTTCACTGGTGCTCAAAATTCATCCTCAGGTAGTTCATTGACCTTTGTGTATTCAGATTTTCCCCTGGGTTTTTGATTAGATCCATAATTTCACATATATTTCTCTGTGTCTTTGCTCTGTTTGACATTCTGTTTATGTTCCTGTAGATTAGGTTTCCCTGAAGTGATGGCCTTGATAGGGTACTGACTTACTAGTCTTCAGTTAGCGTGGACCTTGGTTTGGACAACTGGATGTCTTGAGTTTTACGGCATCCCCAACGATTGGATTTATTGAAGTCCTATGTTCACCTTCTGTTGCTAGACAAAAGTTCAGTCTATGGGGTTGGAGTTTGTGGGGGGAATGCAGAGCCTTCCCGCAGAGTCCCAGCTCCCAATTTCAATGAACACTGCTGCTGGCCCACAATCAACAATCAGGCTGCAGTTTTACCTACGGCCACAAGGTGCTGATAGTGGGTAACACTGACAGCTTCTTCCTCTGGAAGACTTTCTTCTTTTTAAGTCTGAGGACAGATTTCAGGTGGGTAGGTTCCAGAGCTCCCAGGCAATATGGTGGGAGGGAGTGGGGATGTGTGATTTCCCTCACTGCCTTACAGTTATGGATGCAGGTCACATATTCCTGAGTTTGAATCTAGAATTCAAGGTGAACCAACAAGTATAAACTAAACAACTAAAATGGAAATAATGTAAAATTCCTTCTCTTTCTTTCAGCCTGCATTCCTGCTCACTTTTATTCCTTCCTGCACCTTTCCTTAAAATATTTATATATGAAATAAAATAAAAATCAGAAAGGAACAAAGCTATTTTATTTGTAGATGATGTGACTGTTATGCTAGAAAACAACCACCGGAAACAATAAATACATTTAAAAGTCAAGTATGTTTGATTTTGTTACTGAAATGACTTGTTTGTGTTTCTAAGAGATCCTGATCTATGAAAGCAAGCAATTGATTGACTAGCTTTCCAAAATTCCAAGTGTAAAAGCAGCTAAAGTCAATGACACTAAATGAATTCGAACTCCCACTAGCAGAATGTGAAATTTCAATTTGTTCCACATCCTTACCAACATCAAATATTGGCTGTGATGTAACTTTAGCCATTGGTAGCGGAAGACAGAATTTGGATGTCCTCTTTTATGCAACACCATTTGAAATTATTTGCCTATTCAAAAATTACATTGTTTGTCTTTTTCTTATTGATTTAAAGAAGTTCCAAATATATTCTGGATATGAGATTTTTATCATAGGTCTATTGCAAATATTGCCTCCTATTCTGTGACTTGCATTTGTATTCACTTTATAGTATATTTGTTGAATAGGAATTTCAATTTCAGTCAAGTCCAAGTTAGTAATTACTTTCTTTATGTGTCTTCTGTGACATTTAGGCAATATTTGCATATTCTAAACTCCGGGACATATTCTATGTGATAGTTTCAAAGTTTTTTTTTTTTCTTTCACATTTAAGCTTCTGAGCACCTGGTGTAGATTCTTTGGCACCTGTTTTTGAACTTTGTATTCTTTTTCATGACCCATTTGTCCACATTTGAATCAATACCACAGTTTTTTTTTAATAAGTGTATTTAAAAATAAATTTTGATACCTGATAGTATAAGTTCTCAACTTTGTCATTTTTCTTCAGTATTAAATCTTATTTTTAGCCTTTCACAAATTGTTCAAAATTTTGAAGCAACTTTATTAAATTTTCAATTTCCACAAAAAAATTTATTCACTCTAGGAAGACTTGTTATCTTTACAATACTGAGTTCTCAGATCCTTAAAGATTATATACACCTTTAAGTTTCTCTTTAATTTTTCTCAGTTATTTTGTTTTCTCAGTATAGGTCTTGAATATATTTGACTAAATTTTCTCCTTAGGAATCTGATGTCTTATGCTATTACAATTATATTTAAAAAATTGTATTATCTAGTAAAAATAATATAAAATTCATTTTTTCTGTTATATAGACAAACCAGTGATTTTAAAATATACTGATGAGTGACCTTGCTAGATCTACTTATTGATTCCAGTGTTAGATTCAAATTTCTTTTGAATTTTCCTCTCCACAATTACATAATTTGTGAATAATTATAGTCTTATTTTTATTTTCATTTTTGTGGTCTTTTCTTGCTTAATTGCATAGCCAGAACATCAGTGGTGTTAAATAAATATGGTGATAGTAGACATCCCTTTTTTTTCCTCAAAGACGACTTGATATTTTGTCATCAAATACGTTTTCTCTAGGTGTTTTGAGGTGGCTTTATCAGAAGTATATTCTTTATTCCTTGTTGCTGGGACTTTTTAGCATAAATAGGTGCTTCAATATAAATGATATTAAATTTTACCAAATGCTTTCTGACACTTATTGAAATTATTGAATTTTCTCCTTTATTTTGTTATTCTGGTAAATTACAGCAATAGATCTTTTAAATGTTAAATTATCTTTATATTCCCTGGAATATATAAATATAGGTATTGATTCCGTGCAAATGTAGGATATAGGGTAAATAAATCCAACATGATTATTATGTAATACCTATATTTATATTATTTTGCTAATATCTTATTTATAATTTTTACATCTATGTTTATGAGTAAGCTACAATTTTTCCTCTTTATGTAACTTACTCTTTGGGTTTTGGAACCAGTGCTGTGAAGGCTAGAGGAAATGAGTTGGGGAGCATTTCTTTTTTTACTTACAAAAGAATATAAGATTCAGTTCTTATTTACGCGTCTGATAGAATTTATTGATGAGATACAATTTCTTTAAGAATATATTATTAGTCCATTTTATATTTCTTTTAGTTTCCATTCTGCAAGGAGTCTGTTAGTTTCATCTAAATATTCAGATGAATTGACAAAAAATAGTTCTTTCTCCTACTATTGTTTCAATGACTCTATCATCTTTCTGTTTTCATTTTCATGCCTGTGGTTGTACCTTCTGCCATTTTTCCTGTTAAATCTTGTTATGCTTTATTTAACTTTATTAAAATATCAAAGAATAAACATTTTGCTATGTTAAATTATCTATACTGTACATTTGTGTTCTATTTCTTTGGTTTCTGATCTTATGAATAATCCTACTTATTTTACTTTGCTTTCTTTTGAGACATAATATGCTAATTTTCTTTTAACTGCTTTAGGTGGATGCATAAATTGTTAACTTTTGCTTTTCCTTTTTATTCTTAAGTATTTATTTAAACTCTCCCACTCAAGGCCCACATGCCATCCCCCAGGCAACTGGCTTGTCTCCAGGGATCTGGGAGAAGTTCCAGCACATTTTGCAAGTACTCAATACCACCATAACCCAATGGGTGGCAGAAAGTAGCCTTTGCTGTCACCTCAATAAGGGGATAGTGTGAAGAGATGCTCATGTGGTGTTGAGGAAGGCAGGCATCCACCTCACCAACAGGGCAGAGAACTCACTGAGGATGAAGGGGGACATGTGATCACCATTATGCAGAATCAACGCCAGTTCAAGGTTCCTAAGTGGTTCTTGAACTGAGAGAAGTAAGTAAAGCATAGAAAATACAGCCAGATGCTGATAAATGGTCTGGATGATAAGCTGCATGAGACCTGAAGGGACTCAAGAAGATTCAGGAGCATAGAGAGATGTGCTGCTTCTGGAGATTCCATGTCCTAGGCCAGCACATGCATATCACTGTCCTCTGTCGCCACACCTTATGTGTGTCCATAAAAAAAGGAGATCTGTATGCCTTGTCTGTTAATAATTTATAAACCTAATATATATATTCACATAACCATATATGTATTCATATATTTGTTCTCTATTTTTTAGCTGAGTCATATTTTTGAAGTAAAATATTTTCATTAGTTTCTAGCTCTAAATATTTCTAACTTCATTCTGATTTCCTATTAGAAGCACAACGCTTAATTTCATGGATATTTTAGGATTAGTTATTTTTTGTTTACTTATTTCTAGATCAATTTTTTTGTAGTTGAAAAACATTTTCTCTAAAGATATAATCTTTGACATTTCTTTAGTCTTGACTTATGGCCTAGAATATGATATATGTGATAATTGTTCCATGTGCATTTAAAAATAATTTGTTTTCTGAACTTGTTAGGTGTACTACATTTTATGTAAAAAGTAGACCAATTTTGTTATGGTTATTCAAGTATGAAATATCCTTATAGTCTTATCTTTTTAATCAATTAATAAAAAGATTGCCTATTTTTCTTTTAGTTCTCCTAGTTTTAGATTTACACAATTTGAAGTTATATTAGGCAAACAATTTTATTTTTTTATTTTATTTTTAGATAAAATTAAAATGTAAAGAACGCCTAACATGAGATCTGTCCTCTCAACACATTTTAAAATATACAATATATTACTGATAACTATATATGTTCATTGTTGTACAGCAAATCTTTAGAGCATATTCATCCTGTCAGTTGATCAGTGTAACTCTCCCTTTCTTCTTCCTGTCAAGTCCTGGCAGCCACCATTCTCCTGTCTGATTCTATGAATGTGACTATTTCAGGTTATCTCATGGAACACAAATCATGCCATATTTGTCTCAGTGATTGGCTTGCTTCACGAGCAATGTCCTCAAGCTTTATCCATGCTGCATAATGCAGGAATTCCTTTCGCATTAGGATACCAAATCATATTGTATTTCATGTACATACCATATTTTCTTTATTCACCTGTTGATGGACATTTAGGCTGTTTCCACATCTGGTTATTATGAAAAGTACTGTACTGAAGATTGTTAAGATCTTTTAGCGATATTCATTTTAATACTAGGGACAATTTCCAGAAGTAGGATTGTCAGAGCATACGGTAAGCTTATTTTAAATTTTTTCTAGGGACTTCTATACTGTTCTCCATAATAGCGGCACCACTTTTTATTCTATCAACACTGTACAAGGATTTCAATTTCTTCATATTCTTGTCTCTTGTCTTTTGTTTTCTGGACAATAACCATCCTGGCAGCAGTAAGGTGTTATTTCATTATTGTTTTGATTTACAGTTCCCTAGTGATGCTGAGCATTTTTGATAAACCAATTGATCATTTGTACTTTTTTGGAGAAATGTCTATTCAAGTACTTAGTCCATTTTTGTTGTTGTTGTTGTTACCAGTTTCTCTGATATTGAATTTGTAGGAGTTTCCTAATTGTTTTGGAGATTAACACCTTTGCAGATATATTATTTGAAAACATTTTCTCCCAATTTATAAGTTGTTGTTTCACTCTATTGATTGTTTCCTTTGCTGTGAACTTTGCAGTTGAAGCTATTTGAATGTAATTTCATTTTTTTTTCTTTTCCTGCTTGAATCTATTAGTGGCTATGCATTTGTCATTATCTTCTGTTTTCTATACTACTCTTTTAACAATTTTTCTTCCCTACTCTGCTTCACAACGCTAGGAAAAGATTTCACAGGAGATGTTAATGAACTAAACCTGAGTCTTGAAGAGCAGGTGTGATTCAGAACCATGGAGAGCAGTTCCAGAGTTCAAACCCCTATTAGTTACAATATGATTACAGCTGCTCTTTGATGGCCTTGCTTTAAACCCTAGAGTTTAAAGAAATACCTAACATATGAAAGCAGTCAATGAATATTTGTTGAATGAAATGAATTCTCTATAGTTAAATCAATTCATGCAGAACCATGAACACTTTCATACAATAGAGAAGTAATCTCAAAATACATTATTGCTATTGATTTTAAATGCCTAATTTCTAATTATCTGCTGCCAATATGTAAAGGCACAACTGGTATTTGTATACTTATCTTTTATCTAGCAAATCTGTAGAATACTAAATATTTTTCTTTGAAAATAAAAAACAATAAAAATTCTATGCAGAATACAATGTAATCTGCCAATGAAAGATTTCTTTTTGATCCATAAACTATTTCTTTCCCTCCCTTCCTCCCTCCTTTCCTTCCTTCCCCCCCTTCTTTTCCCCTTCCTTCATTCTTTCCTTCCTTCCTCCATTTTTTAAAGGAAGGAAGCATGCAGAAATGAAGGTAAGGTAAGTAAGCAGGCAGGCAAGAATGAAAAGAGAGGAGAAAGAAGAATTTATTTATTTAGCTGTACATGTTGAGTTTTCCCTCCAGTCCTGGGTCATGAACCTGGGTTCTTGGAGTTTGAGTAGACTTGAGCCACAGACTTAACACCTGTGTCATTGGAGCCTGTCAAACATATATTTCTTTTTCTTATCTTATTTTGTAAGCTATGGACTCTACTACTATGCTGAATAGGAGTAGTGATCGTGGGTATTCTTAACTAAAGGAGTCAATTCATCAAGAGAACTCAGAAATATTGTTAGTGCACTTAATAAAGAGTTTCAAATTTTATGTAACAAAACAAAAACTGATAGAACTAAAATGAGAAATAATATATTCATCATTACAGTAAGAGATTTCTATACTTCTCTATCAATAAGTATCAGAAGTATCGCAAAAAATCCAATTTAAGACTAAGAAAGTAGAGGATACAACCCTTGATAAAGATAGATATTAAAATATAAGGATAGATAGGTTTTAATGTGAACTGAACTGCATCTACCAAAGAACTATGTTGAATTCCTAACACCCATACCTGTGAATGTGACATTATTTGAAAATGAATGTTTCCTTAGAGCTTTCTGAGTGTGGCTCTGCTGAAACCTTGATTTTGGACTTCCAAACTTCAGTGATGTTTTTCCTTATCTCTGATTTGTTTTTTAAAAGGAAAGATTTATTACATTCTATAAGTAATGAAATGGAGACCATTTTAAAAATTGAAAAACCTTTCAAATGCATATTTTGCTAACAGTTTTACTGATGCATAATTCACATACCATAAATGCACCCATTTAAATAATACAACACAATAACTTTTAGCACATTCACAGTTTTGTGCATCATCATTGTAATTGTTTTGGAGTATTTTCATTACCTGATACACCTTAGCTATTAATTCCCAACTCTCCCACTCCTTCTAAGTCCTCCAACCCACATATCCCAGCCTAGGCAAGTAAATCAATTTTCTGTTTCTACAGGTGCACCTCTTCTGGATATTTCCTATAAATACAGAGTCCTTTGTGATTGGCTTATTTTACTTAGCATGTTTTCAAGGTTCATCTGTTTTATAGCATACTCAGTACTTGTTCTCAACCGGGGTTAGGAACCTGGAACCTTGGGTTTTACGTGTTCTGTTCTTCAGTTGCTCGCTTAGTGAATGAGCCACCAAGGTGTGACCACAGAATGCCTTTTTAACTTGTGCTTTTGGAGTTGAGTACCAGATAAAGTATGCTCACATTTAGGAACCTTATTACTAAAAATAAAATGTACCAAAAGAGTGCCCTGGTGGAAGAGTAGTTAGGTCAGTTGCATAAAAAGGAGTGTAAGGCCACATAACACTATTTGAGTCCTGTGGTTGGGGGGAGGTGGTAGGGTGGCTGCAACACAACTAGTCTGAACAACTAAATAAAAAATAAGTGCTCCTTTGTCCTCTTTCTTCGTGCTGCACATTTTTTTTTTTTTAATGTATCTTATAACTTGAGTCATACACAGTTGTATGAGATTCTAACATGAAGAGTAAGGGATTGTCATCAGAGGTATTCAAAAAGGATTATGTATAGATGCTGGGAAACAGGAGGAATTTCCAAGAGGTGCTCAGGGACAGACGGTTTTAAGGAAATGAAGTTCCTGATCCCCAGCTGCATGTATTATCTTTTAAAAATTATGTGTCCAAAGTTGTAGTTGTTCCTACTTACAATTTTCCAATTTCCAAGAAAAAGGGAAACCTCCCATCTGTCATAAGTTCTTGCCATGTAAAAACCCCAGGACGCCAAATCATGCGGCTTGAGACACTGATGTTGCTGGCGCCTCCTCTAAAATCAAGACACAATAAAACCCTAGAGAGCGTTCCATTTTTTCCTTCTTATATTTTTGGCACATAATACTGAATGAAACCACTCTCGTGCAATTTTCTGATTAATTTCTAATTATTTAGGGAAACAATCCACAAAAGTGATTGCGGTTTAGAAGCCACGTCGGGACGTCAAAGTGTATAAATCACTGATTTTCGGCATTTCCATCAGTGTGAAGTAAACGCCCAAGCCGAATGCAAAAAGGAAGCTGCTGAAGCTGACGGACTGGATGTTTGCAGGCACAGCCTTTCCTGGCGACCAAGAAAAACGCAACAGCGCAGCGGTTTAACTTACAGCCCTGTTAACTGCAGCACCCGCGACACACACTTCTGCTCACTGGTCGAGTCTACCACAGCCGCGGTCGTCTGTTTCTAATGGCTGTGTTCCAACGACACGGGCCTGTTCACCCAAGCGCAGGTGCTGCACTCGCAGGAATGGTGGCCCCGACCGCTCCCAGGGAGCCTGCAGAGGGCGGGGCGAGCGGGCAGGAAACTGCGCGAACAGTCACATCATTAGCCCACTGTGTCCACAGACAGCTTCTACGGCTCCAAACAGGCCAAGCCGCGTGGAGGGCAAGCGGGTGCCGCTACCACTGGGACAACACAGACGCGACCGCACCAATCCGCCTTACGCAGCTCCGCGAGATTTGCCAAATAATAGCGTGAGAACCTGGTTTCTCTCGTCTATTGACCAGACACCGCCTACCGCAACCAAGCCCTGTCTTTAGCCCCGCCCAGTAAGGACCCACCCTGCACCACTTCCGGCCCAGCCTATCCACCGGCCGCGGTCTCTCTTCACTTCCTCCTCCTCCGCTCTTTTCCCCGCCCCTACCGCCGCTTTTAACACCGTCACGTGAGGGCCGAGCGCGGGGGCTGTCGGGACTAGTTCGGCCGGAGGGTCAGGGTTCGGCTTCAACATGGCGGTCTCTGTCGAGCAGTGACCAAGGTTTTGCCGGCTATAGGACTAGCTGGCTGTCGTAGACGTCTCCACCTATCGGAGTGGAATGAGAGGACGCCAAAACGAGCGCTGAAGAGCAGCAGTGACCGGGAGGGCCCGGTGGTGCGTGCCCCGGGTTGGGAGGCGGCTGCGGCGTCTGCTTCTATTGGTGTCAGAGCTCCAAGTTGGAGACCCGCCCTGCCGGGTAGGCCTACGATCGTCATCAGTAGTTTCTGCAGTCGTCCGGTTAGCCTCCGAGAGTGGGCCGGAGGGCGGGCGCCGCCGCTGCCGTTGCCGTGGCGATGGCCCAGTGTGTACAGTCAGTTCAGGAGCTGATCCCGGACTCTTTCGTCCCCTGTGTGGCCGCTTTGTGCAGCGACGAAGCCGAGCGGCTCACTCGTCTCAATCACCTTAGCTTCGCGGAGCTCCTTAAGCCCTTTTCTCGCCTCACTTCCGAGGGTAAGCGTTCTGCTTTTCTTACAGGGCTCATTCAAAGCCAGGTCGGCGAGAAGGAAGTTGGGGGCGGGCAGAGAAGAGAAGGGCGGCGTTTACTTTCCAGAGCCGGCGGTGCGGTGACTTGGGTTGGGACGGGGTTGTCTTTGGTGGCGACTGGAGGAGGAGCCATGAGTGAGGTGAAGACTGCGCGGTCCTGACCTCCAGTTTCTCTATGCGCTTTCCTTCATCGCTGGCAAGCCGGGTTGTAAGGTAATTGATGCTAAGGAAAACGAGCCCTAGAGCTGTGCACGGAGAATGTTCTCTAAGCCTTAGGAGTTGCTATGAAGTTGCAAGGCTAATGAATTAGGAAGATGCTGTCTTAGACTGATGAGGTCTTAGTAAAAAATCATCTTCCCCTAGTTGTTAAGGGGCTTTCACAGTTGTTTTGAATATCGTTCTAAGATTCTGTTATTTTACTTTATTTCCTCCTTAAAAATTTAAATTATTTTTCCTGGTATACAGTATTTTACTTGTCTACTCAAGAAAATAAGAAGTATTATGAAAATATTAAAACTTGCAACCGGCCTTTGCCTTACATTCTAAGGAAGGCCAAACTTAGTTCATATAATCTGGATACTTCGAATTATTTAGGTTCATTGAGATGGAAAAGTACTCCTTTTTTTTTTTTTTTTTTTTTTTTTTAGAAAATGGATGATCAACAGAAAAATGCCTTTTATTGAGCAGTTGCCTGTTTTTTCTAGGTTTAGATTTTTTATTAGGGAAAAATAGGCCTTAAAAAAACCTCCAAATACCGTTTAATCTTTTACCTGTACTTTGAAAATAGAACCTAGGTAAAATTCTTAGTTTAAGATCTATATAAAGTGGAGGAGTCTATATTATGGTATTTATTTGGTTATGACGTCTTTTCCACACGCAAAGTTTTGTGCTGTAAATTTACACATTTCATGCAGCTGTTACATATTCTTTTGGAGAATGATTTCATTCTAAGTTCACTTGTATTTAAAGGAGAGAGGGAGCTGTCCAAACAGAGTTTGGTAACTCTTGAATCTTTTTTAAAGGAGAACCTACTTGACTTTGATGTATATGCTTTCCTCCTTTGTTAATGAATAATACTAATACTTGATATCTGCTTTGTGAAGCTTTTTCTTTGAGTTCTCCTTGAATCCTGTGAAATAGATACTGTTGTCACCATTTTACATTTGAGGACACTGAGGCAAAGCAATGTTAACTTGTCCACAATCTTATATGTTGGACAGATTTAAAAACAAGCAGTGTGATTCAAGACATATGGTGTTCTTAACAGGGTCATCTTATTTTCCTAGTAATATTTAGAAGTACTTAATCACCAGAGAGAAGCATATGTGAGTCACATACATAATTAAAATTTTTAATAGTCACATTAAAAATTTTTAAAAATCCAAGTGAAATTAGTTTTAATGTCTTTTTTAACTTAGTATTTCCAAAATGTTATAATGAGATATTTTACATTCTTTTTCTATTTCTAAGTCTTTATGATTTGGTGTGCATTTTACACTTGTTTTATTAAATCTCATTTTGGAGTAGACTTATTTCAAGTGCTCAACAGCCTCAATAGCTGATGCTTCCTCTATTGGACCACACAGTGATTTGGCCAAAAACAGTATTCTGATTTCCCTCTTTAGACTGAAGGGTTTAGGGAAGGCGTACTATGAATGGACTTTAATGGATAGGTGGAGTTGGTGGAAAGGAAGGAGAACATTTCCTGTTATGAGTTGGGGATGAAGTTAGTATGTTGTGGAAAAAGGAATAAATGATGATTGAATGGTTGGAGAACAGTGAGGAATCTATCCCTTTGGGAGTAATAGATAAGGGAGGATCTTGAATCTTAGGAAAGGGATTTTTGGATTTCATTTCTAATGGTAAATGGGGTATGACATTTTGAGAGGTTAAAGTTTGTGTGGTTTGTAAGAATAGATAGGAGCTAATGTCAGTTTCAAAGTTTCAGATGATTGGGATATGCACTACAGTGTTGGCACTAGAGATTTGGTGAAAATAATTTTCTGTGGTTTAGTTTTTTTGCTGGTAAAACTATTTGAATCCTTTATTATCCAGAAAAGCTGCTTTTTTTCTTTCAAGCCTGGAGATTCCTGGAGGATAGCTTAACTATAGTGTGAGCATTAGACTGACTTCAGAATATATAATCTAGGAATACAACTAACAAGCAAAAATTTCCTTGGAGAAAGGGTTTAAAAAATGCCTGGACATCATTCTGGCTGCATGTATGCTATTTGAGGTCAAAACTTGCTTTGCCTGCTGAGATGTAGAGTGCCAAATATTTTTAGAGAAGTTAAGTTTTAGATGTTAGTAGAGAAGCACATGGTTTAAAGTTGTGCTGAAGGGAGCGTTGATAGAACAGACTGACATTAGTCCATTCTGATCATTATGCTTGCTATTTGTTTGCGACTAAAGAGCTTATATTCATTGTTCAACACATTTTTTGATCCTAATAGTAATACTACTTGAGAAATTTCCACTGGTCTTCTATTCCAAATAGTGGTGTTAGTGTTAAACTTCATTGTTTTTGCTGTTAGAGTGTCGCAACAGTGTTTTCACACAGACATAAGCTTTAAGAAAATTTCACATGACTTTGGAACAGCGATATTTTTTAAATCTGAAACTTTGAACAGTTTTTCAAAACTTATATATGTTATTGGTGTAATTATTTTACAAGTTAATTTTTTTTCGAAGTTGAGATTTTAAGTTTTGTGTGCTCTGTAAAAACAAGAAAGATGTCATTTCTTTTTAGAAGGCATATTCCATGAACATCAGATGTATTTTATGCTCCTCAAAGAAGAATTTGTGGTCAAATAAGTTTGCTTCACATAGTATGTGCTTGGGAATATTTATGTCCTAAGCACTTTAAGGACTGTGGGAAAACCTGCTTTAGAAACCTTCTAAGAACTTAATCCAAGATTTTCCAAATTTATTTGAATATGGAGTTCATTTTAAAGAAACAGCTATCTTGAGGAACCAGTTTTCCTTGGAGCAGCACATACTAGAAAAATGTAACTGAAGACAGTATTTGAGAAATTATATGTGGTAACCTATAAATGTAAGATAATGGCGGAGCTATTTTAATTTTGAAATTGAGACATTATATATATTTGCTTTGCGATATTGTAATTTTAGTGAAACTATTTCTGAAACATTTGGAGTTTTGTATATAATGTAGAGCATTTCTCTTAGTCATTTTTAGTGCTTGTTTTCCCATACTGCAGTTTATTGTCTATTGTTACGTAGCAAATTACTCCAAAATTTAGCATCTTAAAACAATTTATTCTCTTATTCTTTATTCTTTTTCTCAGGAATCTAGATGGTTAAGATGGTTCTGGCTTAGAGTCTCTTGGGTTTGCAGCAGAGTCATCAGTATAGCTCCAGAATCCCCTTTCACTCTCACTTGTGTTTGTTGGCAAGCCTCACTTCGCTGGATGTTGGGCCGAGATTGCAGTTCTGTGCCATATAGGCCTGTCCATGGGCTCCTTGTGTGTCCGCATGACATAGCAGCTTGTCTCTCCTTAGGGAATGTTCAGAGAGAGAACCCAAGATGGAAGTTGTGCTTTTTTTAATAACCTCCTTTCTTAAGTGGTAATCCCATTTCTTTTGCTTTGTTGTGTGGGTCCCACATTCCCTCCCTACAGAAGAATGTGTGTACCAGGAAATACAGGGGTCACTGCTGACCATTTCAAGGCTGGTTGCCACACACTTATTAATTTATTTGTCGGTTGATTAATAGGAGTATATGGTAGCTGATAAAACCATTCTAAAATGTAGGGCAAAACTATAATTTTTTTTGCGTGTTAACACCATGAATACTAAAAGGTAATTAGCCAGTCAAAAATTCGAATACACGCATGGTTGCTTATGTTATTTAATAATTACGCACCAACTTTAAGAGAAATGATTTTATGTTTCTAATAATATCAGAATGTACCTTAGTATTTTCACATTTTTTTTTGCTTCGTAGATCAGCTGGGAAGCTTAGGGAGAGAGACATGTATGTTTTATTTAAATTATAAAACACAAACTTTTTTTATTTTTTCAGGGTCAGGCAGGAATGAAGTTGAGTAGGCAGGAAGGCAGGAAGAGAGAGGAGGTAGAAACATTATTTATTTAATTTAGTTCATGTTGGTTTTGTCCCTGGCCCCTCTGACTCTGACCTAGATCCTTGGGATGCATATGGCCTACACTGGATGGAAGCTGGAAAGAAACCCAGCCTCCGCACCACCAGGGCATGCAGAAAACAAACTATTGCAGAAGAAAGCATAAGTTACAAGGAACATCCAGTTCCCCTCTAAATGGAGAACCCTTTATCATATTTGCTTTGTATTTTTTATGTCACTTTACAAAGAAATCAAACTATAGATGGCATTTGAATTCATATTTTTGCCTTCCCTGATTTCCATGTTCTTCCTTCATCATAGCCAGACATGTTACTGGAATTTGCATATATTTATGATACAAGTGCACTACTCATGCCTTTGTATTTTAAAAGATTTTTGTCTTGTCGTATCCTGATGGAGTAGTGTTTGGATGCAGATCACATACATCCCAAGGTACCAGGTTCATGTCCCAGGGCCATGGGAACACGCAGAATGCACAACTGAAATAAGATGTTTCTTCCTCTTTCTTCCTGCCTCCCTGCCTACTTTAATATTTAATTAAAGATTAAATTTAATTTAATTTAATCCCACCTGCATCTTTCTTTTAAAAACAATGCAAAATCAACAGGTAGTAAGCACAGGAAATTAGAAAATTTGTGGATGTAACATTATTTAAAAATAGACAGGCCTGAACTTCAACCTTTGAGACAGAGCATTTTCCATTGAGAAATAATGTTGCCAGCTTTCAATGTTGCCTTGCCATTTGTACATAGTAACTCAGGAAATATATTCTGTTGTGCCTGCTGCCTACATCACTTCTTGAGCATTTAAATATCTCACCTACGTCCTTAAAAGAACTCTGTGAAGTAGGTGTGACACGTTACACATGAGGGAATGGAAGCACAGAAATGTTAAAAAGTTGTTCAGGAGAACCCAGTTAATAAGTGTTGGGTTGGGATTTAAAATGAAGTCTAACTTATAAAAGTCGAGTTTTTGGTAGAATGGACTTTTCTTATGCTAGTATGGGTAGCATTAGTCACAGTATCTAATTATATGAAATAAAATGCTCTCATCTCCTCTTTGCGCATTGTGAGTACCATCTTCTTGCTACAGTCGTCTGAGATTCTAGTCCCTGACTTGAAGCTTTGAACCACTAAATGCCACAGACTTGAAGCAAAGCGTATAGCAAGGTGGAGTCAGGAGCAATTGGGGTAGGAAAGAAGAATGTGGGCATTGATTTTTCTTTAAATAGACTTTTTTTTAAAAGCAATTTAGGTTCACAATAAAATTGAGCAGAAAGTAGAGATTGCTTGAACACCCCCTCTTCTAGTATGTACACATCCATCCCTGCTGCTAATATCCTGAGCAGAGTGGGCACTGATTTTTATGATAGTTCAGTAGGGGCTGAGAATGCATGCAGTTCACTAGGGGAAGCAAAAGGAAGACTACTCACAACATTTTATTCCCCTTTACTGTTTTCAGTATTGCTACCACAGACCTCATAGTACTCTGGACCAACCATAGAGTGAGATGAGAATTAGAGGTTATGTATGGATGATGGCTGGTTCCTGACAACTCCAAATATAGGAGGAGGGAAAGGAACTACACTAGGGAAGTTTTGAGCAGTAGCCATAACCGGAGTTTTGCTTCAGATTGCTGGAGATTTGACTGTGTAGTCTTTCTGCTATAGTAGGGAATGCTATGTTATGTTTCTGGAAGACTAGTCTATTTGGAATTTCTGGTGTGATTTGAGCATCCTTTTGGTTTGTAAACCTTTTAACCTAATGTTTTTTTATATTTAATAGATGTATAATTATGTATTATGTGGAATTAATTTCAAGTTTTTTTTTTTTTTTTTTAAAGTTCATATGAGAGATCCTAATAATCAGCTTCATGTAATTAAAAATTTGAAGATAGCAGTAAGCAACATTATCACCCAACCACCTCAGCCTGGAGCCATTCGGAAACTCTTGAATGATGTGGTTTCTGGCAGTCAACCAGCAGAAGGATTAGTAGCTAATGTGATTACAGCAGGAGATTATGACCTCAACATCAGTGGTATGTAATAAGATTTATTATTTTTTTAAATGAAATTGTTTTCTGACAAACAATAATCCTGTAATTTGGAAAGCATTCAACAAAGATTTAAGTGCTTGGTTAGCATTAGAGCCTTAAATGCCGTGTTACAATGTTTAAAAAACAAAAAAAGAGTCCTTGACTTAGGTTACAGTCAAGTAAGTAGGTAACCATTTGAACCATGAATTACATGATTCATTTTTTTTTTTTTTTTCATAATCAATAGTTTTTGTTGTTCCAGTTATAAAGTTAATATAAATACCATGAAGGCAGGAACTTTTCTGTTTATTTTATTCCTAGTACCCAAGGTATTACCTAAAATACATATAACTTTAATGAGCATGTGGTAGATTAAAAACTAACATTGTTTTGTGTTAGGAATAATAAATAAAAAGTCTTAAGTTTATTGTATTTTTATATTGCTTAATGTTAACCGGAGGAAATGTTTGTAATATATGAATATTTAATCTTTTCTGAGTGTTTATCTATTTGAATCTATATGTTTTCATAAGATTGATAGGTAAAATTATTTACTAATATGCAAAATGAGTTGGCAGTATTTGAGTGTGATTCTATCCCCATATAAAAAATACATAATGGAGGTATAAGAGAGAGATTTTTAGAGGGAAAGTATATATTCTAACTAGAAATTTCAGCAACCTAATAAAATCTTTTTAGGTCAGTATAATTTATTATTATTTAATATTTTAACACCTCCTAATTACATATTTAAATGTTTTCCTAAACCTACAAAGAGAATTTCAGTGGTATGTTTTAGGTCATGGAGTTAGATATACTTATAGAATTAGGAATATTCGTAAAATTATTTTGATTAATGGCCAGTTAAAAAAAAACTAAACTAAAAAAGAGCACTGTTTATCTTCTTTCAATGTCATTAATTTTAATTCTAACAAGGTAGGTTAACTTGATAATTTTAGGTTTAGAATATTGTGGTTATCTTTACAAATTCAAAATAATCTGAATTTCAAGATGTATATTTTGAGAAGTACTGGACATAACGTGTTTTTAATATGAGGCAAAAGGTGGATATTTGTTGGAGAAAGTAATAGAATTCGGATGACTATTTCCTTGTCATCAATGAAAAATTCATAGTGAAGTGTGAAGGGCATTGAGTCAAATGCCAGAATGTCCAAGTTTTTATACTATAATAGCAATTAGTTAATTGGATTACTTGATTAAGTCCCTTATTCAGACTCAATTTTATTCTCAAAGGGAATTTGACTAGTTTCTTTAAGGCTTTCCTAGACCCTTCCTAGATCCTGTGATTCTGTTTGTCAGGGTCTTTGTTGCTCGTGTTACAAATATTTATTGATTTTCTGTTGTATACTTGACAATGAGATATAGAGATGAAGAAGATATGCAATAGAATTATAATCTGTTGGGAGACAGACATGTAAATCAGTAGTCATAAACATTCTAATTTGAAGCACCTTAGCACATAGTAATAGAGATAAGACATCCAGTATTCCAAAAGTGCAAAGGGGTCACAGAGATGGTGTAACTATCCTATTTCAAATAAAAGTATGTACATATGTATGTATATATTTGTGGGTATGTATGTTTGTGTGTATGTGTGTATACATATGCACACACATTCACACACATCTTTTTTATGCTGCAGATCTCCCTAACTTCCAAAGTTGATAATTTTTACTTAAGGGACATAGACACAGTGCTTAAAAGACAGAACAGTAAATCTGTAACTTGTGCCTCTACTCCACCAATTGATGTAGTGGTTTCTTCATTTATTTGGTGTTTCTAGTAATGTTTTATATAGTTACATGTGACAATCTATTTAAAAATTTGTTTATCAGTATAATTAGTGAAGAGTTACCTTAATTACCCCCTTCCTCTTTTTCCCATCTCACTAATGTAGTTTTCATATTTTTTTTTCAGTATTCACTCTTTATAATGTTAAGAATAAATATTGTTGACTTCCTCACTACTGAGACAAATTTTGGATTTTCAGTCCATTCTCATGGAGTTTTTATTTCATTTTTAGCACTTATTAATTGCCTTTTTAAAAGCAGCTTTTTCAGAGTTCTTTGTATCTCTTTCTAGTCTCAAACTTATAATTACCTCAGTAGGAGTTTCTACTTGACAAAGTAATTTATCAAGATTTACTTCTTGCAATCTTCTTTCTTTCTGTTTATACATTCTCATTGGTGAATGATTTAATCTCTCAATGGGGTGAAAACTTTGATTCTGGAGGATGAAAAAACCTAGCTATTACAATGATTCGTGGCTTTCCAGTATACTGCAGTGCATAAATAGGTATATGCTTTATCTTTGCTGTTATTTAGAAGTCCTTTTTTGGGGGTGGGAAATCAATTAGAAGAGAAATGTCAAAATAAAAAAAGGAAAAGCTATGTGTGTAAGGTCTCATGGGGAAAGATAATGAAATACAAAGTGTAAAACAGTGTTCTGGTCCATCTTGAGCTGGTTATACACCACAACCTCTGTTCCACATTTCTCATCCTTGGAATTTCCTTCTCTCTCATATCTTTTTGAGTGTATTTCTTTGGTTTGGTGAAGGACATTGGCAGTAACTTGCTGAGAAATGCTGCTTGAAATGAGGAAATGAATGTCTGCAAATGTTTTTACCTTTTATATTTGATATTTTAACTTTAGATCATAGATTTATAGATCTATGGAAATAATTTCCCTTAGGATTGTTTCACTTTCTTTGATCTTCTAATGCTGCTCTAAAGAAGCCGGTTGTGATTCTAAACATACCCCTCCATTTCCTCCAACCTTGGAAGATAGTAGCTTTTTTTCTTTTTTTAAAACCCCATTCTTATTCATGAATCTGGGTCCTTAGGCTTTCTATGGTGGGTACCTGAGCTGCTTGACTGCCTGAACCACAGGAGTACAGCACTGTTAGCTCTTCGTACTTACTGTTTTTGTTGTCTGCACCCTGCTCCCACAATCCCTCAGGTTTTGCAGGGTCTTTATATTAGCTGCCATTTGAGTCACAAAGATGTGCCTATTTTAAAATTCGAAGTTGGGCCTGATTAATTTCTTTTTTTTACTCATTAAACTGAGTGGCCCCTTTTGATTATTTGGTCATACATATGCTTTAGTGCTGAGAAATTTTCTTGCATTATTTCTTTGTTTATGTTTTCCTTATTGTATTCTCTGTTCCTTCTGGTACCACAGTTGGATTTAGAACTTCCTGATTGCTCTCTAATGTTCTTATCACTTTTTTCTAGTATTGTCCATCTCCTCTATGTCTTTGTCATTTACTTTCTGGGGCATACCCTTGATTTTATCTTCAATTCCTTTTATCCTTCTATTCCTTTTTTTTTTTTAAGCATTCAGTTCTTAATTGTAGATATTAATAGATTTTTTGTTGGCTTTTTCAGTTAATTTTCTTGCTCCTTCGTTTTTTTCCCTCTCATTTTTTAGTTTTTGTCTCTTTTTCATATTGGAAACTTTCCCTTCGTGAGCATTTGCCATTACTTTCTATTTCAAATAGAGACATTAAACACTTCAGGTATGGATTCTTTATTGAGTGATGAAGCTGTTAATTAAAGTTACCCATTTTATTACTTTTTTTTTTGGGGGGGGGCATTTGATTTCTTCAAAGAAATATTCCCAAATGTGATATCTGAATATCTATATATTGGGTGTAGACTTTTTTTTTTTAAAGCAGTATATTATGGTTGAGCCTCCAGATGGTGAGAAGACTGACAGCCAGGCACTCAAAGGTAGAGAAAATGGCACTTTATTGCAAGCACCAGTGCTGGCCCAGGGGTATTGTTACCCAACTTTGAGCAATAGGAGCCGGCGGTGGGGTTGGGGGTGGCGGTGGTGGTTTCTACTGGCAACTCACCAGTTATGTACAGCTGCAGGTTAGGGGGGCTCTGCTTGTTTGTTGGTCATGATAGCAGGAGGTAGCTACAGTCTCCATAATACTGTGGAAAATTCCTGGCAGACTAACTTTTTCATTGGGATCAGGGAAAGGGTCTTCTACCATAATACTAAGTGGTTTATGTGACTACACCTGGCTAATTTAATGGCTAAGACAGCAGGCTGTGCTGAGAAATATATTTTATTATATGTATTTTATTAAATATATTCTCCGATCCCTACCGACATGTCTGCATATGAAAATATTGATACTTGTCTTTAAAAAGGGGGAAGTCACTTCTACAGCTAGAATCATTATGTAGATTTTTTGTAAGAATGCCAAGTGATGAGGATAAAGAACATACCAAGAGAAAACAAATGATTCTTAAGCTTCTTTCCTTCCTACTTTAAGGCACTTCCTTTCATTTTTATTGTTAAATTGTTCTTGAAGATTAGAACTGTGATATGATGGAGTACTGAATTCATTTTACTAAAATTCCATTATAATAGAATAATACTTTTTGAAGATTTGAGTGATTTTATTTATTTTAAAGAACATATTCTCTGTGTTCAGAAATATTATTCTAATTTTTATCATTAATATAAACATACTTTTTTTACTCTTTAAGAAATAAATATTAAATAAATACTAAATGTTAGATATTTACCCCATAAGCCTAGCTTAAGAGTGCCATGTTTTCTTTATCAGATCGGTCAATTAAAGCTAGTGTTTCTTGGTACAATAATTAAAAAGACACATTGCTGGAATTGAAAGAAGCCTCATTATATACAGGTATTTTCTTTGGTGGTCTCAGTTTTCCAGATTGTTCTCTATTCCGTGTCTCTTACCTTTTTTTTTTTTTTTTTCTATTTAGCTGCTACTCTTTAAATTTGTCTTAACATGTTTGTCTTAAGTAGTAGAAGTGGTCTGGTTTACTTCTTTAATTTTGCTATATTATTTCTGTTACCATGTTTACTTTGGTTTACAGTATTATCTGCTAAATCTAGATGTTGTCCTTGATTAGTATAATTTGGTCTGCATTAGTTTTGATAAGAACATGGTCCCCCTCCCCCTTTAACTGATTGCCTTTATTTTAGCTACTATCGCTGTCACATACTGTAATGCTTTAGAGAATAGTCATGTGTAAACAGTGTTTTAAAGGAATATTTAATATCTTCTAATATTTTTCCCTAAATTTTAATTTTTTCCTTAAATATTTTAAAACAAAAAGCGTGAAGAACATTTAAACAAGTGACAGTGACTTAAAAAGTGACTAATGGCAAGATCGGAACTCAGTAATTCTTATTTTTCTAGTGTCTTTGAAGTACTTTGAAATTTTTCATCATCTCAGCAGTTTTTGTCTGTTATCCTTTACTCTGAAGTATAAGAAAGTAGAATGTTAAAATTGTCTAAAAGAAAGAAGCAGTAGTGAAGTAGGCCATCACTGTTACATCATCCTTCATTTTTAAATTTTGCCTTGCCCAAAGTAGTGCATCTTCTTTTAAGAAGCGTAAAATATGTTGGAGATACCATGTTTGTAGTCACTGTCTTTGTCTTCACTTTTCCCCCATTTTTTGAACATAATTGAGAATTGGGATTTTTTTAAAAATTTCTAGTCCGTGTTGGCAAACAAGAAAATTGGCAGTGGAAGACATGATTATTAGACTGATCAGAAAATGAGTGCAGTGAGACAGCAGCATTCAACATTAGCACCGCTCAAGAAAAATATGTGAACCAATAAATAATGTAAAAAGAAATAGGTGAAAGTAATTTTAATAATACAGTTTATTTAAGCCAGGTAATTAGTATAAAATTTTGTGCTGTCTTTGGAATCTTCTTTGTATTTTGCATGCAGCACATCTCAGTTCAGACAAGCCACAATTCAAGTAGTAAATGTGGCCAGCAGCTTCCTTCCTTGTTAGATAGCCTGTCTATAGACTAATAACAATTATAAAATAAATTATATACAGAAAACCTGATCTGTGAGGCTTGAGATGACAGTATCCACTGTGAATTTTCTCAAACTCCAGAACTGATGAATGAGCATGTTGAGAATTAAAAGAAATCTAGTCTTTCATTTAGCTAGTCAGGAGGGATCTCACACAGTATTTTTTGAGACTAGCACCTAGACAATCCATTTTGTTAAAGGACTTGTGACAGTATTCTTTCATTTTTTTGTGTAACAATTTACTTACTATAGCTTGTAAGTGGACAAGTGCTAAAACGTGTGTATGAAAGTGATTAAAAAGAATTAGATGATGTAGAAATGAAAATGTGTTTGAATTGATCATTCTATTTGCTATTATAGGTCTAAAAGAGAAAATGTTTTGCAGTGATGGAGCTTGAAAAGGTGGTGTTTTTCTCTTCAGCAAAATCTGAACCACCGAAGTTTTCCAAAATGTAGCGCTTTTACTATGCAAATACAGGAGGAGTTGGAAATAAACTAGAACTTAGTAGAGATGTATTTGAATCTGGAATCAGTATTTAACTTGATGGATGTGTTGCCATCCGAGAATGTTGCCTAATTCAGGCACGTATATCTTAAAACCAGGAAAATATGGAATATAAATTTGAGTTTACTGTATATGAATTCTTATTAAAATTTTAATAAAGTTCTTTTCCTTATTATGCCTTTATTCTTAATTCTCTAAGTAAATTGTAAAATGAATTAAAATATAAACTATCTAGGATCAGCTAGATCTGCATGTTAAATGATGATGACTTTTTCCGATATGCCGAAGGTTAAAAGAATCAAGTTCCAGTAGAGGACCATTTATTTAAAAAAATTTTCCCCCTGTGATATCTCAGAAATTTAAAACTTGGACATATGTGAAAGAACTCGTCTCTTTGGATACTTTTGTTTTTTGATGATTTTTTTCTGAAAACACTTGATTGGAAATAATCTCAAGAACGGTTACCAAGGGTGTTATTAAAATTTAGAAGTTAATATTTCTTTGTTTGTATTATTTAAGGTTTTTATGATTTGCAAAATACCTATGCATTTTATATAATGGCCTGGTTTTGTTTCTTTAGCCTTTGATGTAAAGTATATTTTTCAATCATTACAGTGTTTAATGTAAAAAATTTTTCATTTTTTTCAATTTAATTTTTTGAGTTAAGTATTTATACATTTAATTATTTTCCCTTAACATATTAAGGGAAAACTTAATATGTAAAACTTAATATATTAAGTTTTGGTATATTTACTACTTTTTATTAAATTATATAGTGATGGTGCCAGTGATATTTGCTATTTGTTAATGTTTCTTAGTTTTTTTTTTTGTTTGATTTGAATACTGATCTTGCTGGTACTTTGAGCTTCTGTGAATGGGTAGAAAAGGAAAAATTTGATTTACAGGTGATGTTTATGTTTAGTATATCAAGTCTTTTTCATTTATAGATTTGGGTTCCTAAGTATTTTTGGTTTTATAGGACAAGGACCAGAGTTGCTTAAGTTAGCTCACTGGTGGCAATCCCTTTTAGATATGTATTGGAAGCACTACTAATTCTGCGTACTGAGTTACTGGCAAAAAAGAGTCCGAAAGAGCTGCCTTTTGTTAGTGTGGGTGGAAAATAGAGCATTATGTCATTTTTTTCAGCTCTTAGCTTCCTGCCTTGTCAAAGCAATGTTTTTTCTGCATAGAGAAGCTTAAGCTGGTTGCTCTATGGAACAAGGTGTATGAGCAAAAATACTGATTTTGTCTCCAAATAAATATAAGGGTTTTTGTTGTTGTTTTTGATTTTTAGAAAGATACAGGCAGGAATGAAGATGAATAGGCAAGGCAGGAATAGAGAGGTGGAAGAAGTATTTTACTTTTATTAAGTTGTTCATCTTGGCTATTTGCCCTGGTCCTGGGCTGTGAACTTAAATCCTGGGTATGTATGTGGACTATGCTGCTGACTTAATTGATACTCCACCAGGGTACCTCAGTACAAGAAATTTTTAAGAGGAGAGAGTTGTCACTACATTGTTTGTTAACATAAATAATTTTAACTCTTTTTTTCACCTTCTACAAAAATGTCATTTGAAAGAGCAAAAAGAGGAGGATACCCTTGACTTACTGGAATGTAGATAAATGTAGAAGTATCTCCTCAAGGAATCACTTGGCTGAAGGGACTACCTTATCAGTTTGAATGTGACCTATCTGAAGGACAAAACGAATCTCTGCCATATATTTTTAAATTTTCCCTTTGCTCCTCATAATCATTAGTTGAGTACCCAGTATCTTCTTACACTACTGTTTATAAAGTGCTATTTTAGTGTAGGAACTTGCATATGTATTTTTTTATTCTATTTTATTTTTAATTATGTAGACATTATATAGTTCCAAATTGAAAGCTATAAAATAAGATACATTCAGAAAGGTATAGCTTCTGTTATGTCTGGTCCCTTTTTCGTCTCTCTTTTCTCTCCCTTATATATAATTTACTAGTTATCCTTCTATTTTTCTCTGACAGTATAAGCAACTTTGTGTGTTTTCTTCCTCATACTTTTTTGCTGTTGTCTTTTTTCACTTCATAGAAATATGTTTTAGAGATTTTTCTGTTTTTCTTCCATACAACTACATAGTACATCTACTTAAGGATATACCATAACTGTGGTTTTAACTAGTTACCTCTTGTTGGACATGTGAGGCTTCTAATATTCTATTACTGATAATGTTGCAGTAAATGCCTTTTGAGGAATATCTCATTTGTTTATTCAGAACTCCCCAATCCCACCATGGAAAAAACCTTTTTCATATGTCTACAGAGTATCATTTGTTACATTTTTGTTCTTGTTGCCAATTCAGTGGCTTTATTTCAGTTTAAGAGTCAAAGTGCTATGTAGGATGTAATAGTACATGATAGTTGCATTTCCCTAATCTATGCATAGACTCCTTAGGTTTTGACTCCAGACTACTGGTACCAGGGTTTCATTTTCATAATTTTGTTTCTTTTTGTTGAATTGAATTGCTGGCAAGAGGTTAGAGCACTTGAATTGTCATGTTCACTAATAGCTCCTTTTGATCCACATTGAAAATTAGGATAGTGCTAAGCCAGTCTTGATCCAGAAATCTGGCCTTTCTAGAGAGATAAAGATTCCATGAAAGAATTAAGCTGTAATTCCCTAAGACATCTAATAAATTACCATCTCTCCTCTGAATTTAAAATGGTGCTAGTCACACCACCTTTGGGAGAACTGAGAAAAGTCTCTTCAGCATTTTCTGTGTTCTGTGATTTAAAGGAGGAACTCAGGTTGAAAAATGCAATCCTCTCTAATGTGATGGGTAACTCATAAAATAGCTTTTTTCTTGGGCGAGAAAATAGCGTGAACAACATGTGTCATTGTATCATCTGGCCCTCTTCTGCCTCCCAGAGCATTTTGTGCTCTATGGCACTGTTTGCTTTACATTAAACTGAGTTAAGTTTTTATTTCCCCTGTTCAATCATGAATTCCATCAAATCAGTAATTGCTTCTTAATTCTACACTATCTAGCAAAGAACCCATTGATGTTGACTAAAAAATGACAGTTCACTTTTAATTTTTCCAACTCATGTTTCAATTAAGGATGATACTTGCTTACTCTGAATTATTAAGTCTGTGTGCTTGCATAAAAATGGTCAAGCATAGAGATTTAATATTAGTAACAAACAGAAAAGGGGGTGTACAGAGATGCTGAAAGCACTATGAATCCCATAGAAATGCATAAGTTCTGAAGTAAAATATGACTTACTATTTGCAGATCTGCATTTTAACACATAAGCATTTATAAAATCACCCCATTTTTTGGTATCTTGACTTTGGTTAAGTCTCTCGCATTGAGAAAGATAGAAATTATATCACATTATATAAATTTGTACAAAAGTGAAAAACATACCTATTTGTAAGGGTAAGTATACTTTGAAATTTCTTTTAAAGAGATTTTGTTACTGTCTGCTCAGGTTGTCAGATTATAAATTGGGTTTGTCACCTTCACAACTACTGACATTTTGAGCCAAATAATTCTTTGCCATGAGAGGCTGTCTTGTTCTGTTTATTATAGAATTTTTTGTGTGTCACTTCTTTGCCTAGATGCCAGTAGCACCCTTCCCCACCCCTAAATGCGATAATCCATAGTATCTTTACACATTGCCAAATGGTTCTTGGGGTCAAAACCACTCTTGGCTGTGAACCAGTGTTCTGCAATAATTTATGTAAAGGAGCTATTTATGACAGCATGGTTAGTGGCAGGGATGCAACACTTTGGTTCTAAAAACTTTTTGTACTTACGTAGTTAATATTTAAAGCATATATAGGTAAGTAATTTGTGGAATCATTCTGTAGGTTTGGGAATAAGTTTGCTTTTTGCAAATATACCCCCCCACACACACACACTCATGTGAATGTATATATACACACACTCCCATATATGAGTATTTGTATATGATTTAATATATGTGAAAAATATTTATGTACATACCATTCAGACTATATATACCTCATATATCTTAAAGCACGGGTGAAAAATGTTTGCTATGTATCTTTAAATACAAATGAGAATGCCTGGTTTACTGCTAGAAGTTTTATTTTTTTACACCTTTTAGGAATATAGATGTGAAAGTTGTCTCTTATTAACTGAGTCTACTGAGAAATTTTAACTTTTACATGTTTTTAATTTTAGCTACTACCCCATGGTTTGAATCTTACAGAGAGACATTTCTTCAGTCAATGCCAGCATCAGATCATGAATTTCTGAACCACTATTTAGCATGTATCCTTTGACCCTTATGTTCTCGTCAAATCGAATGTTTTTACAGTAATTATAACTTGTTTTTGCTTAATGGCATCCTTGATACAGGAATCCGATATATTTGTAATAGCTATTGATTATAAAATTTAAATATTGAAGGCTTTTTCTTTTTCCCTCATCTTGAATATATCATGCTTAATTAAGTTTTAAAAACATTTAAAAAGGAGCAAGTGTAAAGTGTTAATGTTAACTGCTTTTGCCAATTGCCTTAATATGAATTGCTTATGCAAACGCTCATGTCTGTAATGGTTTTCTGTTTTTTAAGATGTTAGAGCTGTTTTGACATACTCCTTTCTAGTTTTCTTAATGAGGTTCCAGAGAAAAGTTGAGAGAGGATACAGTGTGAAACTGCACTGAGATAGAATAGAAAGGGAAAGATTTAGCAGAATTGTTTATTTATTAATAATTATGCTATGTTGGTAGTGTTTGTTTTTGTTTTCACTTACTTCTTTGTCATGTAAATGACCTAAAAATTATTAACACAAAAATCTTTATAATTTAGAACTCTGAATTGTTTTGAAGTGTTGGAGAAATTAGTTTGTTCTTGCATTGAAAACTTAGGAAAATAGATTTTTTTAAAGCTCAGAAAATACCTCCTTAAAGTTTATTTTAATAGAAAAATATTTATCATTGCGTGATAAGTGATAATTACCTTAATAATATGATTTACAAGGCATGTTGGTAGCATCATCTAGTGAAGCTGAAGCTTTGGAACAGTTTTCAAAGTTATCACAAGAACAGCATCGAATTCAGCACTCCAGTGACTATTCTTACCCCAAATGGTTCATACCAAACACACTTAAATACTATGTATTATTACATGATGTAAGTACAGGAGAAGAACAGAGGTAAGCTCTTTTTCAGAAAAAAAAAATTGATGTTTATTAAATCTTGTTCATAATACTGCATTCATTTTTGAATATTTATATTGTATCTCAATTTATAGTTCACACCACATCCTGCACCAAAATTCTACTTTGTAATGGAGTTTTTTCCCATTAAATGATTTTGTATTAATTTTAATGTGACTCGTTTCACTTTTCTAAGTTGTTATATGTTTATTCAAGTTTTTCCTTCAGTAAGTATCTTTATTTGATCTTTGTACAAGAGTGTTGCCATTTTACACCTAAGGTCTTAGCTGTTATTTCTTAATATAAATTTTTTTCTCATTTTTACTTTTCCTCTAATTTTTCATTCCCTGACTATTGCCTGTAGGCACTTCTTTTTTTTTTTCACTCTTCAATCTCTTGTCACTTTATATTTTTAACCTTGACGTTTTTCACAGATGCAAACACCAAAACATCTTTTTTTAATGTTCCCTTTAATATTTGTTATTAGTGATTTGCCATCCTTTATCTAAGTGAATAACTTATGTTCTATAAAGTAAATAAGTTTTTGAAAAATAAGATACCATTAGAAGCAGTTTTACTTTTATGGCTTTGAAATTTATTTTGTCTTTTTGGTCAAGATGTCAGTCAAATTGTTTCAAGTTATTCTTATATCTCAATTGCATATAAAATATAAAATTAAATAATCATTTTTTTACCCTTGTTTCGACCACAAAATGATATTTTCAAAAATTATCCTCTATGAAACCAAAGAACTACTCTGAGGATTGGTAATTTAGGGTGTTTTTGAAGCTGTAATCTGTGGCCTGTAAGGTAAAGGGTACTATATTAATAGAAAAAGATTGATCTGACTCCTAAAATTCAGTTATATCAGTTGAGTATGGTAGATATCTTTTACACTAAATCACTTTAGGGTACTTAAGTGATAATTTGACTATTAGAGCGTTGGTTTTTGTTTAACAGTATCATTGGTAAAGTTTTATACTTTACTATGATTAAGTATATATACATATACTTATATGTGTCAATACATATTTCTAGTTATTTCACTTAGCCAGTCTTAATTTTATAGTGTGTAGTATGATTTAAATGTTCTCTAGTCTTATTAGCATTTGCATTTGACTGCAACGTCTAACTTTTTGCTTTTGCATCAGATTGACTCAAAAAAGAACTGTTTAAGCTAGGTTATCTCACAGCACCAAAATTTTATTTTCCATAAATAAAATTTATGGAATTTTATTCCATAAAGTAAATAGGCTGTCTTATTTGAATTACCTTATTCCTGTTTGCTAGCAAGTTTAGTTAAAGTATAAAGATCAAAATGCTTTTTGTTACATCTGAAATGTAGCTCATGGGTCCCGCTATTACAAATTTTACAAGAAAATAGGGTAGATTTTATGTTACAGTTTGAGTGCTTTTCTATTCCTTTTTTCTTTCTATACTGTATTCCTTTGGAGACAACTAAGAGAAAGGTGAACTGATAGTGAAAAATGTTTTGTATGTTTCAGGGAGATAAATTATTCTGGTTTAACACTTATATTTTTGATAAATTTTCTCTAAACCAGAATTTCCCAAAATCATATTTTCTAAAATTGGTCCTCATAGTTGAGAAAAGGGGTTTCTAATTTATAAATTTGAAACTGCTCTGTGCAAATTCACAGTGCACATTAGCAATTGGAGGGCTCTGAGGTGGCCTGCAAAAAGCGGTTTGGCTTTCTTTATTGTAGTTTCATAAACTAATGTGACCATTAGAACTCTCTTTTTGAATAACATAGAGGAATGCCTTGCAAAGTTTTGTTCCGTGGAACACACTTCAAGAACTACTTTAAAGTGATATATCCATGCTAGCTAAATTTCAGTTATATTTATGATCTTTATTTTAATTTTAAAAAATTGTCTCATTTTGAGTCTGCTTTTTTTGAGTATTAATTTTATGTTGTTTTAGTATTCTTCCTTAAGGTCTGTTCCCCATCTACTACATACTTCTCCATTTTTTAATTTTAGAGCCGAATCAATTTATGAAGAAATGAAACAGAAATATGGAACTCAGTGTTGCTATTTACTTAAAATTAATTCTCGAGCATCTAATCGAGCGTCAGATGAACAGATACCAGATCCTTGGAGTCAGTATCTCCAGAAAAATAGTATTCAAAACCAGGTATATGTAAAAAACATTAATGAAGCAAACCACAAAAGCAGCTTTTCAGTTTTATGACCTAAGAGTATCACTGTAGAATTATTTTTAATGTTTTGGTTTGACTAATAGAATTATAATTATTTATTTTGTGGAATCTAGCATAGTCTTGATCCATCAGCTTGTGAACCCTTAAATCAGTGGTTCAAAAGTTGTTTTTAACTAACTGGAATAATCCCTGTGAGCATTACTTTCTTTCAGGTATAATAATAGTGTTATTTGATCTTTTTCTTAAAACATGGAAAAATGAGCTATACATTAAAAATTGAATTAGATTAAATATGTAGAGCATAGTTTTTTAAAACATGTACATTTAATTCATTATGAATGCTTACAGTCAGTTCTTTTTTATCCACATAGTCTGGGGTTGCTTTCCTTCATTTTCAAGTGCGGTTCTTTGTGGCCACCTTTTAGAGCTCATACTTTTTAGGTGAATGGGCTTTTGTTTGTAACTTTCCTCTGATTTCCTTTTTTTCTAAATTTTCAGGAAGTTAATTTTTTCTTAATCTCCTTTCTTACTCTGGAGTTTTTACACAGATATTAACTGTTGTCCTTTGACTGATCTGGTTGGGTATCGGGTTTCAGTCTCCATCAGGCATTAAAATAGAATTGTAGTGGTCAAAAGCCAAGTCCTGGTCTTAGTTCAGATAATCATGAGTTGATTGGTTTTTGTTAGAAGAAATATTTCTTAAGTAGGTGGAGAATAAATTTTGTGCCATAATGTATGCTTTGTGATATTTGAAAAATATCATTTATAATAAAGTTATTTTGGATGTTCCAGTATTATTTAATAATCTGCTTATTTGCCTTATTTTTCTATTATATATGGAATGTTTGATCCAGGTTGTGCTGTACTGAATTTTACTCACATTAATATCGAGATAGTTGTTGACCTTCTTTAAGATGGTGTTAGGGAGGTGCACACTCGCGGTTTTGTGGTTTAGTTCACCTGAAGCAGTTAGGTACATCTAAAGGTACATGGTTCAAGGCCCTGGGACCTGGGAAAGCAACCAAGATGACCAACTAAATAAAACAAATAAAATACTTCTTCCTCTTTCTCTTTCTGCCTGCCTGCCTGCCTTCTCAACCATCATTCCTGCTTGCACCGTTCCTTTATAAAAAGGAGGGTGGAGGTGGGGAGTGAGGAAAAAAAAAAGTTGTATGTGTACGAACTTTATTTTTTTTAAGTGGTCTTTCAGGGCCACAGTTATAATAGGAATCTTATTAATATATTAAATTTAAAGTCCAGCCATGAAGATTGGAAAGGGAATCATAAGCCATATTTTTAGTTTTAGTGGAAGAGGCAGTATCAGAAAGTCTCTAGTTAAGAATCCTAGGAACCTACATTGAATAACAGTTTAAAGTTTAATCAGATCAAACCCCCGATCTAATGCTTTAATTTCCTTTAAACCTATGAATGATTCTTATAGAGATAATACCCAAATTCTTAAGAGACCCTCTCCGTATCCAGTTGGCTTGAGGATCAACCAGCAGTGTTCTGCCCCTGTTTATACTCACTGGCCCAGTGGGAACCATGTCAGTTTTCCACTGAAACAGATTTTACAATATAAAGGGATAGCTTTCATGTCCCCTTTTATGTTCTTCCAGGCTAAATATATTGTTTTCTCACCTTTTTTTTTTTTTTAAAGAGGAAGGAAAAGAGCAGAAGAGGAAGCACTTTTATTTGTTTATTTATTTGGGTTGTTCTCCGCAGTCCCTGTTGCAAACCTGAGTCCTTGGGATTTACATGGTCTAAGCCCCAGAAGCCAGCTTAGCGCCCGAGCCACTTGGGTATACCTTTTCAATTTTTTTGTGAATGATGGTGTCTTGTCTTAATCACTTTCATTTTACTAAGTTCTGTTTAATATATTTCCCTCAAAGCATGGCACACAAAATAAAGCCTCATATTTACTGGTCTCATAAAGCAGTCTGGGTATTTTTCGTTTAAGTTTTATTTGTTGGCTGAGAAATCAGCGATTTTGTACAAATAAATATTACATTGGATTTTTTTCAAAAATATTTTGATGAATTTCAAAAGTACTTTAATCTATTAACATGACCTAGGAGAGTGCATACAATCCCCCCCCACTTAACTTTAGTAGTCCACCTGTTTTGCCATTATTTCTTACACATAGATTCATATAGTCATATATATATCTCATAAACAGATCAATTGGGATGGAAATTATTTGAATTCTGAAGAACTGTGTAGTAGTTGACTGTGAAAGAGACTAAGAATATGGTAGATTTGGAAGCTGATAGAATAAGATACATTGAAGGAGTTACGAATGTGGAGTACTAAAAGGACAAATTCTTGCTGTAGCAATTTGAAAGCTTGCAGTCAGTAGCAGAGCAACTATAATTGTTGATTTAGTGTTGTCTTAATGTTAAATGTAGTTACTAATGCATATTTATTTTACTTTGATAGGAATCATATGAAGATGGCCCTTGTATTGTAACTTCAAATAAGAATTCTGATAGTAACTTGCTTTCATTGGATGGATTGGATAATGAAGTCAAAGGTCTTGATATACTTTCTGTTTTTCTTTTGGTTGAAAATATGCACCGTTGTCAAAGCATATTAATCTTTATGGCTATAAGATGGGGGAAATTTTCAAAATGAAAAATGGGTGGGTTAGTGGTCAATTGATTTTTTTTTTTATGTTTAAAATTTTGTTTTATATGAGTAGTGTCAGATTTCTTTTTAAAATTTTTGTAGAAAACAGGAAGATAGGTTATGCAGCATTTATTATTTCCAACATTTCTATGAATTTCAAAGCTTAATTTTTATATCCTAAATTGCAGTTTTGGTAGTGATAACTCTGGATCTTTTTGTAATCTTTTTTATTGCTTAGTTGTAATTCTTTTATTATTTGAAGACTGTATTTTTCCTCATTTATTTGCATGAATTTTTAAATTTCTATTATGTGTAGCAAGTATTAACCTGAACTGTAATTTTTGAAAGGGAAAAGATTAATGAAAAATACAGAAAGATAAAGGGTTCCAATATTCTTCCTTTTTATCCCTGTAGTAGTATGAGAGTGATATTACTTTTTTTTTGTTGCATTTGGAGAGTAAAAGAAAGATCTGTTTTTCAGTAGATGGCTTACCAAATAACTTTAGAGCGCATCCACTTCAGTTGGACTCATCCAGTGACCCTTCTAACAGCATTGATGATCCAGATCATGTAAAATCTGCTTCCTTGTTAAATGAAACAAAGAAAGCAAATACTGGAGTTCTTCATGGTGCATGTTTAACCCTTACTGATCACGACAGAATCCGACAGTTTATACAAGAATTCACATTTCGAGGCCTATTGCCACATCTAGAGAAAACAATTCGCCAGTTAAATGATCAGGTGAGATTTTATTTTGTTGGATTAGTATTTTGAAATTTTCAGTCAACAGTAAGCTTCAGAATGTAAATAGTACTCAAACTATTTGAAGTTTTCTTTTTTAAAATAGACCAGTATTAGAATTTACTGACATTACCATCAATGATGTAATTGCATTAAATCCTAGAAGAGGCTTACACATTTTCTCTGGAATTCACAACTTATTTGTCAATTCTCTTTAAATCAATGTTGTTAAAATGAGTACCTGCTCACTATTAAAGCTTTCTAGTTAGAATTTTTCTTTTGTATGTTAAAGAAAATTACTAAATTCTCATAGTTGTCAACATATTCTTTTTTTTTCAGCTAATATCAAGAAAAGGTTTGAGTCGATCTCTGTTTTCTGCCACTAAAAAATGGTTTAGTGGCAGTAAAGTTCCAGAAAAGAGCATTAATGAACTGAAAAATACATCAGGATTGCTGTGAGTAAATTATTACTGTTTTCATTTTTTGTGTTTTAACTGAGTGGTGTTCGATTATATTATGTCCTAACAAAAATAACCATATCTTTTGTTTCGTGGTTTCATATTGTTCAAAACTCAGGTGGATTGAATTTTAAAAGAACCCTTAAGTAGTTGGATATCTAAAATTAACAAGATAAAGTGTATGGTATTTGTCAATTAAACTCATTGTTCTCATATTTCATTTAAACCTGTTGTTTTCTTGTTAATTGACATATACCATACACTTCATCCAATGAACAAAGAATTTCACATTTTTCTGAAGTGTGCATGGTACATTCTCTAGAGCATATGTTGGGAAAGAAAACATGTTTCAACAAATTTACAAAGATTGAAATCATACCAAGCAACATTTCTAATCATAGTGTCATAAAACTAGGAATGAACAGCAAAAAGAAAGCTGGAAGCATCCAAAATATATGGGAGCTAAAAGTACACTCCTGACTAACTCTTGGGTGAACGAGGAAATTAAAGAAGAATTTAAAAAGTATTTGGAGACAAAAGAGAACGAAGATACCAGCTACCAGAACTTGTGCAATACAACCAGAGCAGTAATAATAGGGAAGTTTATGCAATCCATGCCTACTCCAGGGAACAAGAAAAATCTCAGACAAGCAGTTTAAACCTACATGTAAATGGAAAAAAAGCAATTGAAGTGAAAAATTAGTAGAAGAAAGAAAATAATAAAAATTGGAATAGAAATCAAAAAGATGATTAAGACCAATGAAGCAAAAAATTGATTCTTTGAAAAAAATAAACAATATTAACAACCTCTAGCTAGATTCACTAAGGAAAGAGAGAAAATTTTCATAAGTAGAGTCAGAAATGAAAGAGAAGTTACAACAAATATCTCGTATCTAGAATCATTGGAGATTACTTTGAACAGCTATGTGCCAGTAAATTGTACAACCTCTAAAAACATATGGTTTTACAAACATACAGCATACCAAGATTGAATCAGGTAGAAATGGAAAACCTGAACGGGATTATCACAAGCAATAAAATTCAAGAAATAATCAAAAATCTCCCCCAAAATAAAAGCCAAGGACCCAGTAGCTTTACTAGTAAGTTTTACCAAGCATTCTGAGAAGAATTAACTATTTTTCGTAAAGTTTTCCAAAAAATTGGAGAATAGGAAATACCTTCAAGCACTTCCTCTGAGGGTTGCAGTACACTGACACCAAAAACAGAGAGCGTCACCAAGAAAGAAAATTGCAACCGGTATCTAATGAACATAGATGAAAAATCTTCAACAAAATATTAACAAACTGAAACCAAAATCAAAAGGTTCACCCATAGTGACCAGTGGGATTTGTATCAGTGATGCAAGAATGGTTCAACATAAACTAATTTATTAATTTGTTGCACCACATCAACAAAAGCAAGGAGAAAATTCGTGTGATCACATTAATAAATGCAGAGGTTTTTGACAAATTGTAGCACCTATTTATGATAAAAACTCTACATAAAGTTATAATAGAAGAAGCATGTCAACAGAGTAAACACACTGCCAACATAATGGTGAAAAACTGAAAATGTTTCCTCTACAATCAGGAATGAGACAAGACTGTCCACTCTCACCACTGATGTTTAGCATCTTACTGGAGATCCTAGCCTGAGCCTGTTTACAAGAAAAAATAAAAGGATTTCAGATTGGAAAATAGGAAGTAAAGCTATCACTACTGGCAGATGGCATAATAATATATATAGAAAACTTTAAAAACTATAAAAGCAGAATTAATCATTGAGTGCAGTGTCAGGCTACAGAATTAATATAAAAATCTGTTGCACTTTTGTTTGCCAAAAAAGAGCATAAAATAAAATGAAATCAAGAAAACTCCCAATTACAGTAGAAACAAAAATAATTAAATACTTTGGAATTTACTTAAAATGGGAGGTGAAGTTACCTGTACATTGAAAATTACAAGATTTTCTTAAAAGCAATAAGGGAAGATAGAAAAAAAGGCACGAGCAAGATAAATGGGAAAGTTACTACTTTGAGTCTGTATCTTACTTGTAAAAAGATAGATTTCTCATTAATAACTCTTACTGTGTTAAATTATTGTGATCTAGTGGTTCTAAGACATGGCATATATTTGAAAATTTTAATAAAAGTTCTGTTTTAAAGGAAAATAAAATTCATTTTGATTTTTATATTTTTCTAAATTATGTATAAAAATGAATCACCAGGTATTAGGCGTTTACTTCATAATTTAGTCATGGGAAATTTCTTGCTTACCATTGAGAAGATTTCACTATATAAACTATAGAAGTACCCATTTATTCCCAAATAGCTTTGAAATATGAAACTATCTGTGGAGGTAGAATTCATATAATACAGAATCAGTTTTCCTCATGTTCTGAACAGTTGAACACTTGTTAAACATTTTATAATATTTGATGGATTGCAGTCATAAATTATAAATTATAAATTACTTTCTTATTTTATACCAGGTATCCACCAGAAGCACCAGAACTTCAAATCAGAAAAATGGCTGACTTGTGTTTTTTGGTACAGCATTATGATTTGGCTTATAATTGTTATCATACTGCGAAGAAGGATTTTCTTAACGATCAAGCAATGCTTTATGCAGCTGGTGCCTTGGTTGGTATTCTGTTGGCATATTTTCTTATTCTGCTATTATAAATGATTTAGAAATTTATTTTATATATGAGCTAAATCATTTGATATTTGTCTTTCTCCTTCTGACTTACTTCACTTGGTATAATCCCCTCTAGTTCTGTCCATGCTGTTGCAAATGACAGGATTTCCTTTTTTTTGAGCTTTGAAGAACTTTGTTGTGTGTATGTGTATATAAATGTCACATCTTTATCCATATATCTAAGATACACAGTTTCTAATCCTTGGCTGTTATAAATATGGGTGCATATATATATGCAGGTTAATATTTTTGTGTTTTTTGGGTAAATGCCCAGAAGTGGGAGTCTGAGATCTTACAGAATTTCCATTCACAGTTTTTTGAGGACTTCCCATACTACTTCCTTAAAGATTTCACCAATTTATAGTTACACCAATGGTGCAAAAAGTTCTAGAGGATTAATCTTTTTTATCCTGGAATTTTTCCTTTCTTGCTCAAGATTATAATTCTGTATTTGTTCTTTCTGATACCCTTTCCTCAGAGAAATTAGTTGTAAATGAAGACAAACATAGTTTTACTGTTTTTGCTTTGCTGTTTACCATTTACATATTGATGAACTGATAAGGATAACATAAGTTGAAGTAGCCTTTTTAGATTGAAATTATAGCAAACATTCAGTTGTAATTGTAAAGTTAAAATATGTATCATGGCAAAACCAGTAATAGGAATTCCTAAAGATTTATTTTTTTAAAGGAAAGATGCAGACAGGAACCAAGGTGAGATAGCAGTCAGGCAGGAAGAGAAGAGGAGGAAGAAACTTTTATTTAGTTGTTGCTCCCCCTTGGCTGCAGGTCTTGAACCTGGGTCCTTGGGATGCATGTCAACTACATATGGTGGCCTTATCTGCCAAACCATTAAGGCATACCAAGAAATATTTAATTTTATAGTTTAATTTGTCATAATTAACTAAAAGTTAAAGATCACTTCAGTTGATGAAAATATTTGGAAAAAAATAACATGTATCTATTTTATTTTTAAGATGTGATTTTTTTTGAGGTAGTAATGGTTTTCAATATTGTATAAGTTTCAGAGGTACAACTTCACATACTGGAAATACTAATCCTTTATTGTAAAATACATGATCTGATTTAATGGTTGATTATTAATCATCAGCAGTAATTTGCGATCATTCTGAATGTTTTCACTGTATTCTTAGAAGTTATGTCAGTTTTGTTTAAATATATTGATTTCATATTCCAGAATTACATTGAAAAATAACTTAAATTTGGGTTTTTTTTCTTGCAGAACTTTTTCTAAGTATACTTTTATTATACATATGTTATATATGTCATTTGCATACAGTAAATCATTTTGTGCTGTACAGTGCTATGTATTCAATATATATTTGATATTTTTGTGCAATATGGGACCATATATATATTTTACATATTAGTTAAAAAATATAAACCACTGTGAAAACCTGGGGTTTCAGAGCTGTAAAATATTACGTCGTATGGATATGTTTTTTCTTCCCATCTATTCAGTAGTCTGGTGCAGACATTGATGGGTTCTCAGGATACAGAGGTACTCTGAAACAGACGCAGTTCATATTGTCATAGAACTTATAGTCATGTTTAAAGGTTTTAATTATGTCTCAGATTTAGATAGCTAAGTCTTTTTGGCATTTTAAAGTATTTTGCAAAGTAAATACATATAAAAACATGTATTTGTCTTCAGAGTAGATTGGTATTAACTGTTTTTCCCCCCATTTTATTATGTTTACATTTGTTTCCGTTAATTAGTTTTTTAAGAGGCAAAGGAAGAGGGGACTGAAGGCAGGCAGGCAGAAGGGAAGAATGAAGTCACAGGAGGGAGAAACGTATTTATTCATTCAATTTAGTTGCACCCTGACAGTATTTGCCTCAGGTCTTGCACCCACGTCCTTGGGCTGTATGTGGACTCTGCCAGTTCGCTCAACTCCTGAGACATCAGGGTGTGCCCTCTACTTAAATTTCATTAAAACGTGATATTGAGAGTGCAAGTACAGTCACAGTAGGACATTTACTAAGAAAGCCAAAATTGTGTTTTAGTGTCAGTTCTTTAGAACCATGGGCTGTTACTTGAGTTATTTACTAATGTCATAGACATTGAAAATGGATTGGGTTTTAAAAAGAAATAAAAAGTCCTAGAAAATTGACAGTAATTTAAGTTTTTAGCAAATGATCTTTATCCCTTCTGTATGATAAAGGAGTTAAACTAGAGTGTTTAAATACTTGACTAGATATATATAAATATATATTTGTGTGTATGTATATGTAACAAGCTTTTGTGAGCTCTGTGTTCATACTTTGATTCCAGTAATTGGAAAAAGGCATGCCCTGGTACCCTAGTGGATAAATCCACCACACAGAATAGTCCACGTGTATCCCAAGAAGCTGGGTTTGTGGCTTAAAGCTAGGGTGGAACAACCAAGATGAACAACTAAATAAAAATAAAGCTTCTTCCTCCTCGCTGCCTGACTATTTCCCTACCTACTTGTTTTCATATCTTCCTGCACTTTTCTTGAAAAAAAATTAGAGATCAATTTATTTTGTCTTTCTTTATTGGGTTATGTCCTTTGTCAGTTTTCTACTCACTGAGGGATAGAGAGCAGAGGAGATTTAGCAGAACTCTTAAGTTAGTCTTACTTGGTAGTTCTACGTACCCTAACTCAAAATGTTTTTCTTCTTGGAAAATTTCATAGAGTACTGAGTGAGGCTTTAGAATTTGAGTTGAGAATTAAAAAAAAAAGAAAATGTGTTTTTCATGTCTGTATTAGGCTATAAATTTGTACATATGCATTCATAAAAAAAAGCAAGCAAATTTCATTCCAACTTTTAGACTTCCTGAATGCTATACTGCAAGAACATTTCTCCATTTTAAATCATATTGAGAAAATGTCTTTGCTCTAGGAAATGGCAGCAGTGTCTGCTTTTCTTCAGCCAGGAGCGCCTAGACCGTACCCCGCGCATTACATGGATACAGCAATCCAGACATACAGGGACATCTGCAAGTAGGTGACTCGAATGTTTATATTCTGGCTGTTTATAGGTAATTTGACATTTAACTTTTTACTAGATATAAATGATCTTTTATCTTTATAAAGTAAATTGGGAGTTACTGAACATTTGAGTAGTCTTTGATATAGAATTATTTTTTGGAAAAATTCAACTAATGATTTATGACATACATAGAATGGATGAGTTAGAAGAAATAAAAGTATTATTTTGTCTCCTATACTGTTGTTAATGTATTATAGCAATGTGTTTATAATCCAACATTGATATCAATAATTCACATTTATTAAATATTTAGCGTTTGCTACTGTGCCAAAGTAATTGACATGCTCGTTTAATCTTTACACAAACCTATGAAATGGTGAGTGCTATTATTATCCCTGTTTACAGATGAGGAGACCGAAACTTAAAGAGTTTGACTTGCTTACAAATGGTGGAGCCAGTATCACATCCATCTTTTATACTTTATACTCTATTTGAGAATGTATTTGGAGATTTTGATAGGAGATAACAGCCTCCTGTGAAAGAGGACCACTGACAGAGACTGAAAAGGAGACTCAAAAGGTGAAGAACTAGGAGAGTGAGGTATCAAGGAAGCCAGAGTAGTTATAAAGATTTCAAGAAGTTTGAATATTTTTTTCTCTGAAAATATTTTCCTTGTCCTCATGAAGTACAGAGCTTTTGGAAGTATACACATGGATGAATGATAAAAAAGAGAAAGGATACCACCTAGTGACTCAGCCAAATAAGACTTGACAATCCAGTTTGTCCTCCTGTTCACAAAAGACTGTGATTTTTCTAAATACACATTTAAATTCTTGTGCATTTGCCTTATGATCTTCATTCTAAGTTACCGTAATTGGTAAGGTTTATTATCAGTTTAATAGAAATTTTGTGATAAACTTGAAACGCTGCACTATACATATACATACACAATTTCAAGAAGCTGTCTACTGTCAGATTTAAAATGTAAATGAATTCTTTAAAAGATGGAGCTATGGCACGCCTTGGTGAAGTAGGGATTGGACACCGTCCACATACATCCTGATGTTCTGGGTTCATGTCCTGGGGCTGGTGGGAACAGCCAAGATGAACAACTAAATAAAATGAATAAAAATGTTTCTTCCTCTTCTCTCTTCCTGGCTGCCTGCCTGCCTCTCCTTGCCTTCATTAATGCCTACACCTTTTCTTTAAAAGAATAAAAAGGAAATACATTGATTTTGCATTTATAATGGGCTAGAATAGCATAGTTCACTTTCTGAACAGTGAGATCCTTTTTACCTGTAAAATTTTTTCTTAAATTTCTTTTGTGAAACTGTCCCTTCTCTACTTTCCCCAAATCACAATAAAATCAGTCTTTTCCTATTCATTCTGTTTGTATCAATTTCTACTTTTAATAGGGATAATGTGATAGGAATGCTTGAATTCTCAGTACTTCCTCTGTCTGCCACAAATGATTGAGTTGAAATGTTGCTTGAATATATAGTAAAGATGAACTTGGTAGCCTTGTAACTTATAACTGGTCACACAGGGATCTAAGTGAAGAGTCAGACATAAACAATAGTGCTAAGATTTAAGGAAGCTTATAAAATTCATTTAAGAAAGATCCTTAATACCTGAATATATTTGAGCACAGTATATGTGAGTAAATGCATGCTGAGAATTACAATTAGTTTTCTGTGTTTAATTAAAATAATCTTAGATGCTCATAAATAGCCTCTAAGAAATAGCATGATTTGTTGAGTTTATGGTAGATCACTACAGTAATTTTTTAAAATAGTAAATTATGTTTTAAAAATATTGTTGAGAATGACATTAATTTTGGAAAGCTTTAGCTGTAATTTTAAGGCCAAGTAGTACTTTGATAAAGAATTACAAAGTAAAAGAATTTAAAAATTTGCAACTGTTTGGCAAAAAAGGACTCTTAATTTTGCCATAAGAATGTTTTCGTTTTATTATTTTCAAGAATGAATAATCCCATTCTACATTATTGATGGTAGTAGTACCCAAGTTAAAATCAACTGATTGTGATTTTACAGAAAAGATTTTGTTCAAGAATCAATCAGACAATACTGGCCTCATGCTTTCAAACTGAAGCAACTCAGTGGTATTGCTAGAAGGAAAATGTCTAAATATTCCTACAAGTAGTCAATAAATTGAAGCAATGCATAACCGGTGTTTGTAGTAAGGAAGAAGAAATTAAAAATGGGTGAAATGTTTCTGTTCAGAGCAATTTTATTTTGTTAAGTGCTGGTTCTGAGATACCAGTTGAGTTCTGACTTTTTGCATGTAGAAAACGTGATTTTCATTGTATTCTTACTATAAAATTATATGATGATGAAAAGTTTTGATAAGTTATGAGCATTTGATGGTTTCATTATTTTGTGTCTTTTCTGCCTTTTTTGGTAAGTGGCCAACAAGGACATGGATTTCTTTTTTCTCAGAAATTAAAATTGGGCTTACCTTTGTGGCTCAGGTGACTAATACGACTATGGAACACACCATGGAAAGCCCTGGGACCTGGTGGGAGCCGGGTGCAGAAAAATAAATGGAAAGTGGAAACTTTTATTAAGCATCTGGTTACTATGTTATACTAACGTATTGTAGTGTGATTTATATTTTTCTTGTTTTTGTTTTGTTTTGTTTTGTTTTTACTTTAGGAATATGGTGTTGGCTGAAAGATGTGTATTGCTTAGTGCTGAAATCTTAAAAAGCCAAAGCAAATATTCAGAGGCTGCAGCTCTTCTAATACGGTTGACAAGTGAGGTATGAAACTGTGTAGTGTTTACTTTAATTAGTATTTCTTCATCTTTTTTTTTTTTCCCCCCCTAAAGGAAAGGTACAGGCAGGATTGAAGGCCAGCAGAGATAGTCAGGCAGGAAGAGGGAGGAGGAAGAAGCACTCTATTTATATGTTATTTAAATTAGTTGTTATCTTGGTTATTCCCCCCAGTCCCAGTTCCCCTAGGTTACTTCATTATTTTAAAAAAATGGTTTCTTTTTTCTTGAGAAGGTACGCAAAATATAAAATTAGAGGGAAAGAGATTTTACAAATGGCTACTTTAGTTATTTGTTGAATTAATTTTAAATATAGTATTTTATAGTTTGTGAGTTTATTTATAGATTTTAAGTCTACATTAATCACAAACATTTGTGCATTGTGTATGAATTAGGTTCTGATCTATGCATAATGATATTTAAATAACACTTATTTGCATTATTCCAAATATAAATCAATATTTAAAAAGCAGTCATTCAAGAATTTTTATTTTTACTAATATTAGAACTTTAAAAAATATCTTAAGCTTAAAAAGTCTATACTATGAATATTTCAAAAGAGAAAAAATGCAATCCATTTATAGTTGCTTTTGAAGGTTTATAGCAGACAGTATTACTGTGTTGCATTGATCCAGACTTATAAAGAATGATTGTGATTTATAAGGATGGGTAATGAGACATTTTTAGATGTATGCTCATAGCAAAAGAATAAAATCAAACACCATTTTTTTGCCTCTTAAACATTTATGTACTATGCTGTTTAAATCCTTGAACCACTGTAACTTTACTCTATGCATTTTTTGTATCCATGATTTTTACTCTCAGGTCTGTCTTCAATCTTGACCTCGTCTTAAGTTTTAGATTAGAATGACCATCTTTTGATTTAGCTATTTGATTTTTTTCCCAAGGCACCTTTAAGTCAATATCAATAATTAAGCTCCTAAGTTTTCTAAACTTATAGATCTTAAATTGTGTTATAACCAACTAACTCCTGATTTGTTCAAGGCAAAAACTGCTTGAGACTGTTCTATGTTTGCATTTCCTGTCACTAACAAATTAGGGGGGGATTTAAAAAAAATTCTTAAACATGTTTTATATCTCCAGATATTTTACTTACTACCTTCCCTGTTACCCTTTCTTTCTCCCTCCATCCTTCTCTTCACTCTTTCATACCTTCTTTTTTCTCTCTCCCACAACTTCCGAGTTCATGTCCTTAATGCCTAGTTTATGTCCTTAATATCCTCCTGCACTGTGACATTTTTCCTCTTTTTTCACATAATTTACTCGTACTTTTATTAACCGTGTCCTTCAGATAGTCTTTGCAGCACCCCAGATTGTCCCAAGTGTCTCTTTGCCCTGCCCTGTCAGCCCTGGCTTGTCATCTCTTGTTGGAAATTGTATTTAAACTGTTGCTTCTTGAGGCTAGGGAACTGTGTTTTCTTTACAGCTTGATTACTGATTTTTAACTCTTGACTTGGCAGTGGTTTATGATGTATGAATGTTGAACTGAACCATTAGTTATTCTAAAAAGGCTTATCTAATTTGGTTCAAGGATGATATTAAAAATGTTTAGTAAATGTTCACTGAACTATATGTGGACAGCACCAGAAAAACGATTTGGTAGTGATGAATATAGGGTCTGGAATGTGTTCTAAATTATAATAAACGAACTTAACTTCAGTTTGGTTATATCCTCATGTTTTTTGACCTAGGGAGTACTAGTGAATGTGAAAGAAATTTATGATTTTAGGTGCTTGAATAAAATTTTCTTTAGAGTAGATTATCCTGTTTGCATTGTTACCTTGTTATTTTATGTCACTGTCTTCCTCTCCAACTCTTTGTTTTCACCTTTTTTCTCAAACTTGGATGATTTGATTGTCAAGAAATGTGTCATTGTTGTTGAGTGCCTTGCAGTAAGGGGTGGAGCAAGTGATTGTACATTTTCCCAGAAATACTGATTATTGATGTTCTTTTCTGTTAAACCTTTCGTGTATTTCTTTGAGATAATTTGAATGTCAGAAATGCTTGGCATGATGTATATAAAATTATGTTAAATTTTAACCAATAATTTTATTGTGTTTTGTTAGCTGCGTAGTCTGTATACTATTGGGAAAAAGTATACTCATCTTGAGGATAGGGAACGGAGTTACATATTCTTGACATTCATGAATTGTGTTGCCTAGAGTTTTGCTAATCCTCTTATAGTACAAGACATCTAAGAGGGCTAAGTGAATAGAGATGTGCTTTGACTTTATTTTTTGAACATCAAATTCATGGGCAAGTGTGTCTTATTCTTGTTTGTGTACTGCAATCTCAGCATGACAGAACAAACAGCTTACTGATAAAATATTGCCACATTTGCTACACATAGGTTGAATTTGCTTCAGACATGATGCTTTTCCCCTACTTGTGTCTTGTGTTATTGTGTTGAATATTTATTTTGGTCTTGTTAAGCCTTTTTGTCTCTCTTAAATTCAATTAAACAGTTTCTCAGGGATAAAGATAGCAGTTTGTATAAGTTTCTCCAGCTTGGGGAAGGGACTATTCCTGTTTTAAATTGGTCAGCTGATAGTACCTTTCCCTTTCCTGTTAACCTTAGAACATAGAAAAATATCTTGTAGCTAACCTTTGAGATATGATTCAGCTAAGTTTGTGTAACTGGCATCCTAGTGGATATGTGTTTTAATGGAAGTATTTATTGAAGCTTCTACTTCAGATGAATTTTTCCCCTATATAGCTTCTCATATTTTAAGTTAATGTTGCCTTTTCAGTTTTTGTTAAAATTATCTCTTGGTTGAAGGAAAAATTCACCGACTGGAATTCTCGCTGAAGGAATTTCAAATTTTTTTCCTTAGTACCTTTATAGAGCATATATAATAAATTTGGCATGTCATAGATATAAACTACTACTAAACGCTTTCGGAAGAAAACTGTCACTTTGTAAAACTCTTGTTTTACTTTCCTCTACACTGGTTTTTGTTTTTGTTTTTCAAAGCAAGGTTTTTATTACTTTAGTTGTCAATATCAGTAACAGAGACGAACAAGGAATAACAGTGCAGTGAAATATCAATGTAAGGTGTTCAGTTCTGTGGCTTTGATTCTTTTCTTGAAACAACAGCGTTACTGCATGAAGAGTCAAATTTTGCCCCACCTAAATTAATATATGCCATGGATATTCAAGTTTCTCCTGAGTTGTTTAATATTTGAGTATTAAATTCGAAAATGCTGAGTGTTTATTATATTTGTTCTTAACTGAATTATACATTAGAATCATTTATATATAATCAAAGATACCTAGGGCATATTATTTATCTTAATTAGAATGTCCAGGCCTACTCTCCATCCAAATTCTGAAGTTTAATAAAACTTTACAGGTAATTTTAAAAAATGATTTTATGCTGTCTGTGTATGTGCTGGCACACACTTAATAAGAATAAAGAAGAAATATATTTAACTTAAAGTGAAACACTGTTAAGAAACCTAAACAAAATTCTGAAATAGAATTAATTTTTAGATATTAAAATGTATTATAGGGCTAAAGAAATTAAAACTCCTTACAGTGATAAGAATAGGTAGACTAATGGAGTAGAATGTAGATTTAAATACTACTTATGATTAGGTGTCATTTAAAATTAGTGGGAAATATTCCTGAAGGTTACTGTGACATCTAACTAGCTCTTTGGGGTTGGATTTCTACCTTATTTATTACATGAATGCACAATTATACCCTATTTGTTATCTGAGAAAAAAAAAAAGCCAGTATAATAAAAGAAATGAAACCTGAAACATAACCAAACAAAGCGGAAAACCAAGAGGAAATTATAAGAGCATTTTTTTTTTAAATACAGAAATTGCATCCTTTCTTAATGTAATAATCGTAAAGCCATAAAGGCAAAGATAGTATGCTTGGCTACTAAAGAATAAATTATGTCATGTCAAAACTGGGAATAACTATTTACAAATTTATGAGTTAGGTCTAATATTGATTAAGTGTATAAAAGACCTTATAGACCAGATAATCACAAAATTCATTCACTAAAGGATATAAAAGACAATTCACAGAAGAAGTACGAAACCCTTAAATATATGAAAAGATTTATATCCTTACTATTAAATAAATGTGTGTTGAGCAACAAAGGGTCATTTTTATTTTATTAAAGAGGTAAAAATTTTAAAAATGATTTTTGTTTGAGTAGAGTGGAAACCATAATTCCTCATTCTCTATTGATTAGAGCATATATTGGCACTGCATTTTTTGTTGGAGTGGCTTTAGTCAATTAGAATTTTGAAGTATATGCATAGCTTTCATTAACTCAGCAGTTTTCCAGAAATTGTATAACAAAAATATTTATGTTTATCGGAGCATTTTTGTAGTAGCAAAAAAGAATGAAGCTATTTTAAATCAATCAGTTGGAGACTATTAATAAATTATGTTACACTTATGTAATGGAATACAATGTAACATTAACAGATGAAAAATGAAGATGTCTAGAAAATTTAGTTTTAAAAGCAAAATAAAGAATGCTCTGTATACCATATGTGTAAAAAGGCGTGTATTTTTTCAAAAAATGTGTAAGAACATGTAAGACATAAAAGACGAAACAACATATGAATATGTATACACATGTACACAGATATATGTGCACACAAACATGTCAACACCAAGCTGGTAACAATAATTATCTCTGGCAAATCAGTTGAGACATGCAATAGGAAAGAAAGTTGTTACGCAATTTATTCTTTTAAGAAAAAGAGACTATTATTTTTTTTCTAAGAAAACATTTTTCCAAAATGTAAGATGCAAGCTCCCTAGCTCCCCCAAATAATTATGCTGTAATCACTTGGTTATAAATTGTATATTCTTGATTCTTCAACTTACTAGGTTTTGGGTCTTATTTACCAGAAAAATCATCTTTTAGTGTTTATCATCAGGGGACTGAAATAGATAATGGTGTCTGCCATTTATTGAATGCTTTCTAGATTATTTCCTGAGATCTGTTCAATTCTAATTTTATAATTGCTTCATAATTTGTTATAATAATCAGTGGTTTGTGTACTCTTAATGTAACTATAATTTTTTGAAATGATTGCATTTAAAGTCAATGTTTTCTGTTTTCACCTTTCCCTGGGGAAAATAATGGCAGCAGAACACATGGAAGGGCGTGGTAAGTTCAGCTTGAGAATAGCTGAAAACCTAGAGAAAGTTTTGGTGAAAATGTTGTTGATAGTTGATCAACAACCTTCAGTGCTTTCTCAGTTATTTGTAAAGTAATGAGGTTGTCCTTAATGGTGATGATGTAAATGTAGTGTGTGGATTTGTAGATACTTGTAAGAATCAGTTGGAGTGAAAGCTAATTTGAATTGTACCATTTACTAATATACTAATGACAGGTGATAATCTTTGAAAGGGAAGACTTCTGACCTTTTAATGAAAAACAGTTATTTTGGCCCTCTTGAATTATGGCAAAAGCCGAGCATTACTTTTAAACATTAAAACCTTCTAGTGGAATAGATTATTTCATTATATATACCCATATGTTTAATACATACTCACATATATGTACTCTTACCTTTTTTTTTCTTGGATAGAGATAGGCTATTGGATGTCACAGATAATTTCAGATGAAATTAGATTGATGTGACTTCTGTGCTCTTTTTGTAATTTATCTTTTTTTTTTTTTTCAAAGGAAAGGTATAGGCAGGAATGGGAAGTGAGTAGGCAAGACAGTGAGAGAGAGGAGGAGGAAGTATTTTTATTTAGTTCTTCTTTTTGTTGGTTCTTCCCTGCTCCGGCATGGAACCTGGGTTCACGGGATGTACTGCACTGTGCCAACCGCTACTCTACCAGGGCCTGCCTCTGGTTTATCTTTGATCAGTATCTTTGTATTCTTGGTTCATATATTTTTCTGTCACTAATAAAGTACTGCATTTCTTCAGATTCATTGTAGGGTGCATATCATCACTAGATATTTGCCTTTATGAAAAATAAAAGAAAATATTTTATGGCAAAGAATATTTAGAGGTCTTATAAAAAAATTCTGCTATTAAGAGTCATTGAGATTGGATTACCCCCTGATCTCTGAATTATACTGTATACTCTAAGAAAATTAATGTTTTTTTCACTAATTATCCGCTTAATTTTGTGAAACTAACCTGTTTTTACACATTCCATAGGATTCAGATCTTCGAAGTGCACTTCTTTTGGAGCAGGCGGCCCATTGCTTTATCAACATGAAGAGCCCAATGGTTAGAAAATATGCATTCCATATGATATTAGCAGGTCATCGGTTTAGTAAAGCAGGGCAGGTAAGTGCATTTTCTTTAAAAATAAAATAATTTTTATAAAATAATCTGTTATTAAATTTTTATTATAATTTGTTATTTTATAAATGTGTCATTGTCAGTGTTTTAAAGATTTAAAATTAATCCTACAAATGAAAATAAATTGTGTTCTGAAGTAATGTGTTATTGGTTAATGGAATGAGATTTGAATTTTGACAAATCTAGGTTTCAATCTTGTTCTTATACTCGCAGTTTTACCTTGGTCTAATCACTTTTTCTCTGAGCCTATTTTTTAAGTTAAAATTTGGGATTTTGCCCAAATTTTTTTGAGGTGAAACCAAATTATATATGTAAAAGGTCGGATATACTAAATGCATTCAAGTAATTTGTTAATAGCAGTTTAATTTTCCCTGCTCAACTCTGGTCTTCTGTTGTCTCTCAGAGTGCTAATAATGATATTTACTAAATATTTAATGAGTAGAAATTGTCTGTCTCTTGTTCCTGGCAGGAGTTGGGTTGTAGAGCTCTTCATTAATTTAGAGAGATTCCTTCTGTGTCCCAGTTTTCCCTTCCAGCATTAGTTGAAGGGAGATTTGCTAGAGGTGAAGATTGGGAGCAGTGGTGAGATGATTTACTGTAAATACATAAAAATGTGAATCGAATAATCGTTTTTATGTTCCAGCGACTCTCCTGGAAACTGAACATTTACTCATAAAACCAACATGGTCTTGTGTCTTAAGGAGCTTTTTATCTAGTAGGGGAGTATGAGGATTTTTCAGTTTTAGTAGGAACTTTTATATGAACATATTTAAACATTTTTCAAAGTCTGTGTCGAATCATGCTGATACTTCAAAGTTGTTATTTCAGAGGTACAAAGAAATAAATGTGTCCAAAAAACTACTTTGATTTTCATGTAAAAATGCTATTATTTTAAAAAGTAACATTTCGAGTTTGGGTTCCACTATTTTTAGAAACTGACAAATTAGAAAATATGTGAATTTGTCTTACAGTAAGTGCAAAACTGTAAAAATACTTAAAAAGTTAAGCATCTCTTTGTAACGATATACAATCTAAATTAGAATTTCTCAGACTCTAAATTGGAAAAACCTTTAAAAACTATAAATTTCATAGTTCTGTATGAGTACAAATGCTTCTGAGATGTTCTCTCATTGTTTATCTTTGCTTAAAAGTATTAATATGCAAAATATATTGAGATTTCCTTTGCTTTAAAGGACTTTGAAGGAAATTGAGTACCTCATTAAGAAAGATTCATTTTCTCATTAAAAATAAGCCACCTTTTTGTTCACTTTCCTGTATGGTTGCATTTATGAGAGTAATGATGTCATTGGAGCTGAAAATAGCTGCTTGTGTTTGCCTTCTGAAATTATAGGGTATATTGCTTCTAACATAGTACCTTAAAATGCTGTATTTGTGTTAGATTGGAAAACATTTGTTATCTGGCCTAATATCTCACTCTAGTTATCTTAAAAAACAATTAACCATTCCAAGATAGCTAATTTTGATATTTTGTGATTATTCTTTATATACTCTGAATCCAGCAACTCTCTTCATTAAACAGTAAAACTGAAAGTATGACTAGAAATGTAGATCTACTGAAATAACAAGTACGATATTCTATTGAAGTTGAGCAGAAGCAGTATATTCCTTGAAAGGTAGGGCAAATAGAGCACACACAATTCTGACTGAGGCCAAGTTGTTTCTGAGAATTCCCAGCAATTCATGACACTTCCATTAAAAATGGATGTTCATTTTGGCAGGGATGCGTGAAGACGGGAAGAGATTAGATATTTATATAGATAGGCTTTTACTGTTAGCTTTTTCTGGTTCAGAGTTTGTATTCAATTGTTCATCTTGTCACCAAAAAGTTTTTGTAGTCTAATATTTTTTCATTAACAGTATCAAATAAAAGACATGTAAAAAAGAGAGAACTAGCATAAAAAATTACTTAGACCAATTCAGCTTTGCTTCTCTGTATCGGTTTTTAAGATTCAGTGCTTGTGTTCCTTTACTAAATGCTAAATCAAAATTATATTTTTTTCAAGAAACATCACTAAAGGATTATTTTGACATAATCTCAAACTCACAGAAAGATACACATTTCAGTTGGTTTACCTGAGAGCTTAGTTGCCCGTCTCATGTCCCATTACGCTGAGATACTTGACACAGTTCCTTCTCCCAGAAACAAGAACTTTTTTTTCTCCATTAACCGTCATATAAAAACATTGAAATCAAGAATTCAGAATTAATACAATAATGCTGCATTATCCTGAGACCACATTCAGGTTTTGGCAGTTGTCCCATAAATTTCCTTTATTGATAAAGGATTCTGTTCCAAAGGATCCTTTGACTTTTATGACCTTGGCACTATTGAAGAGTAGACCAATTCTTTTATAGAGTGTCCCTCAATTTATTTTTCTTTAATATTTTCTCAGATTTAAATTAAATATATTTGTAGAAATATCAAGAGATTATTCTTCTCATTGCATACTATCAAGTGGTAGATAATTTTTATTTGCTTTCATTACCTCTTTATCAAGAAAACCTTTCTTGGTGTCAAGTCGCATTCTTAGGATTTAGGTGGTTTGTGTTCAGAGGGTAGTGTAGTAGTGATGCGTTGTCAACACCAGATACCTGCTTATAAATGTGGCAGCATGCAACAGTGGCCAAAAGAAAAGAAACCTAAGCTCTATTATTGCCAAACATAAAAAGTTTAAAATATGTACATGTTCACACACACAGTCAGAGTATATATAGATATATATTTTTTACACATGCAGTTTGAGCACACACAAGGTTGTATTCACTCAGCCTAGTACTACAGTATAAAGTTAGAGGACCATAACAAAATTAGAGATTTTAATAAGGTAGCGCTCTGTCACAAACTAAACAGCAGTTCTAATCCCTAACTGTGTGCTTCTGCCCTGAAATCTCCCAGGTGATTTTTCATGAAGTCATTATTATTCCTGACTTTGTAGATTCCTTGCTCTTGTCAAATCAGTTGCTTGCTTTACTTCAAGACCTCTTGGTTTTTAATAGTAATTCTGAAGAGTTCTTAGTAACTATGAACATTCATAAATTACAGATTTATTTTCTTGATTAGCATAGACTATTAAGAGGGATAAACAGTTACTTTGTGTGTGTATTTTTTTTTTCCAGTACGAAAGTGGGTGTTATTGCTTTGTTTGTTTTCTTGCAGAAAAAGCATGCTTTACGCTGCTATTGTCAAGCCATGCAAGTTTACAAAGGAAAAGGCTGGTCTCTTGCAGAGGATCACATTAACTTCACTATTGGACGCCAGTCTTACACTCTTCGGCAGCTGGACAATGCAGTTTCTGCCTTTAGACATATTTTAATCAATGAAAGTAAGCAGTCAGCTTCTCAACAAGGAGCCTTCCTCAGGGAATATCTTTATGTGTACAAGGTAAATACTTATTTTCAGAAGTAGATAATTAAAATAGTGATTTAGTGATTTTTATTGATAAGTATATTCCATACTATCTAGTAGGAGTCTAATAAGGTTTTTTTTAAATACACCTAATTATCTGTCATCATAAAGTGGCAGGTGAGACTCTGGTCCCATATCTAAATTGCATTGCCCTTCCACAGTTTTTTAGATGAGACTTAATATTCTAGTAACATTTGATTTGTGTTTGATCTGGGAATACAGAAAAAAAGAAAAGTTGCTGCAAGGTTTTTTAAGCTTTCTTCTGTAGGGTTTTTGTTTTAGTTGCAACAGATTTTATAATATACTTGTTCCTTTTATCATCCTTTAAAAAATGTGTCCTTTTCCCTATAAAATATGGAGTACATTGCTCTAGGAAGTAGATGTATTTAAGTGTAAACCAGAAAAATTAATAATGAAAATATTTTATTGAAACAGCCAGATAATCTAAAGCATTTTTATGGAAAAAATGAGAATGTTTATTTTCTTCTCAAGGCTCATGAACAGTGACTATTGTGTCAGTTTGGCAGAAAAGAAACACCCTTTTTATACTTTATTAATTTGGTATCTTCTGAGATAGAATTTGGACAGATAGGCTGGTATAATGAGTCACAGGAAGTAAAATACATGGTGAGATAATGTTTGGATCATCAAAAGAAAACCAACTATCTAAGTAAGCGTAGTAAGATTCTCTTGGGCCCGAATAAGTAATGAGGAAACATATATGAAATAAAAGGAATTTACTCAAAAAATTCTTTTTTTTCTCCTTTATATTTCTCCTAGAATGTAAGTCAGCTATCACCAGATGGTCCTTTACCGCAGCTTCCTTTACCATATATTAACAGTTCAGCAACACGGGTTTTCTTTGGCCACGACAGACGACCAGCAGATGGTTAGTAAAATTTTATTAGACCTTATTACATGATGACTACTTCTTTTAAGTTATTTTTAATCCATTTGAAAAATGGCGTGTAGCTGTTAAAGAACCTTTGAAAGTAAATTGCTCTTTATGACATCACCTATTTTTCTGCCACCTGAAGATAACTGCTATCTGTTTTCTCATAAATAACTACTACATGTTTTTCCTTCTAGCCTTAAACATTAAAAACAGTAACAACAAAATAGCTATAATTTCAGTGACTTTTCTCACATAATGCTCATGTTACTACAGTGTGATGAGCTCTTTAATGACTCAGATATTAAATTCAGTGCCTGTAATGTACTTTAACATTTGCCTGTTATGTACACTTTTTTTTTTTGCTTGTTTGTAACCATAATGGATGTCTTTGTAGATAAATCATGTTTTATTTTTGTGGAAATTTTTAAATGTACACAGAAGCATAGAATAATTGCCTATGTTCTGTTTTTGTTACAAGGCTTTTTTAAAATACAGTATTGTTTTCTTAAGGATTGAGCATTAGAATGATAGTACTAGGTTTAAAGTATGCATATACTTAGAATGTTGATGCATGTTAAAATGAACTTTGTAATGCTAAACATTGGAACTTAATATGTTTTTCCTTGATCAACTGTTTTGTTAAAAAATATTTATCATGACACTTATGACAGTAGTGTTTTCAATAGCAAGAAAAAGGAGTCAAACAGCTAAAATTCCTACAGAGCATGACTACCTACATTTTTGTTATATTCACGCAAGGATTCATGTTGTAGTACGTGAGTGAATTCGTTTTACCTGTTTCAGTGTCGATGATAACCACACCATCATGTTGAGAAAAGTTATAGAATGATAGATCATATATTATTTATTTAAATTTCAAATATACCAACCAAATTATGCATTAATTTTGTATTTATATGTGGTTAAAGTAAAGGGAAAAACATGGGTGAGAATGCTGTAATTCAGTTTTGGAATTGCTTTGGAGAAATGTGGTGCCGATGGAGAAAAAAGAGGGTAAAAGAGTTAAGTGTTTATACAGAAGACATCAGCTCTGTATATTTAAAGAGCTATTTCTTAGGGTCCTATGACAAAAGTTGACAGTTAGAAAAGTTTTTTTAAAGGAAAGGTACAGGCAGTGAGGTGGAAGAAGCGTTTTATTTTTATTTAATTGTTCACATTGATTGTTTCCTCTTGCCTTGAGTCTTGAACCCAGGACCTTGGGATGTATGTGGGATTGTGTCTAGTGTGTACGAGGCCACTAGGTCACCAGGGAGCATCCTAAATTTTTTCGCTATTCAAATGTTTGTTATATTATTACCCTTTCCTTTTTCTAATGTTTGAAATAGTTTTTACGAAATTTGTGGAAGACTGGGGAAAAAATTTTTTTTTAAGGTGGAAGCAAAGTTCCAGTTCGTCTAGGATATGTAAGAGGATATTTTTCTCTCAATGAATTGGTAATAGGCAAGAGTGAGTGTAGATATTTGGATAGCTTAAATTTTTATTCAAACTATTTCTTTTGAGGGCAGGTGTTCACAAAGATGTATTTAATTGTGACACTTTTTTCTTTTAGGTGAAAAGCAAGCAGCTACTCATATAAATCTTGATCAGGAGTATGACTCTGAATCCTCTCAACAGTGGCGAGAACTTGAGGAGCAAGTTGTGACTGTGGTTAACAAAGGAGTAATTCCTCCCAATTTCCATCCCACGCAATACTGTTTGAATAGTTATTCCGATAACTCACGATTCCCACTTGCAACTGTAGAAGGTAATATACTTGGTATATTTTTAGTCAGGTTTTTATTTTTTACTTACAGCAAATTCAAGATAATTTACTTACTCTCAGGTGACTAAGGTGGCTAAGTGCAGACCATCTAAAACTCAGGGGCTCAGATTCAGGGCTTGGGGTGGGGGGCACAAAATAAAGAGAGAGGGATTTTATGCCAGAAATTACTGGAGGCCTGAAATACAAAGATAAACTAGAAATGCATAATTTAATGAGTCTAATTTATAAAACCTGGCAGTGAGGGCTCTAATACAGGCATGGAATATACTGCTGGAATCTGGAAGAGAGAATGGCATTCTTTAGAGAAAGTTGGGACATCTTCTAGGGCAGGTAATTGGAAACAGTTCTAAGTCAGTGGATGTTTACAAGGTGGTAAAGGACAGTATGGGCAGATATGCAGAGCTCTGAAAGCAGGGTGTGTTCAGAGCTTTGAAGCATAGGGTGATATGTGTGGTTTATTGAAGTTATGTGTCTTTTCTAGAACCAATAACAGTGGAAGTGGCATTTAGAAACCCTTTGAAAGTTCCACTTTTATTAACTGATTTGTCGTTGCTCTGGAAGTTTCAACCTAAAGATTTCAGTGGAAAGGATGATGAAGTTAAACAACGAGTAAGTTTTTAAAAGGTATTTGTAATAAGCATGTTTCATAATAGCCTAACATGTTGTAAGAACATTTCAGTTTCTTTTGTTGAGCAAGCTGTATTTACTTTTTTAAATCATGTTTTCTCTAGTTATAAAAAAGGATCTATGCTTATTGTTCAAAGTTTTGAATTCAGAGGAACGTGAGGAGTAAAAGCAAAACCATCTTACCAATATTTTGAAAAGAACTTTTAACATTTTTCTGTATGTCTTTACAGTCATTGCCATTTGTATGTTTTCCTTCACATACTGGACTCTCATAATATGGATGTTGATATTTTTACTGTGTTGATTTATACTTAGATTCTATATTAAAGTATCTTAATCATTCATTTTTGAGCTTATAAGCTGTTCTATTGGTGGTTGATGTGGAAGTTTCCATTTGTTTGGTATCATCATAATTTAATGGTGAAAATTCAGGTGCATTAATTTTTTTATTCTTCTGATTGTTTCTTTAGGAAAGGTTCCTAGGCATGAAGTTAGAACATTTTAAGAAATAAGTGTTTTATCACTCTCTTGGTTCCTCAAAAGTCATAGCAAGAAGCTTCTCATCAGCAGCTTACCAATTGGATATCTCATTCTTGGAAGATAAAAAAACCCCAGCATTTATTTAATAGAAAAAATGCTATATAACTATTTTATTTTGCGTTTCATTGATTTCTAATGAAGTTGAAATTCTTGGATTTTTATTTCCTCTTTTGTGAATTGTCTATATCCTTCAATGTATTTTTGTTTTCTCAGTCTGCCTGTAGTAAGCTCTTTTGTAATTAGAAAGTTGTTTTTGCAGGAATGACTTAAACAAATACTTTTTGATAGTAATAGAAATAATTTTTCCAAAGACATTTTTTACCTAGTTATTTGTTAGCTTATGAATCAGTATTTATTATGTAACTTTTACTTATACTACCTAGTTATATGCCTTAATTATGTTATGTGGTAAACATTATTTTGGAATTGGGAAATATCTGAACGTTTTTGTGATTTATCAAGCAAGAACTTAATTAAGATGCCTGAAACAATTTCTCTTGAAATGTTATGATTTTTTTTAAACACTGTTTTGTTTAAAGTCTTGCTGGTTGAATTCATTGAAGGTATTTTGGGATATATACCTATTGTGGCTAGTTTGAGATTTCCCAGGTTTCGTAACTTGAATTTTTAGCAATCTCAGTTTCTAATGATTTTTGGACACCTGGAATATAGATTGGAAAAGTATGGACCATTTGTTTTTGAAAAGAGATTAGTTTTTAAAGATCTTTTAGCTTTTAAGTACATTAGTCTGTTCAACATATTAGATGTTAAAGGGGATTTATTAAAATAAACATTTCATTTCTTATGGTGAAGTGCCTTTTAAAAGTTAAGCTTTTCCTATAAATTTCAAATTACTTGGATTTCTTAATGAGCTTCTGCTAGTGGTGGACTAAGATGCTAAATTTGAATTTAGGGGAATTTAATTTTTTTTTCATCAAATCGCTGATTTCATGGTAAAAATAAACTCCGGCTTATGAGAACCAGATTTACACCCAGTACAGCCAGTTTCCTCTATTTTGTCACATGACGGAAGGCTGGGTTCCTAGAAATCTCTGTGGTTTGGAAGAGATACATCTTTTCTCTCTCCTGCTGTCCTTACTGATCCACCAGTGTATGATGCACCCTATTTAGGTTGCCATTATCCTTTCTATGTGTAAGTGTAGCCAACTTGAAAAAAAAGGCAGTTGGAGTAAAAGACAGAAACATTTTGCTCTTTTTGCAAGATTAAATTAAAAGGCCATTTTGGCCATTGTTGACAGTGAAGCAGTTGAGCTTTTTTTTCTCTTGGGGTTTTATCCATTTGGTGACTGCAACTTTGAGTAGATTACTTATGCTTTTCAGTTGATTTGGGCTGAAATGAAATGAAAGTAAGTTTGTATCAAGTACCCATGGAGGCGTGGCATTCAAGTGTGAAAATAAAATACTGCAGATTGCTTAGTATATAGAAAGAACCTAGTACCTGCTAATAGTAATTATCATTATTCTCTAAATATTTTTATAGGATATTGATATCTGATACTTTATTCATTAGACAATTTATTTTTCAGGTCACAGGTGAGCCTGAAATGATTGGGACTGAAGTTATTTCAGAATTCTTAATTAATAGTGAAGAATCTAAAGTGGTAATTGTTTTATTATTTTTCTGTCTAAACATTTCTTAAAGTAAGAAAACAAAAATAATCAGGGTAAAAAAGAAACTTAATTTATTGACTGTTTTAAAAAAAATTCTCTAGTTTTCTTAACTCAATCTTGAAGATTAGGAAGCTGGAATTGCTCAGGAGGACATTGATGGAAAAAGTAGGTTCGCAGTGGTCTTTGGTTTATTCATTTTGAAGCCTGATGGAAAGCTTTTGCTTTCTTCTTGGGTTAGTGTGGTCACATTAGTTGATATTTGGTTGACCAGAATATTTTTATTTTATTCAAAATATCAATGAGGATCCACAAATACAATTGTTGAATTTTGAGATCTTCTTTTGAGAAAAATGCTTTCCAATAAGAGAAGGTAGTTGAAAAAATTTAGGTCATGATTTTATGTTTTTTCAACATTATGGAATTTAGGTATTGCGCTTTTTAAGGTATGATGACAACAGATAATAAGAGTGACTTAAATATCTCCACAGGCAAGACTAAAGCTCTTTCCCCATCACATAGGAGAGCTGCATATTCTGGGAGTTGTTTATAATCTTGGCACTATTCAGGGCTCCATGACAGTAGATGGCATTGGTGCTCTTCCGGGATGTCACACAGGTAAAGCTATATAGCATTACTAAACAATTAGAAAAGTAACAATAAAATCTCCATAGAATAAGTGAATGAAAATGAAGTATTTTCTAAATAGATTTAGTTTACTTTAATAAAGGCATTTAGTCACATGGAGGAATGAATAATTTGAATTATTTTTAACTCTGCCATAGCTTCAACAATAAACAACTTTTTCTAAAGTGTATTCATTGAATAATTCTTAGACTGTCTACTATGTATTTTTTCTGTTGTTTTTGATCCAAATTTAGTATATTCCAACCACTGAGGTATTCATTGGTTATGAATACAAACCATCTTAGCATATTCTATATTTTTTAATTTTTTAATAAATATAGAGCATATTAAACACTAGTGTTGTTCATTGAATACTTATTAACACCTTATATTCTGTTATCTGTACTCTAAGTAGGAATTTAGTACTAAGTTGATATTCTTGGTGCCCCAAATGATGTGTGTGCTTTACAGATTTTTGAAGTGTAAAACTAATATATATGTTAACATAGGTTTGTTTTTTTTTTATTCAGGGAAATCTACTAGATCTAATATTATCTTGTAATTGTTGTATGTAGTTATTTGAGTTTAAGTTGACAGAATAATTAGGGCAAGAGTTTGCTATAAAATTCCTTCGTCTAGATCTTTATCTTAGTAGTTAGGTCATTTTTTCTTTCCTTTCCTTCTAAAGATTGAGTTTAGGATTTATAAAAGCTGTCTTCTCAATTAGGAAATCTGGGAATACTTGTAGAATTAGTTGGACCTACACCTTCAGCTGAATATTTCTACCTGCTTATATATTTAGAATGATTCAATACACAGTTGGTTTGCAGAATAAACAAATTGGATAAAAATATAAGAATTCAAAAATTATAAACAAAAACTTGACATATTGAGTTATGATACTCTGCACCTTATACATTTATAATTCTTGGTTGACTGATACCAAACAAGGTTCATTCTTAAGGATCTTGTCAATGTATGCATATTTTAAGTGAATTAACTGTGCACTAAGAATTTGAACTCCTTTCCTTTCTTACTTGCACATACTTAGGAGCTTAATCTAGTACCCCAAAATTATGGTTGTCAGTAAAATAAAATTACTTCATTTAAGGCACCAGATATATACATTAGTATAATGTCTATGTTATTTTGTATTAGTAGGAGATCCTAAGTTAACTATTAAAATAAATTATATCTTTTATAAGCAGAGATTTCTTGTTTTGTTTCAGTGTTGTATTGTAAAATTCTAAGAAAGAGCATGGCCTGTCCTTGACGGCCCAAGCCCAAGGACTGGGGGACAGGGCGAACAACCAAAATCAAAATAAACAAATCAAAAGTGCTTTTTCCCCTCTCTTCTTAAAAGTGCTGGATCAAAATAAATAATAACACTGCTACATTATATATTTGCTACATTATATCTGGTCTAGGAGTATCATAGTCACTCAGCCTTAGAACCTTTGAGTAGTTTTGTAAGAAACATCTTGTATACCCACATATACTGTGTAAAAGCCTTTGGGAAAAATCTCAAATGAATATTAATGAATCTAATTTTGAGAAAGCTACCTACATTTAATTTTCTTGGTGCAATCCTTTGGGAAGATTTAGTTATTTATCTATCTTTAATAATTCCACTTAGTAAATATATTTGAATATGGGTAAAATTGAAAAGTTGACTTGTTTAGATGTTTAATTTAGATCCCCTTTCTTGACCTGTATCAAATTTTGGGACCCAACATAACTATTCTCTCAGATCTTGATGTGCAATTATTAAGTACTAGATAATTGGTTTCAAAGAATTTCCTATTTAGTGAATTTTCTACAAGATAAATTCTAATAAAATGAAAAATTAAGCATACCCTATTTGTGATTAAACATGAAAATAAAATATGTTTAATTCTGATTAATCATGTGCATTAATAATTGTCTAAAGCTTTTCTGGAAATAATCTGAAACTTAACAATATTCATATATTCAAGCTAAATTGATGTCTGTTAACATACCAAATTATTTTAGGGCCTTGATTGTTTTTATTGCAGGAAAACATTCATTGAATATGTTAGTTCGAGGGAGACAAGACTTAGAAATTCAAGGTCCTCGACTTAACAACACAAAAGAAGAGAAAACGTCAATCAAATATGGCGCTGATCGACGTTTAGATCCCATAATCACTGAGGAAATGCCACTCTTGGAGGTATCTCACTTTTTAAAGTTTCATGGATTAATAATTTATAAGTTCAGTTGATATTTTGGGTGAAATAATTTTTAAACTTTGAGGTTATCAATATTAGATTGAACCACATTTTTAAATTGTGAACCTGGGGTTGAGTAAATAGTTCTAATTCACGAAGGTAAGGTAATCATGCAAAATTGCCTTATGTCACAGGTTTTAAATAAAATCTTCAAAATATTAATGGAAAGTTGGAAAACACTTCCAAAAGAGCACTTTAGATAGTACTAAAATCAGTGACTCTTAGCAAGATATGGAAGTATTATGAGAGTTAATGCTTATAAAAGTATGTAAGCAATATTGTTGTATACCGCATTTATTTGTTTGTTTATTATTTATATTTTGTCATTTCAATGTCCCCCCAAATTGAGTGCAACTTACATTCAAAGGTGGCTAAGGTTTACCTGAAAAGATAGTTGCTAAGTACGTTAGAGCCCTTATTAAATTCTTAAAAATCTGAGAATTTTTTTAGTCCCTTATTACATATGTAAGATTTTTTAATAAATACTTCACTCTTTGTGATTTCTCTTTAATTTTTTTTTGAACTTTGTACATTTTACTACTTTTTATTTTTCACAAAAACTTCTTGAGAAATTAAAGTGCAACTTAGTCTCTGGCAACTTATCATTGAATAAATACCATATACACATGAATAAAAAGCAACATTCTCTTCACCTTCCTACTTTCATGCCATATCGAAGCAGCAAATAGAAAATGATGGTAGATAGTAGTAAAGAGAAAATATGTCGCTCAGTTGAAGGCTATTGTAATATTTTATGGAACTAAAGTGTTATAGAACAGTAAGTCTCAAAGAAGAGCAAAGACTCCAGGGAATTTAACCTAAAAGATATGTAAGCCTTTAGAAAGCATGACTTTTGATGTTACCTTAGTCTAGCAAGTTCCAGTCTTCATGCCACTTTAATCACAAATTTCAAGTTTCCAAGAGTGAAATCCAGCCTGCTTTTAGATCAGGCTTCTTCCCGAGAGGAAGAAGGGTGGTAACATAGGATAAGCAGGAGCACTGGAAGGAAATGATGTTTGATTTTAAACTGTTTAACTCACCAGTCTTTGAGTTTACTTTCATCTTGTTTTTGAACTGCTAGCTTTTTATTTTAACTTTGCTTCTTATACAGTAGAGTGTTGGGGTTTTATTAATTGTCATTTTTAGTTTCATTGTTAAAGCTACATTTTCCTTAAAGAGGATGTTTAGAGCAGATAGCTTTTTACTCTACCTACTAACAGCTGATGTTAGATTCATTAAGCAAAAAAGTTAGTAAAGTAATTAACAAAAATGATCTATATAGTAAACATTGTGTTAATTTAAAGTATATAGTTGTATATTACACTTACTCATTATTTTTATGAGGTTAGCATATAGGTCAGAAGCCTTTTTTATGTTTCCTAATGAGTTTTGTTTTTCCTTTCATGTATTAAGCCACATCCATATATTGTTATTTGTAATTTCTAGTTTCAGTTTCTTCATACTGTGAATCTGTAGATAATTGTAACATAGCCTAAGTATACGATATATCCAGATTTTATCTGCAGATAAAAGTAATACTTTCAGATATAGATAGAAGCAGTTTACCTAATACTTTGTTCAATATGTTTGGGAACAAGTAGTGACTCTTGATAAGGAGAAGAAGATAAGTGAGCATATTAGAAAATCTAAAGGTACTCAGTTCCGTGTCACTCAGTATTTTCTACTAAGATAATGGAGAAATTGTTAAATCCAACAAATATGGTATGATGGAAGTTAATTAAGAGTCCTTTGTAATATTTGGATGAATAATAGCAGAAATTAATACTAGTAAAAAATTCATAAAAATTCCTATTTCTAGTATCTTTATGTCAGAGATATTTTATAGAATTTGAAGTATTTAAGGGAATAGTAAAAATTACTCTATAGTGTCTGATGAAATCTCTTAAAATATGTATTTATCCATATGTGAGTAAGGATGCAAATTACTGAAGCTCAGTGTGAGAAGTTAAAAATTAAAGTGTCTTGGGTATTCTTACGTGTGTTGTGTGTGTGTGTGTGTGTGTGTGTGTGTATGTGTATTATACTGAAATCAAATAATCTACTAGCTATATGCTTATTACATATTTTGAATTTGATATATTTTGTTCTTAAATTCGTTTGAAGAAAAATCTCATCAAAACTTGCATTCACATTTTTATTTTATTTTGTTTTTACTGCAGTAACTTTTGTTTTCCACATTAAAATAAACTCATATCTGCAGTTTCCCCACTTCTTAGATACATGTCAGTACACTCTGCCCTCCACCAAATCACCAAGTGTTCTTTACCACTGTCCAGTGCGCTCTGCCACTGCCCCACCCTGCCGCGTTTCCTAGTGGTAGCCTCAGTTCTATTGCAAGTGTCCAAGGGTTGGTTTTATTTCATCTATTCTTTTGTCTATTCACATTCTGCTTATGAGTGAAGTCATCTGATATTTTTCTTTTTGTGACTTCACTTAGCATAATGTCCTCTAGATCCATCCATGTTGATTCAGATGACAGGATTTTCTGTCTTCTAAGGGCTGTTTAGTATTCCACATCTTTATCCATTCATCTGAACACCAAAGCCTTTTCATGTATTCTTGCTTTTTGTTAGGATAAATCTTGGGAGGGGCATCGTTTTTGTTTTGTTTTTTTAGGAAAGATTCAGACAGGAATAAAGGTGAGTATGCAGGAAGAGAGGAGGAAGAAGCATCTTTATTTTATTTTTATTTAGTTGTTCACATTGTTTCTTTTCACCCAGGCCAAGGCACCAACACAGAGCTTTATGACTTGCTCTTTTGTAGGCGATAGACCTAACCACTGCTCCACCAGGGTGCGCCTATGAAAAATCTTAGCGTAGAAAAGCAAAGAGAAGAGCAGGCCCCTTCAATTGCATAGCGGGAACAAGTTTCAAATTGTCACACATGTAAATTATTTAAATGGACTTTTAACAATCGTGCATTTGAAGTAAAGGCTAAAAGGACTGGTTCTTCTTAAAGAATCATCATAGTATATTTAGCGAAATCTTTATTCTGAAGTTACATTACATAGTATCCTAAACTTAGTATATAACAAATCTGCTTATTCCATCACCCGCCCTTCCCATTTTACTGATGCATTAAACTTCATGATGGTATCAAGTATCGATGTGAATTTTAATTTGTCTTAATGGTACACTGTTTCACTTGTACCGATGCAGTTGTTTTGACTTATATCTCAAAATTGACGTTTCCTCACAAATTCTAGCTTATTTGACTAAACTTATTTGATATTGGCTAATCAGTACATAGTGTCTTTGGTATAATGCTAGGACTAGTTTATCCTATGGTCTGTGTTTAGGATTTCTGTATGAATCCCTTTTCTCATTCATTTTTTAAACTTTTTAAGTCCCCAAATTTTATCTGATTTCTTAAGAATGTTGGTGCACCCTTGTAGAGTAGCGGTTAGGTCTGTTGCCTCCGAAGGAACGCAAGGCCACTTTCCCCTTGGTTCAAATCCTAGGTTTGGGGGGAAGCCACCAGTGTGTACAGCTAAAATGAAAATAAAATGCTGCTTCATCCTCTCTCTTCATGCCTGCCTGCCTGCTTGCCTTCATTCCTGCCTTCATATTTCCTTAAAAAGAAAAATAATAATAATATGGCCATAATGAAGTCCATCCAACCTTATATTAATAAAAACAGATTTTCCCCATTATTGTTTTATAAATCTTTGGGACTTCAGTCATAGCGTTACAATATTTTTCCTTAAACCATTACCTTATTCTTTCTCTTTTCTTAATTACTGTCAGTTTAGTTCTGACATTTATACTTAAAGATTTTTGAAAATGCAAATAATCGATTGTATGCTTTACCTCTTTAGTATGGTTCCTTATTTGAAATTCTGAGTCCAGCTGTGTGTTAGATGTCAGCTTTTAAAAATTTTTTAGAAAGTGTATGTGTACTTGTATATTGTGTAATGTATAATTTATAATATTGCTTGAGTGATCCATAATGAATACCACAATAAATGGGAATGTTTATAAAATGTTCCCATTCATGAAGATAGGTTTTATTCCTATGTGAATTACTAAAAGCTTTACATTTGGGGGGAACTTTTTGGATTTTAAATTATGAATATGGAAACAGGGGTCTGACCATTCTTCCCTTTTAAGACCTGCCTTTTCATCTTAATTATATATATAATTATATAAATAGTTGAGCTACTTTGCAAGTTGACCTAAGGGATTTTTGATAGATAATTATAAATAAAATTCATATACCCTTATTAAATTACCTTTAACTTGCTCATAATATACACAGTTGTGAAAGTTTTGCCGGTAGCCCTCATGTTATTGACATTTTTACCTTTAATTCATAACTCTGAAATCTGGTACTGAATAGCATTGATCTCTGTCTTATCCTCTTTCTTAAAAATGAGTTGTTAAGAACCACAAACTCAAATAGCTGTCGAGATAATTAATATAACACTTAATGTAAAACTGTAGTAAAAAAAACGTAGCATCTTAAAAGTGTCATTCATTAGAGTTTCAGAATTTTTAACAAACAATATAATACTATTTTTTTCCTCCAATGCAGGTATTCTTTATACATTTTCCTACAGGGCTCCTCTGTGGAGAAATAAGAAAAGCATATGTAGAATTTGTCAATGTCAGCAAATGTCCTCTTACTGGATTGAAGGTTGTTTCTAAACGTCCAGAGTTCTTTACTTTTGGTGGTAACACAGCTGTTTTAACACCACTAAGTCCATCAGCCTCTGAGAACTGTAGTGCTTACAAGACTGTTGTGACAGATTCTACCTCTGTGTGTACAGCACTTGTCTCATCAGCTTCTTCTGTAGATTTTGGCATTGGCATAGGAAGTCAGCCAGAGGTGATTCCTGTTCCTCTTCCTGACACTATTCTTCTACCTGGAGCTTCAGTCCAGCTACCGATGTGGTTACGTGGGCCAGATGAAGAAGGTGTCCATGAAATTAACTTTTTGTTTTACTATGAAAGTGTTAAAAAGCAGCCTAAAATACAGTGAGTATTATAAAACATAAATTAAATCTCTGTGTTTAATAAATATGCATAAATTCAAGTAGACATTTCGGTATGTTTTAACATATATGGCATTGTTTATTAAGAAATCACTGTCTTATTTATATTTGAAGTTGTTTCTAATATAAGTACCTTTCCTTTTCCTTAGTGCCCTTCCTTATTCCCTGAGAATGTATGGGAGAAAAAAAGTGTATTTGTAGAACCGGTGTTGAGGGTGGTGTTATAATGAGGACTCACTAAAGAAATCAAATCTAATTGTCTCACATAATTTGATATGCAACAGAATATTTTATTTGTGATAATGTTATCACTTTTATAAAATTAACTAGAAATAACTTGATTTAATGAAACATTTAAAGTAACTTGTTTAAGACTACGAAGGCAAAATGATACAGTATTTTTAAGCACAGGTATATTTTTGGATCTTTAATAAATGTGAATTATTCTGAAGATGGTAGAGTGGACTCTAGCTAAGGCAATCAGGGAGTGCTTTGTGGAATGTAGTAGTGGCGAAATGAGCTTCCAAGGAAGGTAAACATTTCAGAATTTAGATAATCAGGGAAGACAGGTAAGAGAGTAATGGATATTGCAGGGAGTGACTATATGTATAAACAGAGGTTTACAAGTTAGGAAATATAAACTGAATATAATAGTTTGGCCAAAGTGTAAGATGTAAAAGAAGTAAGGGGAATAAAACTGCAAAGGTTAAGTTCTGTTGTGTGGAGGACCTCAAATGTCTTTGAATAGGGTATTACTGTATGAAGGTTATTTTCATGTGCTATGCAGATGAGATTCCTGAGCAAGTTAAATACCTATAGTAAAGAAGATTAATAGTTTCCTTCTAAATTGAGAAGAAAGAATTGAACTGAAATTAGGTTCACCAGATAATTTTTCTTTATCGTATTTTTCATTTTTTATAATATATGTGATCCCGAGAGGGATCAGATTTTAGAAACTTTATTTAGAATTACAGAGTCATAACACAGACAAGAAGGAAACACAGGAGAGGTACTTAGATTAACTATGCAGTATTTTATTTCTTCAGTCACAGAATACTAAGACACACTGCAGTCATTTGTACCAGCCGATCTTTGAATGTACGAGCCACTGTGTGCAGAAGTAATTCTTTTGAAGAAGAGGAGGGTAGAGGAGGCAATATGCTAGTCTTTGTGGATGTGGAAAATACCAACACTGTAAGTTGATTTAAAACTTAAGTTTTGTTTTTAATTATACTTAAAGTGTTTCCGTTTTTGGTAATGGATTTTTTTTTTTTTTCTTTACAAGACAGCGCAAGCTAAAATTCAGAAATATTCATATAGAGTCCGGAAACATCTTAGTTCTCCATTAGCTTTGTAATTTTATTCTAGTGTCTATGATAAAATGAGCTGGTGGTACTAATACAGTCCATATTCATTTGACATACAGCTAACTCCATATGCTAACAATTCAGCCCAAAAGAAATCTCATAAAGGGCTTTTTCATCTCACAAATGAGCATCTGTTGAAGTTCTAGGATTTCACATAATGTATTAACTTCATTTCTTCACTTCTTTTGCTTTATATAAATATCTTGAACATTTTGTAATTCCTGCTTATATGCTATAAATGTAAAAATTAATATTCTTGATTGGAAAGTGCTCTCACGATTAAAATATTATCTTTGCTTCAGATTGATTCAGTTTATATACTTAGTTGAAATGTTATAGTAATATCCTTTGCTTTTAGCTTCATATATTTGTCTTCTTTTTATGACCATAAATGGTCTTCTTTTTTCTTTTTTTTATAATTCAAATTAAATTTATTGAAGGATCGTCATGTTATATAGGTTTAAGTTGTACGTCATAATAAATGCACACCTGTATATAATACAGTAAGTCTACAACTCTTGCAGTATTCCTTCTCTACACAATGAATCTTGTTTACCAATGTACCCATTCCATCTGTTCTCTTTCTGCAACCCCTAGTGTCTTTATTTATTTTCAAAACAATTAAACTTTAAAATGAATATAGTAGAATATATAAAAACTCATGTCAGCTTGAGTCACAATTCCTTGATTTAGAAAAGTTAAAAATTGGAATTACCAAGAATAAGATAACTGAAAAGTAAAAACTCAGCATGATGAAAGTAAAATTCAATAATTTGGGTAGCATTATCTTTCCAAACAAAACAATATCAATAACAATAAAATTAAATAGTATAAAAGGATTAGGATTGAAAGATAAATTTCAGCCTTGGCTCTAACAGTTGTATGTATATCAACTTAGGCAGATTTCTTAGGTTTGGTTTTCTCATCTATAAAATGGGGATAATAAAATCTATATCATAGGCTTATCTTAAAATAATATATGCCAAATTCTTGAATAGGCCCCGCTGATCACAAGCAATGAAATTGAAGAGGTAATCAAAAAGTCTCCTTAAAAATAAAAGCCGAAGACTAAATGGCTTTTCCAGTGAGTTTCACCAAACCTTCCTAAAAGAATCAATACCTATTCCTCTCAAACTCTTTGAGGTTACCCCGAAGCTAGCCTTAAGAATTTCTCTGTTCATTTCCTATTTTCATTTGAAAGCAGAATAGTCTTTTACTCATTCTAATCATCAACATTTTTATTATCTTCTCTTCCTCCTCACTTTCAAAATTTGCTGTCTTACTACTTTAAGTGGGGTTTCTTTACACTTTCTATAATATCTTTTAGTAATTTTTGTAGAACCGGTTTTGTGGTAATAAATTCCTTTAACCTTTGCTTATTGGGAAAACTTTTTATGATTCTTTCAGTTCTGAATGATAATCTCACAGGGTATAGAATCATAGGTTGATAATCCCTTTGTTTCAATCTTTTGACTATACCATGCCATTCCCTCCTGGCCTGTAGAATTTCAATTGAGAAATCTGCTTGACAATCTTGTGGGGACTCCTTTGTCTATGATTTGTTTTTCTCTGGATGCTTATGAGATTTTTTATTTATATTGCATTTTTGACGTCTTAATGACTGTGTCTTAGTGTAGATCTGCTTGGGTTTTTTTTATTTAGAAACTCTTTGAGTTTTCTGGGTCTGGAGGCTTGCTTCATTCTTCAGGTTAGGGAAGTTTTCAGCTGTTGTTTCTTCAAATACAGTTTCTGCCCCCTTTTCTCTCTCTTCTTCTGAGACCCCTATAATGCAAATGGTGTTTCTTTTTATGTTATCCCAGAGGTTTCCAATGCTGTCTTCATTTCTTTGCATCCTTTATGTCTTTGCTGGTTTGCTTGAATGCATTCCTCTGCCTTATCTTCTAACTTACCGATCCTACGGGAGGCTTCATCCATCCTATTCTTGAGTCCCTCTATTGAATTCTTTAGATCAGCACTTGTGTTCTTTATTTCTTTGACATCTGTTTTGAACCACTTCATTCTTCTCTCTTTTGTTTTTGTTTTTTCTCTCTCTATTCTTTTCTTGATTCCATGAGTATGTTTATAACTGTTGCTCTAAATTCATCCTTAGGTAGCTTGCAGACATCTTCTTTATTCATATTTTCCCCTTGGTTTTTGATTGGATCCACCATTTCATGTATATTTCTCTATGTTTTCTCTCTGTTTGACATTCTGTTTATGTTTCTGTGTATGTGGTTTGCACACTGGGTTTTCTTGAGTTTTGTGGCGTCACCACAGGTTGGATTTGAAGTTCTTATGTGGGCTTTTTGTTCCTGCCTGAAAGTTCAGTCTATGGGATTGGAGTTAGTGTGAGGGATGCAGAACCTTCCCCCTAGAATCCAGTCTCCCAACCACAGTAATCACCTTGCTGTTCACACAGCAATTGGCAATCAGGCTGTGGTTTCATCCACACCCACAAGGTGGCTCTAGTGTATAGCATTGAAGATTACTCCCTCTGAAAGATTCTTACTCCTTTAAGCGTTGAGGGCAGGATTCCCAGTGGGTGGGGCCTGTGGCCTGTGGCCAATATTTTGGGAGGTGGGAGGTAGGGGTGGGTGATTGCTTAACTGCCTTCTGATTATGGTCGTGCCCAGCATAGTTTTCTCGCTGGATCTCCTGTTCAAACCACTGTGGCATTGGTGCCTCTTCTGCCCTGCAACTAGACTCTCGCTCCCAGCTCTGTTTCCTGATGCTGCTTGTTGGGCTCTCTGCTACTTTCGCAGTTCCTGGAAGAGTCTTCTCACAGTTCCACCCTCTCTGCCTGATTCTGAGTCTTGCATGTAGCTCTGAACCTGGTTGGTTTTGCCTACCGTTTGTTGTCACTGTTGCTGCTGTGTCTCTGTAGTATCTGTGCCTGCTTTTCCTCAGTGTTCATTTCTAGAAAGTAGGTGAATTTCTAGTTTCTCTCTGGGGAGGACATGAGCCTCGCTTGTACCAGGTCGCCATCTTGGCCAGAATGCTCTGTATGGTTTTTTTTTTAGGATATTTAGGGTTTATGTACTAATGGTGATCTTTAAAAAGAATCAATATTTGCAAGAGTTAGCAAATTTTAATAATTTTATACTAGGTCTCATTCTGGAGAATAAAAATGATACACAATTCAAACGACTTTTTGTACATTGGCTGTATATTGAAATTCTGTTTTTTGAGTTTTTTTTATTGTTTGGTTTTTGCCTTAATGGAAATGAAAGATCAGAAAGAAAACAATATAGAGAAAATGCTATAGTTTTTATTAAAAACTGTACTTGATCTAACAAATAATATTTTCTCTATAAATATGCTCATTGTGGATAGATTTTAATAACACTACTTTTCAGTATTTTAAAATTTGCCACGGGGAGCATGTTACTTCCTCTTGAACCTTTAGAGTTCTATAGCTCTGCCTTGCATCCTGCTTTTCAATATGCCTGTTGTGTCACTTGGCGAGTGGGAGGGTGACTGGAATCTAAGCTGACTTTGGTAGCCTTGGCTGCTATGGGCAACGTAATAAAAGGTGTCTGTACTATTAGACTGAATACTTGAATACTTGCTTGGATAGCAGTGAAATCTAGAACCCCGATTCTATTCCTGTTTCTGGAGAAAAAGATATACAACTACAATGATTTGTAATGAAGGGTTATTCATATTTTCTGGGATTAGGAGGCTTTTACTTACTAGAAACTTTAATAGTTAAGGTGATAGGTTAAGCTATAATGTGTCTCACTGATTACCTCTGTCCCTTTTACTGTTTTTCTATGACCCATAATTTGTTCATTATGCTAATATTTTTAGAAAGATGTTTTGTATTTTGCTGCATCATGATAATAATAGTACCAGTTTGGCTGGTTGGTTTTTGTTTGCTGCTGTTGTTTTTGTTTTTTTTTCCCAAAGTAGAGGTGCAGGCAGGAATGAAAGCGATTAGGCAGACAGGCAAGAAGAGAGAGGAGGAAGAAGCACTTTATTTATTTTATTTAGCTACTCATCTTGGTTGTTCCCTCTTACCCTGGGTCTTGAACCCTTGTCTTTTGGATGTATTTGGACTATGCCATGGTGGACTTGCCCACTAGACCACCAACGCCACACCTAAGACTGGTTGGTTTATATGTTTAAGTACAAGGAAGGGAAATACTATTACTTAAAAATAAAGTTTTGCCACTGGGAGTGCATTATACTTAAGCATATTTTTGGATAAAATATTGTCTTCTGTGTTTTTTAAAGAGAAATTTAAATAAAACTTCCTGAAATATATTTTGTTAATTTATTTCAAAATAAAAATGTTACCTTCTATTACTATTGACTGATAGCAATTTCTAAATATGGTTTTTATTAAAATATTCTGTTAGTGCTCCTAAATCCTAAATAACTCTTTTATTTCTTTTTGATAGAGTGAAGCAGGTGTTAAAGAATTTCATATAGTACAAATATCAAGTAGTAGCAGACACTGGAAGTTACAAAAATCTGTAAATCTCTCAGAAAACAAAGGTTTGTACCTTTCCCCCTCTTTATAATAAATTTTGATGTCTTCATTGCTTGATTTTTTTTCAGAATAGTATCATAATATAAAATTATTAATGCCTTACAATTAATATTTTAAGCATTCTATTGTGCTTTCATTAGTTTACATGATTATAAATAAAATTACCTGTCTTAATCCATACTTTCCCATCTTTTTATTCTCTTCCACACCTTTCCTATTTGCATTTTCTTTTTCTTCACCTGTAAAATCATTGCCTGGGTAATGTTATATATATATATGTGTGTATGTATGTATCTGTATATATGTGTGTGTATCTTTATGAACTTGTATTTCAAGAAAATTGAATTTTATCTTTTCTAAGAACTCAGACATGCTACAATAAGATGAATTCAAAGACATTTTTCACTAAACATTTTTTATAATTATGAATTATTTTACAGTTTGACTAAGGAAGTCTGAATAATGAATTTGGTTTACAATCTTCAAACATCTTTGAAATTTTTTTGTTTTTGTTTTTTTTCCTAGATGCCAAACTTGCCAGTAGGGAGAAGGGAAAGTTCTGCTTCAAGGCAGTACAATGTAAGGAAAAAGAAGGTAAAAACTCTTTACTTTTGTACTTTCTTAATAGTCATTTTTTGTTGTATATCAGTGATATGATTAGTTTGTTTTCCTGTTTTTTAGTTGCCACACAGCCCTCAGAAAAATATACATTTGCTGATATCGTCTTAGGAAATGAACAGGTATTCAAATCCATGTAGTGTGTTTGATTTTAAAAGTTATAGTTCTAGAGTATGTGATTATTTTGATAAAACTATTGCTGTAGTAATCCCCAAATTCTTTAATGGATGAACATGTCAAATTTATTAGGTATTGCAGTTTGCCTTCATGTGCTCAAACCAAAAATGCTATATGGACTATATACCACTTGAATGTTATTTTAAGTGAACTTTCTTGCTGTACCCTGGTGGTTTAGCGATTAAGTTTTGGCCTTCAGCCATCACAGTCCACATACATCTGAAGGACCTGGGTTCGAGACTTGGGACTAGGGGAAACAACCAAGGTGAATAACTTAATATAGTTAAATATGAAATAAAAATATTAATTTCCCTTTAAGAGTATCACATGAGATAAGGAGAATTGTTGAAATTAAAAAAGAAACAGGGTTATATGAGAGAACTTGTTTATTAGGGGAAGCTGTCACAGAATAACAGATGGATTTTGGTTTATCATTTGGTTATGACACACAAGAATAGGCCCTTTTGGAGATAATGTTATCTTCTAGGACAGTGATACTTTAACTTAATTAAATGTAAGAATCACCTAGAACATTTTTTCTCCAAAAATATACTTATTGAGTTGCTTGGGCATGTTATAAAATGCATATTTTAATTCAGTATGACTGAGATCTAATACACTACCATTGTAAATTTAGCTATAAGCTCCTTGGTGATGCCCAGGGTTTCAGTCTGTAGATTCTGTTTTTGACCTCAGAGAATTTTATTAGATTAATGCTCTAAGTAGTGGCACATTATTGTCTTGGATGGAGTTTGGGAATATACATTTTCATATAACTTTGTGTATATGAAGAGGTGATTTGAAACCTGATTTGAAAAATGCTCGTTGAAGGGTGTAAAATTCCATGCAATTGTGTACTGTTTCTCTGATAGTACTTTTTCTTTGTGCTCTTCTTCTTGATAATTCCAAACATTCTTATACTTTGTATTTCTCTTACTATTTGCCTTCATCTGACTCAGTCTTTTAACTATCTTTTGGCTTTTCAAAGAAGGAGATATTTAGAAATATCTCAGCACCAGACACTCAATAATTCGAAAACAAGTATGACTTTTGGAGATATAGTGTTCTAAATCTAGATGACTGAATTCTGCTTTCAGGACTTTATAGATTTTTTGACTTTTTTTTTTTAATGTCCCTGAAAGGGTGTCAGGCCCTTCAATAGGTTCTAATATTTATTGTATTTGCTTCTAAATAATTTTGTATAGGAGCACCAAAGAAGACAAGAACAAAGACTTTTTCCCTTTTGATAAATCTGGTGAATAAATAGATGCTACCAATCACTGCACATTAATGAGAAAACTGGGGACAGTGGTTTACCAGGGAAAGTTCACTTCCAAAGAGGAAAATACATTTATTAATATTGTAAATTAACAGATTAACATTTATGTAACATAACATAGTACAGGAAATTATAAGTGCAGAGATTTTACTATGAAAGGTAATATTTTATTAAAGGAAATCTGAGTCCATTTCAAATTCTTTTTTTAATTTTAATTTTTGAAGGAAAAGTACAGGCAGGAAGAAAGAGGAGGAAGTATTTTCTTTTTCTTTTTATGTTAGTTGTACATCTTGGTTGTTACCCCTGACTATGGGACGTGAACCCAGATCCTTGGGATGTATGTGTACTGCACTTAGACAGAGGTGGCAAACCTAACTGCTGCTCCACCAGGATGCTCCTAAAATTCTTTTTTCATGTTCTCTCTCTCTAAATAGAAAAAAGTTAATGCCGTCAACTCCATTTACATTCTCTTTCATTGGTATTGTTTACTGTTCAAAATATTCGAATGAGAAATAATGATGTTAATATAAAAATATATTCATTACTTTCTTTTCAACAGTTTACTTTTTATTCATTTTCTTAGAGATAACTTCATCCTGCCTGGGCTCTTAGAAGGTCACTGTTAATGTTAGCAGTGTAGATTAGTTATTTCTATGTAGCAGTTTTAAGATTCAGGGTAATTTGTATCAAATATTTTTAGGTGTTCCTGTCTTAAAGTGACTTCTGTCTGTATTCAGCCAAACTGACAAATTATTGAGTAAGCCTTTTGGGATCTAGAAGTTATAGAAGTTAAAAATTTTGCATGTTTGTTTAATTGGAAACATTTATGTAGACAAGTGATTTTCTTTTAACAGATAATAAGTTCAGCAAGCCCATGTGCAGACTTCTTTTATCGAAGTTTGTCCTCTGAATTCAAGAAAGAAGTCCAGACATCTGTTCATACAGAAAAACAGTCAGTAGAGGATGCTGTGAGGTTAATTCAAAAATGCAGTGAGGTGGATTTGAATATTGTTGTACTATGGAAGGTAAGTGTTTCTTATAGATTTGTTTAAGGTGAAGAACAAGTGTAAGCTGTTATTTATATATTTTTTTCTGCTTGAATTTTCCATTTTCAATATTAGTGTTATTTTTAAAACATTAAAAGTTCCATAATGACTTTCTTCTTTTCCTAAAAAAGAAATCATTGTAATCAGTTAACTGTTTTCTGTGTTAGTGTTATTTCTAAATGCTAAAGAAAGTATTATAAAGCTGATAAGTTCCATGAAAGCAGGTATTATTATTAAACTATCTAGGGCATTTTCGAACACTGGAAAAGGAAAAATAACTTCATGAATCTTTAGGTACTCAATACTGAGACACTAACAACCAGTAATTTATTGTTATTCAGTTTATTTATTCCATTTGCTCTCTCCCTTTTGTTTTATTTCTATGTTTTACCTTTTTTTTTTGCTATAATTTATTTTTTAAAACTGATAGGCTTCATCTGTGAATTCTGCCTTTAATTTTAGCAGATGAGGACAGTTTGTTTCATATAATTCCACTATATTATCTCACCCAACTAAATAAGAAATAATTTTTAATAATTTCTCATTGTTGGTCTGTGTTCATTTTTTCCTACTTTCCATTTGAACATGTAATTTTAACTTAAAAAAATCAGATCCAAACAGTAGTCAGAATGAGATTGCTTAGACATTTGTATTCCCTTAAGTTACTTGAACTAAAATTTGTTTTTCACAGTACACACTTTTATATTTTATTGCACGTATTACTTAATTTTTGAAAAACTGATTGTACATGAAATTATCTTGCCCAGGGATATTCACCTGAAATAATGATAAAAGAGCTAGCTAGTATTGATATATGCCCATAGTAGGTGGTTAGTATCTCTATTTATTTATTTTTTCTTTAAATTAATTTTATTGTAGGAACATTGCATCATAATATTATATAGGTCTAAGGGTTATATCCTAGTAAATCCACATCTGTGTATATTGTTTACATCTATATCAGTTCTTCGTTTACTATTCAGTTGATCCCCTCTACCTAATTTGCCTGCCACCACCACCCCCTCCTTCACTTCCTGCAGCCACTAGTTTGCTTCAGCTGATTGAAAATCTATTTTTGTTTGGTTTAGTTTATTTGCTTGGTTTCTCTATATAGCACATATAAGTGATAATACCATGTTTGTCTTTCTCCTTCTGTCTTATCTCACTAAGCTTAATTACCTATAGGTTCATCCATTTTGCTGCAAAAGGCAGTTTCATCTTTTTTGATAGCTGAGTAGTATTCCACATCTTCTTTATTCACTCATATGTATTGATACTTAGGTTATTTCCAACGCTTAGATGTTGTAAATAATGCTGAAATGAATATGGGGGTGCATATATCTTTGTGAATCAGTGTTGTTGTATTGGTAATGGTTAGTATTCTATGTTTTTTATCATTTACTCATTTCAGAAAGTAACTGGGAGATTTTCTTTAGTAAATGCTCTAGATGGTACAAAATTGACCTAGTAAATTTTAAAAACTTGGTAGTCATTTAAGTTGTGCAATGAGATACACAGGAGGCAATAGGACTCAAATAAAATATGATTCAGAAGAAAACTAAGAGCTCAGACGTGTTTTTGTGAAGAAAAAGAAATTGAGAAAGGACCATAGCACAACTCCTAACCACTTACAACAAAATATAATGGTTTATTTTGAAAAGTTTAGCCTTTGTGGAAGAAGAGAATGCATTATAGAATTTTTTGTGACTTTTGTTCGAGCCCATGAGACCACTGGAGAAGATAGTCTCAGAACTTTATCTGTCAGTTCTCATCTTCTGTTGATTAAAGTCCCTCCATCAGGTGTTTTAATCCCTGCATTTCTGGATTATAAGTAGGTGGATTCCGAGCAGGCTGTTCCATATCTTAGTGTAGCACTCACCATTCCAGGAGTGTTCCATGGATGGCACACTATTAAGCTTGAAACTTAGTTAAAAGAAGTACTGATGTTGAAAATAGTTAGAACCTTTTATAGAATTGTTACTAAACTTATTGTGTTGAATCTAATAGTATAAAAATTGTCTTGAGTGTGTGTTTACATAATTTGGCAGTAACAGTGTTTACAGATTTTTATTTTCTCTGGATCAAGAGCAATGCAAGAAAATGAGTTTTATGCTGGAACAAGTGTTTTAATATAGATGAAATAAGGAAGAAAAGAGCATCTTCCCCCTTTTTAAGGCATATGTACTTATATTTAAGATCTTCAAGGGCATAATGTTTCCACTTAGAAAATTTGATTGTGGTGCGTACACCCTTGTGACTCAGACCGCTGAGGTGACTAAGGTGTAGACCATGAACTCAGGTTATAGACCTGGGACCGGGAGTTAAAAACAAAAAGAAGCAGAATTTATGATTATGCTCACTGATTTTACTCTACTGTGTATTAGATCTTAGGACATTTGAGAAGGAAAAATACAAGTAAAAGCTGTTTCTCTGTATATTGAAAGTTCTATAAATTAAAAATGTGTTATGACAGAGTTCTTTTAGACTAGTTTCTTAAATGCTCTGGAGAAAAAGGTAGAAGAATATATTTAGATGTCATTCGCAAGCATCCATGCCAATTGTGTTATATTGAAACAACAAATTTTGGACCAGATACTTTGAATAAATAAAAATAGAAGTGCTGTCACAGCTATGAGTGTTGGTAATTGGTAGATATTAGCTGTAATGTTCCCACATTCCTTACAGTGTTGCTTACTTTTGAGTTTGCTGTCAAGTCGGGTAATATTTCTGTACATTATGTTTCCTAGGCATATGTGGTAGAAGACAGTAAGCAACTTATTTTGGAAGGTCAGCATCATGTTGTTCTTCGCACTATAGGAAAAGAAGCCTTTTCATATCCTCAGAAACAGGTAAGTGCAGCATTTGCATGGGACTTGCTTGTGAATTTATGGGTTTTCTTTATTTTTATTTTTTATGGTTTTGAAGGGGTCTGGTTTGTGCAAACTTTTATATTGGGATTTGAGTGGAGTTGGTGGCAGAAAACTTACTAAAATATGAAAAGAACAGCACACCCTGGTGGAGTAGTGGTTAGTTCAGTCATTTCTGAAGGAGCACGGGCCATGTACCCCTGGGTTCCAGTCCTGGATCCAGGGAGGAAGCAGCCAGTGTGAACAACTAGATAAAAACTAAAAAAAAAAAAAAAAAAAAAAAAGTCTTCTCTCTTTATGCCTGCCTGCCACCAGCTTATCTTCATTCCTGCCTACACCTTTCCTTTAAAAATAATTTTTTGAAAAGAACATAAATTGATTTTAAAATTCACTGGTACCTTATGAGAGTGTTGATGTATTGATGATCTTGGGGTTTCCTAAGATAATTCTATATAAAATCTGAAATTCATAGTTGTAAAAATAATTGATACACTTGAGAGGAAGGGAAGCATTTTCTCTGTTTTCTTTGTTGTAACAGACCTCCAGTCCTGCAGAACTCCAGGGGGTCATATCATAAAATATAAAAGATGAATGGCCTCTGGGGTTGTATAGCACCTGGTAATAACATTTAATATATTTTCTTACTTTTCTATTTAATCTTAACAAAAAGTTCTTATAGTATACATATGAAGAAAAAGTGATTTCAGTGACTTTGTATTATGTTTATAAATAATGTATCAATTTTCAAGCACGCGCCCCATTAATTTCTTGATAACTTTTTATTTTGAAATATTTTTTGCACTTAAAGATATGAAATTTGTGAGACTAGTATAAAGGACTCCTTTATGCCTTTCAGGTTTACTGGTGGCTACCATTTTGTCTTATTTGCATTATCATTCTTTTTTGATTTTTTTTTTTTAAATCATTCTCTCAAGTATTTTATTCTCAAGTAAATTGCAGGCATCATGCCCTTCTACCCCCTAATTATTTCTGAGTAGTCCTAAGAACAAAGACAGTCACAAAAACCATTATTAAATTCAAGAAGTTTAACATTGATGCAATACTCCTATGTACCATCCATATTCAAGTGACATCAGAAATCTCAGTTATATCCTTATAGCTCTTTTTGTCCTATCCAAGCTAATATATTATAATTGACTTCCATGTCTCTTTAGACTCTTTTAAATTGGAACAGTTTCTCAGTCTTTTGTCAATTATGACTTTGAGATTTTTGAAGAACATGGGTCAGTTATTTTGTAGAATAACCTCTCTTTGGTTATTTCTTGCATTTCTTCATTACTAAATTAAAGTAACTGTTAAAGTAAAGTTGCTGTTTTCCTTTAATAATAATGGAAATAATTTATGGGGAAATAATTTGAGATGTAAATGTCTGATTATCATAAAATTTTGGTGATTCTTTAATTCAAATCCATTTGGTGGTTTTTGTTTTTGTTTTTTTTAATAGGAAAGGTACAGGCAGGAGTGAAAGTAAGTAGGCAGATAGGAAGAGAGAAGAGAAAGGAAGAAACACTTTATTTTATTTAGTTGTTCATCTTGGTTATTCCCCACCCCTGGGTCATGAACCCCGGTCCTCCGGATGTATGTGGACTACACCAACTAGAGGTGGCAGACCTATCTGCTAGACCACCAGGGCATGTCTAGAATCAGTATTAACTTTGATGGTTACTAAAGGTAATTTTCCATTAAGTTTTGGTTTTGGTTTTGGTTTTGGTTTTATTTTAACCTCCAACCCTGGATCTTGAATCGAACTTTAGGCTTTACATGACCTGTGTGTTAGCCACCAGAGCCAGAGGGATGCACTTTAATTAGGTTTATTGATGATATCAAAATTTAACCTTGAATTTATTGCTTAATTTAAGAAAATTTATTCCCTTTGATTAATGAACAGATAGTGACTTTTTCTTTTAAATGTCATAAACTTGATAATTTGGAACATCTCGAACAATGAAAGATTGGTATTTAGAAAATGGAAGTGATTTCTATAATTTTATTTCTTTTTTTGAATTGTTTCATTTATTTTGTTTAGATTGCTGTGTCTTTTAGGATTTTGCATTGGTACTTCAGTCTATGTGCATTTCACATCACCTGCCACCAGAGTTCAAGTGCCTTCTAGTGTTAACTCCCTTCATCCATTTTGTCCCTTCACCTCAACCCCATCTGCAATCTTGCATTCTGTGAATTCTGTTGAGATTTTTCTATTCATTTGTTTTGCTTCTTGATATTTCATATATGAGCGAAACCATCCTATACTTTCCTTTCTCTTTCTGGTATATTTTACTTAGCAAAGTCACCTCTAATTTCACCCAAGTTTTTGCAAAAGCCTTAATTCATCTTTTTTAACACCTCTATAGAATTCCTTTGAGTATGTATACTATAGTGTTTTTATCTAGTCACCTGTTGACGGACATTTAGATTGTTTCCGTGTCTTGCCTATTGTGAACCACGTTGCTATGAACACAGGGATGCAGGTATTTTTTCTGGATAGTGTTTTTGTATTCTTTGGGTACATGCCTAGAAGTGAGATTGCTGGATCAAATAGTAGATCCATTTTTATGTTTTTGAGGAATCTCCCTACTCTTTTCCAAAGAGGTTATATAACACTAATTTACATTTCCACCAATGTGTAGGAAGCTTTCTTTTTCTCCATACCCTCTTCAGCACTTGTTTCTAGTCTTTTAGATATAGGTCATTCTCACTGGTGTGAGGTAATAGCTCATCGTGGTTTTTATTTGCCTTTGTCACATGGTAAGTGGTAGAGCATTTTTTCATGTGACGGTAAGCCATCTGTGTGTCTTCTCTAGAAAGGTGTTTATTCAGTTCTTCTGCCCATTTTTTGAGTGAATTGTTTGTTGTTGTTGAGGTGTATGAGCTCTTTATATATTTTGAATATTAAGCTTTTGTCTGACATATATTGTGCACGTCTTCTCCCATTCAGTGGGTTGCCTTTTTGCTTTAGTGGTATTTTCTTTCAATGTACAAAAACTTTTTTAAAAGTTTGATGTAGTCCCAATTGTTTAGGTTTGCTTTTGTTTCCTTTGCCATAGGGGTTACTTCCCTAAAGACATCTCTCTGTCGTTAATAGCATAGAACATTTTTCCTACATTTTCCTCTGTATTTATGGTTTCAAGTCATCAAGGTCTTTAAACCATTTTGAGTTAATTTTTCAGTATGGTGCTAAAGAGAAATCTAGCTTAATTATTTTGCAGGTGGCTATCAATTTTCCCAGCGCAATTTGTTGACTAAACTCTCTTTCCTCCATTATATTTTCTTGTTTTTTCATAGATTAACTGACCACTTGGGTGTGGTTTTATTTCTAGACACTCAGTTTCATTCTACTGGACTATTTATCTGATTTTATTCCAATACCATGTTTTAATGACATTTACCTTGTAGTATATAGTTGAAGTTAGGGAGTATAATTTCTGTTTTTCTTCCCTTTTTTCTCCTCTGATATCCCTTTTCTTTTGTGGTTCCATACACATTTTATTTACTCTTTGTTCAATTTTCTTGAAAAATATCCCTGGAATTTTGATAGGAATTGTATTAAATCTGTATGTTGTTCTGGGTAGGATGGCTATTTTAACTGTGTTAATTCTTCTGCTCCATGAACACAGAATATTCTTCCATCTCTTTTTGTCTATTTCTTTTATTTATTTATTTTTTTAGTTTTCAAAGTATATATTTTCTTTAAATGTTTTAATTGAGTTGAGCAGTGAGGCAGTTTCATCATACTGTGATAAAAATAGATTTAGAAACAGAAGACTTCAAATTGATGACCTCTAGCACAAGTTACTTGCATAACTTGATCTTTAGGTTACTCTGCACTTATAAACAAAAATAGTAGTACGTCTCTGTTGCCTTTCTTGTGGAATTGTCAAGAATCAAATTCTTACTGTGAAACATTTGTACAAAATATCCAGTATGAAAATACTGTTTCTGAAGCTAGGAGAGAGATTAACTCTTTTAATTATTCTCTCTGTAAAATTAGTTTCATGTTTTTGGTAATTTTTTTTTTGCCATCGTTTACATGTTTTCCTCCTGACAGTTGATACTTTTTTTTTTTTTTACTATAATTTAGAAATCTTAAACAATAACTTGATTTCTTTGATGATTAGTATATGTTCAACTTTCATACACTCTTTGAATTTATTAGTCTATAACACAAATACAGAATAATTAACAGCTAACTGAATTTCACACACTGATGAACATTCAAAATAGAACATTATCAGTACCCCAGTGGTTTTTACTCCTGTTCTCTTCCAATCACAAGTCTTCCCTTCTCCAGAGTAAACCTATAGTCATTTCTCTAAGTCAGAAGCAAATTGAGTTATTTTTGCAGCTATGTACATCAAAGGTTGGCAAATATTTTCTGGAAAAAAAAAAAAAGGACGGATAGAAAATATTGCAGACTTTACTGACCAGATCTTTATCATAATTAGTTATCTCTTGTTTCAATAAAACTTTCTTTACAACAGGATGACAGGCTGACTTTGATTCCTGGGCCATAGTTTGGTAATTCCTATTATTGATCAGAATTCAACTAGGCTAACAGAAAATTAAAAATCAAAATTTTACTAGATGGCGCAGGAACATCAAAGGGGGGCAAAAAAAGACAGAAGATAATAATAGTGAATTTTGGATTTTATTTTCTAATTTCATTTAGATGATATTTATTTCAATTTTTTAGTATACCTTGACACAGTCTGTATTGACTTTAACATGCATGTTAGCCTTAAGTTAATATAGTTGAATCGCTGAGAGCTATATAACAGCAGTCTTTTCAAAATGAAAAAAAATATTTTTTAATATCAGATTCCCCTTCCTTTTTTTTTTAAAGAGAGGACGGATGAAAGGGAGAGAAGTTAAAAGCATTTAAGAGAAAAAGAAACATCTTTATTGTTCATTTTGGTTTTTCACCCCAACCTTTGGGTCTTGAATTCAGGTTCTTAGACTATATGTGGTCCACATACCAAGGTCCCAAATACTTGAACCACAAAGGTGTGCCCCAAATGTTTTTTGTTTTTTTTAAAGGAAAGGTATAGGTAGGTATGAAGGCAAGCAAGCAGAAAGAAGAGAGGAGGAAGAGAAGCATTTTATTTTATATTTGGTTTTATGTCTTGGTTGGTTTCCCTATCCCTGAGATAAAGCTGGGTTGTTGGGATCTGTTTGGACTGTGTTTAGGCCTGAGGCAACTGACGAACCATTACTCCACCAGGGCATACTCCAAAAATCAAATTTTAAGGCAATTTTAGATCTTCAGCTTTTAAAATAAATAGAATAAAACAAATAAATGTCTACAGTGTAACTGTTAAGCAGTCTCAAAGGTGAGAGCCACAGCAACTTTTGAAATAATTTTCAACCTTTTTTTACATAGAGGAAATTAAGTCTTGAAATATTCAGTAACCTATCCAAGATTATAATGCTAATATGTGAATGTGCTGAAATTCAGGTTAAGCATAGCACAAAATAAATAGAGGATCGATACATGATTCTGGATCCTAGTTTCTTTATCCTAGCTTGCATTGTTAATGATACTAAATATTAAAGTAACAGCAGAGAAACTGTTGTTTATGCTTTGTTTTCTCTATACTTATTTTAACTCTTTTGTTTATATATGCTATATTTTAACAAGGCAGTGTTTTTATTGTCATATATTTCTTCTTTTCATAGGATCCTCCAGAAATGGAACTATTAAAGTTTTTCAGACCAGAAAACACTACAGTTCCCTCAAGACCATCAGTAGAACAGCTTTCTAATCTCATTAAAACGAGTCTTCACTATCCAGAATCTTTTAATCACCCATTTCATCAAAAAAGGTTTGAGGCTTATTTTTTGTAACAACTTTTGTACAATATACACATACACATTTGTTTTGACAATGGCATTATCCTAAACATTGAAGAAGAAATTTAGAATAATATTGAATCCATAGAAATTACTCTTAAGTAATTTACCCCTTACTAAGAATATTATATGTTACTATTGTGGTTAAGGATGGATATCAGCCCCCTTAGTTGCCAGAAGTTTCCTTTTGATTTATCATTACCTCAAAAATAAGGTAAATGTTATATTATTTTAGACTTAGAAATAAAACTTAAAATGTGACTGCAATATAGATGCATCAGACAGTTCAGATTTTGGAAGCATAATTTGCTTAAGATTTATTAAGTGCTATAAACTTCATGAGGAATGGTATATTTATAATGTTGATAAATAACTTGGTTATATAAGCATAAGTTGAAAAAATGTTCTAAATCAGATGACACTGCAAGGTGACTGATTTAAGAAAAGCTAGAGGAAAGTATATTAGAATCTTAACTGTAAGTGGTGTCTTGGAGGTGTGGATTTAGGTGAAATTACCCAGAAAATATTGGGGATGTAGTAGGACAGAACAGAGAGAATAGTCGGAAGGCCATCAAGATGGTGAACTGGTAGGACATGTTGGATCCCCGCTCCACAGAACAGCTAGAAATCAACTATTCTTCAGACACACAGTGAGGAAGGGCTGGCCTGGGGGCTGCAGACACAGCAGCATTGATCACCACCACCAAGAGCTGCAGGACCCTCACACCAAAAATCCCACCCCCAGCCTGAAGGAAGAAGAGAGTCCCAGAAGGAAGGAACCGTGAAGGCTACCCGCAGAACCACCCTCTGGATGGGTGGAACTGCAGACCAATTGCTGATTATGGGTTAGTGACAAGATGGTCAAAATCGTCAGAGCTGGGACACCAGGGTAAGACTGCATCCCCCACACAAACACCAACCTCATAGGCTGAACTCTTGGGTCCCAAGGCAGGATCCATCTAAGAATGTCAGCAAATCCAACCAGTGGTGACAGCATACAACTCAAGAATTCCTAGTGTTCAAACTAAGATCAAGGCTTCTCTGGTTCACGTCAATACCCTACATGCCATCACTGCAGGGAAATCTAACCCACAGAAACGTAAACAGAATGCCACACAAAATGAAGACAGAGAAAGATACCTGAAATGATGGATCCAATTAACATGCCAGGGGACAATCTGAATACAACAGACGTGCAAACTACCTGAGGATGGATTAGTGCAAGAGGGATAAACATACTCATGGAAATCAAGGAAACAATAGAGGAAGAGAACAATAAAAAAGAGAGAAGAAATGGAGCAAGCTATCAAAGAAATGAGCATCATAACTGAATTAAAGAACTCAATAGAGGAACTCCAAGAGTAAGGATGAATAAAGACTCCAGTGGAATCAGTGACCTCTAGAGGATAGGACACGGGCATGCACTCAGGCAGACCAGCAAAGAGACAAAAGAATGAAGTAAAGAAAGCATTCACAATCTATGGGATAACATCAAAAGGGGGAACATTTACATCATACAGTCCCAGAAGGAGAGAATAGAGAAAAGGGGCCAGAAACTGTATTTGAAGAAATAATAACTGAGAACTTCCCTAATCTGAGAAATTAAGTAAGCCTCCAGTCTCAGGAAACTCAAAGAGGTTCAGATAAAAGAAACCCAGATAGAACTACACCTAGACACATTGTCATCAAAATGTCAAAAAGACTAGACAGAGAATCTTAAAAACAACTAGAGAAAAACAAGTCACAATAAAAGAGTCCCCATACAATTATCAACAGATTTCTCAGCTGAAACTCTGCAGGCCAGAATGGGATAGCATGATGTATGTATTCAAGTGCTGAGACAAAAGGATTTTCAGCCTCGGTATCCTGCAACATTATCATTCAGAACTAAAGGAATGATAAAAAGCTTTTCTGATCATACCCAGTTAAAGGAATTTGCCACCACAAAACCAACTCTACAAAGGATACTAAAGGATATTCTATAAAGTGTAAAGCTATCCCGCTTAAAAACAGTAAGACAGCAAATGTGAAAAGTGGGGAGGAGGAGAGAATACAAATATGGATGGTTAGATTGAGTGTTTAAGACTAATATGCTTTCAAATAAAAATAGGAAATAAACAGAATTGTTAAAGCTAACCTCAGGGTAACCTCAAAATACATTTCCAGGGGAAAAGCAAAGAAGAAATCAAAAAGGGAAAACAATCAAAACATCAGTACAATCAAAACATAACTATACACAACCCACATAAGAAGAGAAAGAGTATAATGGACATTAGAACTCTTGTGAGGTGTGAAATACTCAGACTAAAATGCAATTTCAGTATCCTAAAATTAATACTGCATTTTAAGCAAAAATTATAAAATTGTTATTTGAAATAAATTAATTGATTGAATTTTAAGAAAGAGAGAATGATTACCAGCAGAACAGTGATATCTGAGAGATGAAGTAAAGAAAACGGAGGAGCCCATGGAGACAACTGAGAAGTAGGAAAATAGACCAGTGAGAAGAAAGTGGTTTCTCAAAGGTGAAATGGGAAGAGTTCCAGAAGAAAAGTGGTTAATAGTCTCTGGTGCTACAAAAGGTCAAATAATAAATGAACCAAAAAATTATTCATTGAATCTGACAATAAAGACATTGTAAATTATTTTTGAAGAGTGGTGTTATTAATTATCAGGGACAGAAACAGCAGATAGGAGAAAATGGAAGGTAAACTACAGTTCTAAGTGTAGACCTCCCTTCCAAGAAGCTGTGCTGTGAAGGGGTATGGGGTATTAGAAAAAATGTTTGATATGCTTTTCTTACTAGATAAGATACAGATTTATCTTCAAGAAATGATGGGATATATGGAAAGCAACATAATACTTTGGGAAAAGATATACCCCAAAAGATAGAATTAAATTGAAGAAAGGACCTCTTTACTCTTGAAACAGGGAGAGAAGAAAGTAGGGAGAAATTTTAACCTGTTTACATAGCATGGAGTGCCTTGATTTTAGTGTTATAGACGCAAATTAATTAGTCATATTAATCTGAGATAAATTAAGGACAGAAAAGTTTTTGTAGTTGAAGTTGAGGATAACTTCTAAGAGGACTTGCAAGTGACTTGCAAATAAAATTAATATCTTGAAAGACTTAACATTAAAGATACTGAAAGTAACTTAAGTGATGTTAACCATTTTAAAACCCTTTTTTTGTGGATTATAATACACAGAAAAGAACTCAAAAATTTTTTAAATATATGGTTACAATAACTATTTTCTCAAAGCCGATACCCAAATAATCACCTCTGTTTAAGAGAGAGAATATTGCTAGCATCTGAGAAGCCCAGTATACTTCCTCCTAGCTCTACTGAGTATCCATATTTATACTCTACTTTTATTTTTGTGGAGGTTTTTTAACTTTATCATATAAGTAGACTTATGCAGAGTATATTCTTATTATGCTCAGCTGTTTCCTTTAATATTGTGCTTATAATTAAACCGTTGAAGCTGTAGAATTTTCATTGTCATAGAATATGTTTGAATATACCAGAAGTAGTTTATTTACTCTACGGTTGGTGGACTTTGGGTTATTTTTATGTTTGAACTGTTTTGAATCCAGCTGCTGTTAGTATTCTTGTTCATATCTCCTGCCACATGGTACATGTATGCTTTCCCTTTTTTTTGCTTTGATATTTACTAGGATTTTTTCCAAAGTGCTTTTATCAGTGTGCACATCCACTGCAGCATATGTTGTTCCCCTGTCTGTTCCTTCACCAACACTACTATTGTTGTGGGGTTTTTAAAGAGAGGAAGAAAGGGAGAGGTGTAAGAAACATTGTAAAAGAAGCATTTTTATGTGTTTATTTGTTCTGGTTGTTTTCCCTGGCCTCGGGTCAAGAAACCGGATCTTTGTTCTTTATATGGTCCACACCTGAGCTGCCGGCTTGCTATCACCTGAGTTAGCAGGGGCATCCTGTTGCACTTTAAAAATTTTTAGTTATTTAAGTTTTTAGTTTTGTTTTGTTGTTTTTTAAGGAAAGCTGCAGGCAGGAATGAAGGCAAGTAGGCAGGCAGGCTAGAAGAGAGAGGAGGAAGAAGTATTATTTTATTTAGTTGCTCACACTGGTTGTTTCCTCTCCAGACCCAGGACTTGCACAGGGTTGGGGGGGGAACCGGGAAGGGTGTGGCCTGTGCTTCTTTGGAGGCAGGTGACATAACCACTAGTCCACTGGGCCACACCCATTTAAGTTATTTTAAAAATGCTTTCAGGCTTAAATATCCACCTAGCTTTTAATGTTGTTCAGTATTCCCAGATTTGAACATCAAATGAGAATAGAATAGTAAAAATCCTGGCTTTTTATTTTAGTCTATAAATTTTGCAATTGAAATTTAGCCAAAGGAGGTGCTGTAGTCTGGAATCTCACTGAGTACTGTCTGTTACCCCATTCCTGTGAGAAGTTTATGGGGTGCTAAGAGCATATCCTCACTACCTAAGGATATATGTTTGTAATTATCTTAAGGATGTTTACTTTTAGGTAAATCTGTCATTCGTGGTATTGTTTAGAAGATTTTCCAAGGATGTAAAATTTGTGAGAGCTCAAAATATTTTATTTGAATACAATCTTAAAGTTATTTTGTGTGTTTATAATGTTACTATTAATTTTAACTTATTTTTTGTATTTATAGGAAAAATGTAAACAAAAGCATATGTTTAGACTTCATTTGTATTATGTTCATGCATTCTTTTTTTGACATTGACACCAGTGCGTTCATGTGTCGTTTAATTACCTGGAAGCATTTGGTGTTTTTAAGGATTAGCTATAATAAATCAAAATAGAATGGTTTTGTGGATGTATATATTCTGACATTTAAGTATCCAGGCATTAATGTGTTTTACTTTTTATTTACAAAAATGATTTCCTTGAGTAATTTTAGAACTCATTTTTTCCCCTTTAATCATGTAGGTATTCTGTATTATTTTCAAGAAAGTTAAAAAAAATCCACAGCTAATCTTTTTTTTTTCCCCATAGCCTTTGTTTAGTACCAGTCACCCTTTTACTATCCAATTGTTCTAAGGCTGATGTTGATGTAATAGTTGATCTTCGACATAAAACAACAAGGTAAAGAATTATTTAGTGCAATATTATTTTGTAGTTTAATATTTAAAGTGATATGAGAGCAATTTAATATGCTAAAATTACACAAATAATTACCTAACATGGGCAGGGAAGCTTACTCATGCATGTCCTGATTTTTTTATTTGGTGGTATAGAAAAGAAGGATTGTGTTAACATTACAATGGTGACAAAATACTAAAAACAGCTTTCAAAAATAAATGATTTTTGCCATAGATAAAAAAATTTATAAAAAATACAGGTCCCATATTACCGTATTTGATGTTCTGAGAGCTAGATGTTTTTTGGAATTCAGGAATTTGGGGATTCTTAGTATTTGAAGCATATTTTGATTATTATTGTATAGCACCCTAAACAGGATCTGTGGCAGCTTCTAAATTCCAGACATCCTGTATATCATAAATTAATTAGCTAATGCTCTAGTAGGAGATAAAACTTGGTAATGACTAGGTTGTTTTCCATTTTTTAGTATTATAAACAGTTTCAATATTATAAGCATTCTTATATACATATTTTTATGTCTGGATAGCCACATGGCTAAAAGCTCATGTTTGTTTGTTTGTTTGTTTGTTTCATGTCAGGCTTCATTATTTGCTAACTGCTGGTTATGAGCATTATATGAAATAATTTCTTCTTAAGAATGTACCTAGAAAATAGAAACGATTAGTGTTAGGTATTATAGCAATTGTGGTAACAACCGTTGCTATCATTACTAATAAAAAGTTCACTTTCTAACTTAATTTCTCAAAGTAGAACTGCTAGATGAAAGGGATGTGTTAATGGGTCTTTAGAAAAAAATTCGTAAAGAAAAAACTCAGGCACGCACTGGTATCTCAATAGTTAAAGTCTGGATCTCCAGATGGCATAATCCTCATAAAGCCCAAGGCCCTGGGTTCAAGGCAAGGCACCAGTGGGAACAGCTAATATGAACAACTAAATATATAGATAAAACATTTCTTCCTCTTCTTTCTTTCTTCCTGCCTGTCTGCCTACTTACTTTTATTTCTGCTTGTTTTCTTCCTCTAAATAAATAAATCTTTTTTAAAATTTAATAATAAAGGAATACTCCTCCAATTCACCATTTTCTCTCTCCACTAGTCCGGAAGCATTGGAAATCCATGGATCTTTCACGTGGCTTGGACAAACACAATATAAACTTCAGCTTAAAAGCCAGGAGATTCACAGTTTGCAGCTGAAAGCATGCTTTGTAAACACAGGTGTTTATAACCTTGGAACTCCTAGAATATTTGCCAAGTTATCGGACCAAGTTACAGTGTTTGAAACAAGTCAGCAGAATTCCATGCCTGCCCTGATCATTATCAATAATGTGTGACAACTTACAAATTTGTACTGAAATCCAGAAGATTCAGTTTTATTTTACTGAATGGTTTTTACAGCAGTATTTGAATACCTAACTTGTTATGGAGATTGGTGTCAGATCACTGCAAAATACTTTGGCTTGTCAGTTTATTGACAGCACATTGGACTGAGAATACTACTACTTTTTTTTTTCTTTTCTTTTTTTGTGTTTCTTTAAGCCCTGGTAATAATTGACATGCTCATAATACAAAATTTCAATATATCTATATACCTTACTAAGTCCTGTCTTTAAAACCAGTGTCTAAATCTGCTTATTGATGGTATATGAATATAAGGAGATAATTTTTGAGGAAAGGAAGGCCTTCTCGGCAGTACTCCTATTAAGCCATTAGTCTATAAATTCCAGCTTTACTGTGAAATTCTATAGTGTTAAATACAGATTTTCCTGTCTTGCTTCATACAATTCTCTAAAATGAGCTTTTGAACTTTGGTTATAGAGTCTTCATACTTCAGTATCTGGTGTTCCTATGGCTTATACAAAACTTCGTAAAACAAAACATTTTTTTCCAATGCTTTGAATATAGTTTTGAAAGGAGTTTGACTTTTTCCCCTCTTATTCATCTCAGCATAGAGTACACTATTTCACAATATGAGATTTTTGTCATTTAAATGATCATATTCTTTATTATGTAACTTTAACAATTGAGTTGATCTGTTTAAATATAAATTTACTCAAGTTAATTAAGCTTTTCAAAAATGTATTATATTTATAACAAATGTAAATAGAATAAAGACATGCTATTCACTGTATAGACTGATTAGATGCCATCTTTTTATTCTGGGGACATATATTCTCTACTTAAAATGAATGCCAACCATATTTAGCAAATAACAAACCAGTTTCCTTAGAAAGCCTTTTCAACTTTGTTTTCAAAAGTGAAATACAATCCTTATTCCTACGATCTTTGGTGGCCTTATTATACATAAGCAAATGAATTTTGTCTTTAAATATGTCAAGTCTAATACCTGATAACAAATTTGGATAATCTTTTTATATCCTGGAAAAATGGAGATCAATACTTATGGAACCTATTACAAATAACCACATTGCGGACTATTGATTCTGGTTATGGAAGACTAGTTATTTTAGCCTTCCTGCTGAAGATAAGTAAAAAGTCTGAGCAAAATACAAGAAAAAAAATAACACAATTTTTTTTTTTTAAGTGTTCACCAGTATAGTCAATTATTAATGAACCAAAACCCAGGGGAAGAAAATCCAGAGATATGCGACCAGCATTAGGGACTATGGGTAGTCCTTGACTTGCGATGATCTGGTTTAGAATTTGGTGTGAGGCATGCCCTGGTGGAGTAGCTGTTAGATTAGTTGCCTCAGAAGGACTCAGGCCACAGAACTCTGGGTTCAGTTCCTGGGTCTGCGGTGGAGGGGCTGAGAACAGTGGTGTGGACAACTAAATGGAAATAAAGTAGAATGCTTCTTTCTTCCTGTAACTTTCCTTTAAAAAAAAAATTGGTGTGAAAGTGATACAAAGTTGAGTAAAAACCATGGTATGACACTCATGATTTGGGGCAGCTGCTCCCAGCCATCATTTTTCACATGATAGTTTAACCTTAGGATGGGTTTATTGGGATATAACCCCCATCATACATTAAGGAGGATTTGTGCTTTGCCTTAGGAAGTTTGCTTACTTAGGAAGAATGACTGAGAGGCAGAGCCTTACATTCGATATATTTTCAGATAAAATTGGGCTGTATTGAACTGCTCCCCAGGGTATGGGCTGAGCACCTGAGCCACCAGAGTACACCATCTTGAGCTATACTTTTTATCTGAAAATATATCAAATATAAGGCTAAATAAAAATGCTGCTTCTCCATTCTTGCCTGCCGCTTCCCCGCTGTAATTCCTGCTTGCTTTCCTTCCTCTTTAAAGAAGTATAGCTCAAGAGAACCAAGGTTAAGTTAAAAGAAGTTGAGGAAAGATGGAAAATCATCTATAAAAGCTAAGAGACCTGCTGGATTCCATGAGGAAAGGACTTAGGTATTTATTTTGAGTCCTAAAGGAGAAGAGAGAGGGTAGAACAGAAGCATTTGAAAAGAATCTCAGAATTTTCCATGATGGGCATCAAGTTAGAAGTTCAAGTAGTTCAATAAATCTGAAGCAACATAAATAAGAGAAACATATCCAATAGATGCTTTGTGGTATCAAATGCAGAAGACAGAACTTCCTTGAATAGCAGCAACCGATACCTGAAGCAGAATTCAGCAAAATAACACAAGCCAGAAAATACCAGGATTTCTTCAAAGGGCTGAAACTAACTGCTAAGCCAGAATTCTAAACTCAGTAAGAAGACCTTTTAAGAACAGACATGAAACACATATTCAGAAAAAATCCTGAGTTCACTTCTGGGTGGTCCTCAGAAAATGCTGTCTCCTTAGATCTAAATGTTTCCATTCGTTCTCCATATAAGTATACAAATCAGAAAAAGCAAAGGAGACTACACCTAACCCATGCTTCTAGTATAACTTGACAATGTATACTAATAACTTCAAATTATCTGTTAATGGAAAATTTAGTTAAATTCTAGCATGGTATCTCAAACATCTACTGTAAACCTTTAGAGACTGGATGTGGGGAAGAAGATGGGAATACAAAGACACTGGAAAGGGAATAGAACTGAGAGCTTAAAGGTGAGCTAAAATTCTAAACAGTAGTCTAAGCATTTGAGACTGCAGTGCAACTGTATAGGAGCAGCAAGAATAGGGTCCATTCATGCCAGGAATTGCCTAATCACAGTAATCTCATAAATCAACTGCCTAAGACAACTGAGTATTTTGTGGGTTGTGCAGCCCAAATAACTCAAATTCAACTGCAGTTCTTCCACTGAAGACTCATACCCTTAGGCCTGATTTCTAGAAGACGCCATTAAAATGTGACATGCCTTATCACTGATCTTTAAAATGACATAGCTTGGTTATACAAGAACTTAAGGAAAAGTTCAGTGCCCTGGTATCTCCCTTGCAGTGAGCCGAGAGCCCGGGTGCCTTACTGACTTCAGGACACCACTGAGCAGTGGTTCTCCCAGTGGATGAGCACAATCACTGGGACAGTTACTAAAAATGTGATTCCGGACGTTACCTCTCCAACCATTTGATCTACTTCTTTGACCAATTTGGTTTTTCTGAACATTGGTTTTCCTGAGCTATACTTCTTTAAAGAGGAAGGAAAGCAAGCAGGAATTACAGAGGGTAAGCGGCAGGCAAGAATGGAGAGGAAGCATTTTTATTTAGCCTTATATTTGATATATTTTCAGATAAAAAGTATAGCTCAAGATGGTGTACTCTGGTGGCTCAGGTGCTCAGCCCATACCCTGGGGAGCAGTTCAATACGCCCCAAGATACTCCACGACATTTCTTGTCAAAACACCTATCATATGTCTCTTTTTCCTTATGTCTATTTTTTCTTATGTATCTACAAAACCACATATGTCTCTTTTATGTTGATTAATAAACTCCTTAGTGCTAATTGTGACCACTGATATTTGAAAGTTGCACCTTCGAATAATGGACTGATCAGAGTTTTTCAAAGGCTGAATTACTATCCCTGACATAGTACTTCAAATGTTTTTTACTACTCCTAGGTGGTTAAAACTAATGTACCTTACAGATGTGTCACCCTGTCTTTGGTTAAATATTTTAAAGTAAATTATATTCATTATAACATTTGATCGCAGCCTAATTGAATGAGCACAGATGTACCAAAATAGTGTATTTTCTTTTAGATTGAGGGCATCTTTAAGCCTAACATTATAAAATAGTACTTCCCAAAATGTTCCACTGAGTAAGATGTTATTAATAAATATGAGGTGAGTATCAGAGTTCCCTAATGAAACAAATTTAGGGAAATAAGGAATTAAAGCAAATTTTAAAAGGTTGCTTTGTTGCTCGTGTGCATTCATGGGAGATTTCTCCAACATTTTCATGGGGACTAACCCTGAGTGAAAGTATTTTCCAGAAATAGTATGTGCTCATAGACTTGAGGTTGGCAATTTTTTTCCTGTAAAGTGGCAGATTTTAAGTATTTAGGTTATATAGTCTATTACTCAACTCTTCGATTGTAGCACAAACGCCACCAAGCAATATGTAATTGATGGATGTGGCTACTTTTGTAAATAAACACCTGTTTCTGTAAATAAAGTTTTATTACCTTTAACACTGTGTGACATTGTCAGTGTATCTTGGGGACCTGGACAAGACTAAGAATAAAGGAGCAGAAAGAGGACAGAACATAGGTTTCACTTAAACCTAAGAGATGCTCGAAGCCAACTGTATCCACTAGAGGGCACCAGGAATGCAATTTTGCATCAGCGCCATCTTTACCATTTGCTGTAATAATGTTGAAATTTGCTTTTTATAGTGTTATTGCTTAGTGGAGTTGGGATTAGCATTAAATGTTTTTTTTCATTTTCTACAGATAATTAGACTCAAACAAGTTAATGGTAATTTACCAACCTAAGGTACTAGTGATATTAATCTAGGAAGAAACACTTCATAATTAAAAAGGTTGCTTGACTCTTTCGTTGTCTTCATCTCATCCAGGGAATCAGGATGGATGGGCGTTCTTGACATTTTTAATATTTTAAGACATAAAATTTTATTGATCAGAAAGCCATTTAATTTATCATAGTGCAATCTAAAATGGAGGCTAAAATGGAAATGTTAAATCAATAAAACCTCTGATAAAAGATGTGGGTAAGAATTCCTCCCTACTTGTTGGCTGTAGACAAACCTCTTTGTTTCCTTACTACTCAGAATTCTTTAATGGCATATTTAAGTGAGATAATGGGTTTTAAATTACTTGGAGTATGGTTGGTGTCCAATACATACTGGGTAAATCATGTGCATAAGCTGCATGTTGATGTTTCATTGTAACAGGGGAATTCTTTCTACTGAGGTCTGATGTTATAGATAAAGAAGACAGAAACTAGAAGGACCCCCCCCCCACCGCCCCCCCCAGCTGTTGCAGAGAACAGGAACACTTACTAGCTTGATGCAGTCATTTGGACAGCTTTCTAAAATATCTCACAGTTACTTGAAAGTCAAAATCTAGAACTGTTGAAAAGAAATTGGCAAAAGAATCATTCACATTTTAAAGCAGAAGTTACAGTATTATAAACTAAAATATTTATTTCAAAGTCAGTATTAGGATTGAGATATCAAAAGCAATGCTTAAATACTTTAAATATATGAAGTGAGTTTCTAATATTTTCTAAGTATCTATGATTTGGGACGTATGAGCTTACTTACAGATAATAAGCCACAATCTCTATAAAAAAAACGACTGTCTTAGAAGATCTGGTATGAATGGCTTCTACCTCATACTACCTCAGTTTGAATCCACAGGTTTATTCCTTACCAAACATAGGACCCTGGAGATGTAACTTAATAACCTACCTAGTTGTCTCATCTGTATAGGGTGGCAAATATGGCTCCTATCTCACTGGGTCATTGTGAGAGTCAAATAAGTTTCTTAGTTCAGTACAGACCAGTAGTAAATACTCAATAAATCTATTATTTTATAACGTTTACTTGCATTTGAGAATGCTCTTTGTAAGCCCCTCGAATAGATGCACTTTCAAAAGCTTGTATGAACCATACCCCTATAATCACTTCTAACTATAGTAGCCACTGTTCTATTCATGAAAAAACATGCAAGGGTTTTAGGGACGTGAAACAAGATCTTGAGTTTGCCTCTGTATTGTGCGTTTTGGCTAACATGGTCTTTGAAAGTGATTTCAAGTATAGAAGTTCTAATGAGTCATTGATTTAACAAATATTATAATAGAGTCTTCTCTGGCACCTTTGTAGGTGATATCCTCAGCATTGGCTGCAGTTATAGCTAATGTTAAGTTGAAGATACTTAATTTTTAGCTTGAAAGTTTCAGCAACCTTCAGACAGCAACTATATGAATATACAGCCTTTATGAAGAATCAGAATTTCATATTTGAAAGATATGGGAAGATGTTTTGGAATGGGAATTTACTAGGCCAAGAAATAAAATCTTTTGTCTATATTTTTCTAGGTATTCAATAAATTTTTGAAATTAATTTTATTGAAGGACCATTGCATCATAATATTATATAGGTTTAAGGTGTGCATCATTGTAAATCGACATGTATACATAATACATTAAGTTTACCACCAACATAATTCTTCCTTCCCCATATAATTGATCCCATTTACTCAATTCACTGGCATAATTAATTCCCTCTAGGTATATCCATGTTGTTGCAAATGTCAGGATTTCAGGGGACGGGGGCATTGATAGTTGAATAGTGTTCCATTGCATAGATCTCCTTTATCCACTCATCTATTGATGGACATTTAGGTTGTCTTCAATCCTTGGCTATTGTGAATAATGCTGTAATGAACATAGCAGTGTATCTATCTCTGTCAATTAGTGTTGCTGTGTTTTTATAATAAATGCCCAGCAGTGGGATAACTGAATCATATAGAATTTCCATTCTCAATTTTTATTTTATTTTATTTTTAATTTTTGCCACCTCCAGCCCCAGTCTCACCCCAGGTTCTTGGCTTTCATATTCTGTGCCTTAGTCACCTCTGCCATGAAGGAGCAGCTATATTCTCAAATTTTCGAGGAATCTCTATACTGCTTTTCATAATGGTTGCACCAATTTACACTCCCATCAACTGTATAAAGGTTCACTTTTCTCTTCATCCTATTCTATTTCTGTGAAGAATGTCATTGAGATTTTTATGACGGTCGCATTAAATCTCTATATGACTTTAAATAATATGGCCATTTTAACAATGTTAATTTTTTCCAGTTTATTTACGTACTAAAAAATTGCTTTTGTTATGTAGTTTTGACTTTCTGTTTTCATTTCCACTGATGTCTCCAAGGTTTAAGAGTAAAGCAAAAGGTAGACAGTACTCCCATGATCCTGTTGGGAGGAGAGGAAATATCTCCCTATTCCTGTGCATTCTTCTTGGGCTGGGAGATCAATCAAATTAACATCGGACAGTCTAGTTGGAGAAAAAGAGTTAATTACATGCAGATAGAGACTCCCCATGGAAACGAAGATTCTTAGGTGGCGAGAATGGGCCAGGGTCTGGGGATTCAAGGAGAAAGACAGGGACATGATGAGGCAATGGTGACTCGTATGATAAAGACCAGATGCTCTGTAACAGATGTTTGCCCTGTGGTATATAAAGGTTTCTCTGATAGGTTATTTCCAGTGAAAACCCTAAATCTGAGTAATATTCCAACTTTCATTCTTCTAGGTAGTTAAGGGAATAGTAAAATATCTTTCATAAGCCGGGAGGGCCTCAATTGACCTCAGCTCGAAATAATCCACATGTCAAAGTGATATATCTTGGGAGGCCTGTTCTGAACATCCTGGGGAGGACTATCCTTCATTCCAAAGTGAGGCCTATGCCTGATTAGTCAATACCCAGTTGGCTCCATAACGACCTCAAGGGTATTAAAAAGGTTAAGCTGAGAAGCCTAGAATTTCAGTGGAGCTTCTCAGACAGTTTGACCTGGGTCTCCTGAAGACTGCAGGAAAGAGAGATGAGTGCCATGTCCACGACTGGAGAAGTCTAAAGGCAAGGAACTGTGTTTGACTAGTTTGCCTGATGAAGAGCAAGGTAAGAAGCTGTACTGGGGAGAGTCTGCATCTGCAGATTGTTGAGATGAAATACCAGATGTGGGCCATGTACAAGAGGAAGTCATCCTGTAGCTGAATTTAAAAGGGGTTCACCTAGAAGGATCTAGAGAGAGACTGCCATAAACATTCATCCAGGGAGGTATCACTTATATTTGAGGAACTTTAGATGAGAGATCCCAGGGAAGGAAGGTCTACAAAGAACACAAAGCATTACCTGATAGAGTCATCCTGAAATTACTACTGAGATCAGAGTGCCAAAGAACATCAGTGCCATATTACAAAACCAGTGAGTTAAGACCCTTCATAACCCATGCTTCTCCTACTTTAGTCCTGTCACCAAATTCTACAAGATTTGAAGACAACCAGGTAGATATACACCAAGATGGAAGAAAAAGGGAGAAGAAGTTGTCACCCTCTCTAATTTAAGATTTCCCGGCTGATAAGCAAAACTTTAATTTCATGAAATTCAGAATGCTGGTTCTTAAAGGACTTTGAATTTTTAATTATTGAAATTGAAGATGTTCTTGAGTTTTAAAGTGATTGGAGAACCTTGATTGGAAGAGTTATACCATTTAATATTTCATTCAATGGGCCTGTGGGTTTGGGTTTGTATCTTGGGGCCAGGAGTGGAAAGCATAAAATTGTTTTCTGCTTTGTCCTATAGAGTCTTGCTTTTTCCAAGTAACAGTTACATATAACATGAATATTGCATTTTAGGAGGCAGGCCAAAAGAGACAGAGTGAGGTTTGGGAGCCAGATAATGGGATGGAAACTGGTAGGTCAGTGGGAAATAATCCCCAGGATAAGGGTCATCAAAGGACTTTCTACCTGGATGTCTGGTATTCCATTTTCAGTGACTGCTACCATTTTCAGTGCTGTACTTCAAAAGGAAATCAACCCTCCCTTGTGACAAGTCTTCAAGACTCATTCAAAATAGAAATTCAGATGGTGAAATATTTGTGCATGGTATGAAGAAAGGGGACATAGTTTTCCCCCAAGTTTCGTAGGCATCAAATGAAATAACTCCTGAGACTCTCTGTGAGAACACACCAGGGCAACTGACGCAAAAATGTCACTGAGAAGCAAAAAAGATCATTGTTAATCTAGTTAATGTAAAAACCATAATAATTACCAGCAACAGTTGGTAAATATATTCTACACTATCCATTCATGCAGAATATTATTTAAATTCTATCATTACATTCATAAAAATGCCAAATTCTTAAGAAAACTTAAAAAGTAAGTAATTGTTAAATATGTAAATTCCTGATTATCTACTGAGATTATCTTAATATATATGGGGTAAAAATTGGAAATTATCTTTTAAGTTTTGTTTCAAATTATATTAAATAAAAAATAAATGTACTTACATGATTTGGAATATAAATAATGACTAAGACTCTAGGGTGAAAAGGAAGTTTCCTTCCCACTTCTATCCCATAATGATCAACTTTCCAGCCAGATGCAACCACCATTATCATGTTCTCCTGTAACTCTCCAGAAACATAGTCTAAAAAGCACACATTTCTCAAACTATTTAAATAGCACCATAAGTAACACATTAACTTTGAGGTTATAATCCATTCAAATTTTGGAGATCATATCATACATATATAACCTAATTTTTTCAATTCATAGAAGCATTAGGAATGCTTTGGGGAGTCTCTCTGGGATCAAATAACATTGCCAAATTGTCTTACTCATTTTAAGATAAAATACCATATTTCAATACAAGAAACTAAGAAATGAGAAAGCAGCATCAAACAGAAGCTTAGAATAGAGGCATGTTGAGAGAATCTTTTTATAGCAAGGTTTAAAACCTCTAATGAAAGCAAAATTATTTTCCTTATAAGTGAAAACAGAGCCCTCAAATATCAAGAGATTACTGGATTTGCACAGCACTACAATTATATACAGCATGCATGGCAAAAAAATTCATCACATTAACAAATTTTCTTAATGTAGTGACTACTAGAGAAACGCTAATTAAAACTACTAAGAATTACCACTACACACCTATTAGAATGACTAAAATATAGAAGCTGGAAAAAAAATCCAAAAACTGACAATACTAATTGCTGACCGGGATAAAGAACAATAAGAACTTGCATTTCATTGCTGGTAAGCACGCAAACTGGTACAGCCACTTTAGAAAACAATTTGGGAGTTTCTATGCACATATATGACCTAGCAATTCCACTGTGCCAGTAATTTTTCTTATGATTGAGTATTAGATAGATGAGTGATATTAGCCTATGCTATTTTTTTAGCCAACCAAGATTAATAGTTGTAGACGTTCCTGCTGAATATTTTTACCTTTGCATCACTGCAGGATGTTTTCTTATAAAAATAGCTAGCTGGTATAATTTTTTGTTCAAACCTGCCTCTGTGTTTTCTTCAGATTCAAACTCGAACCAAAAAGACTCTCATTTTGACTTTCATTAGGAAATATCCTTCATGTTCTTCCAACAACTCCTTTTATGTTTCTTATTGTTTTTTGATTTTTTAGAGGAAGGAAGCAGGTAGGAATGAAGGCAAGTAGGCAGGCAGAAAGACAGGGAGAAGAGGAAGAAGTTTCTTTTATTTATTTAGTTGTTTATTTTGATTGTCCAGCTGCCCCTCCACCACAGCCCCACATCACCAACCAGGGTCCTTGGTCGTTATGTGGACCACCCCATGGCATCCAAAGAAGGAATGCCCGAGCCACCAGAGCACGCCTTTAAGCTCATTTTCTTTATTCAATCACCAACACTTAGACCTAATTGTCTGTTAAAAGGTGGGCTGGTTTTGGCATCACCTGTGGTTTCCATTTTAAAAAGGAGGTTTATTCTACTTATTTCCTGTTTCCTTTGAATCGGGTTGGTAATCAAAAAATCACAGGGAAATTTCTTCTAAATTATTAAGGTACATAATTGATTGCTTGAAATTTAATTATGCTCAAGTACCAGATGAATTAATCTAGATGATAACAAAGCAATAGCTATAGAAAAAATATTCTACAGTACTGAGATAAAATAACTTTTTAAGTATTCTTATATAGCAAGTGAAAGCTAAGACTAAGACGCTCTTTAGAAAACACTCTTCTATTCTGAAAAACTGAATTGTAGACTCGGAAAAGTTACTTAAAATTCAGGAAATGTCTGATAGACTAAAATGAATTGCACTTTGGGAAGACTCAAAAATCCTTATTAAATTTAATATTGAAACATTTGGGATTATTGCTTTAGCAGTTAAATTTTTTATGCTGTGTAGTTCACTTTATGTATTGGATTAATAAGAAATTTGATAACTAAAACTCAGGTATGATTTATTAGATACTATTGCTGATTATGTCATTAGTGTAATAATCCCTATATTCTTCTATATAAGAATTTGCAAGTGGCTACTTTACACAAACACTCATCTGCCTACGGTAATTATTTTAAAATGTAACTATTGAGATATTTATTACATAGGAACTAGATTGGATAATTGGATAACTTTTACAAATATACATTTGCCAGTAATAATTATTTTTAAGTATAAATTTAGACCCACCATTTTGAAAATGATAAATCACAAATAAATTTATATCTCCAACCAAAATTTCTCTCTGAGCTTTAACTCGACATCACCCCTTATAAGTTCTAAAGATATTTGAACTCAGCATATTCTCAGCGACCCTACCCTCTCCAAAGAATGACGCTTCTAACAATGTCCCTGTTTCTTCTGCGGCACTGCTGTCCAGTCACACCAAAGCCAGGACTCAACCCTAACGTCTTCTTCTCCTGCAACTGCAGATCTAAAGACCTGCTGTGTCCTATTCATATTATCTCCCTCCCACCTCTACTCCCACTAAGCAGAATGCCCTGTAGGTCCATTCATGTTGCTGCAAGTGGCAGTATTTCATCTTTTTTTTTAATAGCTGCGTAGTTTTCCATTGTATATACATGACACATCTTTATCCACTCATCTGGCAGTGAGCACTTAGGTTGTTTCCAGCTCTTGGCTAGTGTAAAAAAACACTGCAATGAACAAGAAGATTTTGAGTTAGTGTTTTAGTTTTCAGAGTAACCCCCAGAAGCAGAATTGCTGGATCACGTGGAAATTCTATATTTAACTTTTTGTGGCGCCTCCACACTGCTTTCCATGAGTGACTGCACCATTTACATCCCCACCAGCGGTGCTCAAGTGTTCCCCTTCTACACAGTCTTGCCAACAACTGTTGCCTGTCTTTTTGGTAACAGCCATTCTAACATATGTGATGTGCATTGGTTTTTGTTTCCATTTCCCTGCTGGTTAGCGATGTTGAGCATCTTTTCACGTACTTGTTGGTAATCTATATATCTTCTTTGGAAAACATCTATTCCAATCAGCTGCCTATTTTTTGGTAATTAAGTGGAATAAATTCTTGATATATTTTGCATATTAACTCCTTATCATACATAGGACTTGAAAAGATTTTCTCCCATTCATTAGGTCCTTTTTCATTCTGCTAAGATTTTCTTTGCTGGGCAGAAGCTTTTTAGTTTGATATAGTCCTCCTAGTTTATTTTTGCTTTTCTTGCCTTTGATCTTGGAGTCAGATCCACCAAGACTAATGTCAAGGAACTTATCACCTTGCTTACTTCTAAGTGTTTTATGGTTAGAGGCCTTTCATTCACATCTTTAATTCATTTTGACTTCAGCTTCATTCTCTTGCTTACGGCTGTCCAGTTTTCCCAACATTATTTATTGAAGAGATTGTTCTTTCCCTCCTCTATATTCTTGACTCCTTTATCATAAAATAATTGATCATATATGCATGAGTTTATTTATGAGCTCTCTATTCTGTTCCATTTGTCTAGGTGTCTGTGTTCATGCCAGTTACATTTTGGTTTTGTTTTATTTTGTTTTTACTATGTGCATTATAATATAGGTTGAAATCAGAGAACTTGATGCCTCCAGTCTTTTTCATTTTCAAGATTGCTTTAGCTATTCCAGGACTCATCTTTTTAAAGTTTAATCTTTTACCAAGTTCCCCTTACTATCCTCAAATAATCATACCCTAATGTAAGATCCTCTTGGCTGTATTTGACTGGACAGCTGCTGCTCTGGCTTCTGGGACCACCTGTGCTCATTAGACAGGTAGCTCTTTGGCTGCAGTTTTTCAGATGCTGCTTTTTTCCAATGTGAACTAATTCAAGTCCTTCTTTAAGGACCCAAACACAGCTGATACTAAACTGTAGTACTGAAACAAGAATTAGCTGAAAGCTTACTGTTAACAAGAACACAAACGAGTCTGTTTTCAAAATGGAGTGAAATTGCCCAAATGGTTAAATTTCCTAGTTTAAACAAAAGTTTAAAGTCCAATCTTCATCACTGCATTTGTCTCAGTGGGATTTCACTCGTTTGTTTTAGGGCAACATAGATGCAAACTTCTATTTATAAAGTATCTTTATAATGGGTTACAAGCAGACCTGCCTGATTTCACTATAATGGTGGGCATTCCTTTGTTTTCCTGGATAGAAAGCAAACCAGCTCACAGCTCCAGAGGTAGACGCCTGGAGATAATGCTCAATACTAGTCACCATATAAACATTCTAGAAAAGGTTGTTTGAAACAAAAGGTCAATTAATATTGCAACTCACAAGACATGGAAAAAAGCAAGAGATCCATAGAGAATGTCTCACAAGGCAGCTATTATGTCCCTTGAGGGTAACTTTGAACAGTTAAGAAGCTTCCAGAATACTGTTGAAAATAGCAAAACACTTTAACAATATACTTCACCTGGAATATTATCCTTAGAGTATAATGTTAAAGGAAAAAGGAAGTGCTGTATCAGGAAATTGCTAGGATTGCTAACCAATAAATGAGGAATAAGATAGTCTTAGACGGCTTGGTTTATACCCTCTTGTGTTACATCATAAACAGAAAGTTTGTGCTAGACATTTCTTGGTGTTATACTTTGATTGTTGATGATACTTAGACATTTTTTGCAAGTAAATGTAATTGTTCTGCAATCTGTATGTTCAAAAATTATGGATGAAGCCATCCTAGAGTTCCCAATATTTACATAAACTTTTCTAATTAGGGAGGCTGACACCTAGCCCATAGCTTATGTTTTCCTTTTACTTGCTCTTCATTTTGGCTTGCATGCATTCAAATATTCTATATGTAGCGTTACTCTCCTGCCATATGAGATAGTGTGATATTATGGAGGATTTTTAACTCTTGCTTGGTGTAAAGTACATTTATCTTTAGTGCTTGTGATAGTTCTTCATCACAGACAACATCTCATATTTTCTAGTATACCTAATTTTCATTTTTAATGAGATGGAATGATATTACAGAAAAGATTCTTTCTAAAAGAGGCAAATTGACCCTAATGAAGAAATTATACTCTGAGTTTTATATCAACCGTTTTCCCGGGCTTGGCCTTTCCCGGGCATGGCCGCTGCTGCTTTTGTCCCTGGGCCGGCCTAACACAAGATAGTGCCAAAAGTTCACTTTGCTCACACCAGCTGCCAGTCCTGAGTCTGAGTAACGCAGTTAAACAGTAAGAAAGGCAGGCTCTTGTCCAAAGCAACCACCTCAGCTACCTCGAGCAAAGACAAAGCTTCTAACAGGGATGTGATGGAAAATCAGTGTGTGGGGGGGGGGGAGGCGGTGCATGCAGGACGTGGAGGGGGCTCGTTTCCGGTCATCACTGCCTCAGCTTCATCTTTCACCCCAGCATTCCAGGGTCGACTGTGCCATAGTGGTAAGACCGATTCTAGGTGCTAGGTTTTGAGGAGAGAGACGGAGAGAGAAGGAGGAGGGGGAGGAAGAGGCATTTTTAAGGAAGGAACATCCATATGGCAATTATTTTGTTAATCAATGAATTTGTGAGGTCTCCTTCATAAGGAAAAAAATGGAAGAAGGAAGACAGAGGTGAGGAGGAGATTGTGGAGGGAAGACAAAAAAGGACATCTAGACTAGAAAGAAGGGAGGAAAAAAGAAACGTGGCAACTTGCAAGGGAAGAAAGTGGAGGTTCTTTCTCTACCAGGCAGTGCATAATCACATCGTGAGAATGGGAGTGTAACCCCACCATGGCTATATTTGTCTCACAAGCCATGGTGATTGGTGGTGTAAGGCTGGCTCAGAAAGACGGGACAGCGGGCAGGGACAGCGGGCATGCCTGGTGGGCATGCCCGGCAGCCAAGCCCGGGAAAAAGGTGGATGTCATCAGAATAAGGGATGGGACCCCCACAGCTGGATTCACAGGGTCAATCCCCAATCGTGATATGGGAAGCCCGCGAAATTCCTCTGCTTAAAGAGCCGGTCCCCCTTTGTTCTGGCGCGCGACTTCCCCAGGCCCGTTTTGTGGACTTGGGAGTTTCGCCCGGGTGCGCAAAGTCCAATAAAGCCCTGACTATTCTGCTTTCTGTCTGATTGAAATTTTCTCCTCGCGGAGCCCAGAGAAACCTTACAGGTGGTAGCACTGATGTGCAACTACCAGTCCATCTTGCAGTTTTCGGTATTCAGTAATGAGTACTTCAGAGAGGACGAGGGACCATAAAGAATTCCTTAGCTTAAAGTGCGATTCTCTCAAGGACAGAGAGAGCTACAAAGGAAAAATAAATAATAGAATCTGTATTAGCAAAGGAGCCATTAACTTACGTGAAAAAATCCTTACCATTCTGAGAATTTCCAAGTAATGACATTAACCAAGTTTTATATTCTATTTCTCTAAAATGAAATACTTGATTTTAGATTGCTCCAAGTATTTCTTTTTTGTAGATCAGATGAGAGTGAAATGTATTCATTTGTTCTAGGCACGCACAAAACAATGCTGTTAGAATAAAAATGTATTTATTAGATAATAACCATTTGGACGTTAATTCATTCTGTTCTGATCTTTGAATGGCATTTAGGGAACACTAACAATCTTGCTTCACTAGGGTTGTTGTGAGAATCATTTATTTTGTGTTTTGTTATGTTACATATATACTTTAAATTAAAATATGTACGAATATAAACCTTGGCACATATTAAACTCTGTATTTGGGAGCTATTATTTCTTTCCCTTATTATTATAAGATGACCCCTAAAGCTAAATGTCAAAGGCCACTCAAGTTGTCAGTACCAATCAAATGTCAGGGAGAGGAAATAGTTTTCCTCTACCTTTCTGTGTTCTTCTAAGATGGGTTGAGTAATCATATAAACATTAGACAGATTAGTAGGATAAAATAATACTTTTTGATTAAAGGAAAGTGCAGGCAGGAATGAAGGCAAGTAGGCAGGGAGGCAGAAAGAGAGAGGAGGAAGAACCATTTCTTTTTTTATTTACTTATCCACTGGTTGCTCCCCCCAGCCCGCACCTGCCAAAGTGTCTCATCATAGGGAAGTCTGTTGTGAACATTTGGGGAGGACTCTCCTTCACAGGTCCAGAGTTCAGAGCTACAGATTCCCATCCTTGTGGTTTTAACTTTGGTGTTTGATTTGGGTCCCCTTGATTTTAGGGGCAAGTCTCAGTTCCACAAAGGGAAAAGTGGCCAGTTGTAGGATACAATCAAGCAGCCCAGTCTGAGCACTGAGGACTCTGCAAGCTCTGCCACAGGGACAGAGCACATTGCTGAGTGAAGAAGCACGTGCTTGGTTAGGAGTTGGATTTTATTGCGTGTAGTTATCAGGATCCTTCTTCCCAGTTGTCAGGGTTACATGGAGGGGCTTTAGAAACACCTGGCATATAGAATCTTGGATTCTATTGATAGAAAGATGCCTCTAACAAGGGAGGGAACAAGCCTTCTTTCAAAGCTCATCCCAGACTTGTACAGGACACAGAAATCAGATTTTTTTTTTGAGGACTGTATGTCCTTTCTGGTTTATTGCCTTTTTCTGACACTGCATTACATATGTTATCATCTATGAAGATAATCACTAGAGAAATAATGAATTCTGGATATTTCATGTAACCCTATGTTTCAAATTTTCATGTAAGTGCATTTGGCTGTGATTGAGGATTTTGATTCTTTTAGAGCCTGGCGAAACCCAACAGATGTAGCAGAATTCTAAGCAATTAGCTGGGACAGCAAAAGCTACAAAAGAAGAGTCATTATACAGATATAGGGTCATTAAGTGATAGTATCCCCAGCATAGATTAAAAAAAAAAATGTCAGAATCTGCTTTAAACCTAAAGGTGAGTAGATGCAAATGGTTCATTTTAGCACAGTCACTCCATTCTGACCAAACTGTCCCCATTAAGCCAGCTAACAGATTTTGCTTAACAGTCAAAACTAGTGGATAACTTCTGTTGTAAGTGATGTTCATTTTGTATTCTTGTTTGGTTACTTTCAGTATCTTCCCTCATAACTCTGAAGTTTCTTCTTATAAATTTCAGGATCAAGGACACTCAAGAAAATAAAACAAGGAAAACAATCTTGAAAAAACGTAGGACATTTCCCACAGATTTGATATCTCATGAGCTATGATGTCTGTTCGCAAAGCCAAAGTTTATCCATTTTGCTTTTCCACCTAGCAATATAGATGGTGATAAATGGTGGTTATTCCTCCTTCTCGTCACAATCTTCCTCCTTGCCTGAGGACTCCTTGTTAAAAGATGAAATGGGTGCAGTAATTCTGTAGTTTTAGTTATTGCCTGAATAAAAAAATCCCCAAGGAGAGCTTTGATCACAAAGTGTGAAGAGTGAGAACAACGCTGCAGTGCTGTATCTGTGTGTTTCCCAGCAGAGTCCCAGCACACCACCACGAAGAACAGCATCTAATTGGGAGGAAGGTAAGGGTGACAGATTTAGAAGCAAGCAAGACAGGGAAATGGCCAGAGTAGGCTCAATAAGAAGAGGTAGAGCTGACCAGACAAACATCATTTATGAATCAACAATCCTCTGGGCAGAGTTACTTTGACTTGGGATTCAAAGACTGGTTTTGGATCAGTGCAGCAGTTTATTAGCAGTAGAATGGGGCTGATTTTCCTCGCAGCAATATGTGGGTCTGACACCACCGAGTTGCTTCCCTAGATGATTCTAGGAAGAGATGCCAATAAAGGCCTTTGTGAACGTGACAAATATAAAAAAGAAAAAAATGGACCTATCCTGAATCTGGAGAAAAAACAAAACAGAGCTGGGAAGTGCCCTCCCCTGTAGCCTCAGGCAGTTAAGGGCAGGTGATGAAAGCCAGGGACCCAGGAGCCCAGGGGCTGGAAAAACAAACCCCAAAACACTAACGAAAGAAGAGAAGAGAGGAGAGAGAGAGAGAGAGAGAGAGAGAGAGACAGAGAGAGAGAGAGAGAGACAGAGAGAGAGAGAGAGAGACAGAGAGAGAGAGAGAGAGAGACAGAGAGAGAGAGATCAGAATTGTGCAGACTGGAAACTTGATTTGCATAAAGCGGATCTGAGGGTGAACTGGCCTGACTTGTATATAAACTCTTCCCCACTGGGCTTGAGTGCTTCTGTGTTGTTTCTCCTTGATTGTAATCCTAGAGCCCAAATAAACACTTTCCCTTTGTTCTGGCTGAACGAGTCTTAGCTTTCTGATCAGCAAACCATAGAGCAGAACCCCAATAAATATTAATCTCAAGAGTGTTGAAAGGTAGACTGAGGCATATTAAAAATGTTAAGAATTTATTTTAGCAGAAATCTTATTTGAATAAAGTGGCAGCAAACCAGAAGTGGTTAGGAGAACTTCACTAACAGGATTCAGAGGACAGACTTTAAAGAAAGTGCAAAGTAAAGAAAGGAAATTATTGATTGGTTATAACTGAAGCCTAGTTGACTGGCTGTGATCTGTTGCCGTTGGTGTTTTCCTCTGCTAATCTTGAGGCACTGATAGGTTTAGATTTCAGCTTGCTTAGGCTGGCTGCCCTGGTATCAGCCCTCACTCCATCTACTGCCCCTCTTGTTTAACTAGTTTAGCAAACGACGCATCAAAGAGAGTCAAGGTAATTCCCACTTGGGAAATGAAATAGCTTTCCAGGGCTATCTTCTTGTTCTTCCAGCCTATGTCCATACTTCTCCAGAAACCACAGTTTCCAAAAACGTACCTCCTGGTGTCTGGATTTTTCCAATTTGGTGTCACTGGCTGAACCGCGATCAATCCCTTCTCTTCATTCTCTAGCAGCCATTTCCTTCCTTTCGCCATCATACTAATGATGAAACTAGTTTACTTTTGCCTCCACTCAAGTATTGGTTGTTTTTCTTCTGCTTCCTTCCCGTTTAGGGCCTGGGAGAAAGTCTAAAGGTAACGTGTGGACAGAAGGACTCATGTCTGTTAGGTTGTAGCTGGCTGCTTTAACACTCAGATGTTAATATGGTATTGGGGGAGTTTGCAATATTCACAGTCACAGCCGTCCAGCATCAGCAGGTAGTGCTAATCATACAGGAAGGTTTTTACTTAGCGGACTTCTGACCATTGTAATTACCGTGATGCAGCAGTACCACATTGTGAGTGGGAGGGGTTTTCCAATAAAGGGGATACATGTTTCTACTGTCAATCATTCTAAGGTAGAATGGGAGGAGGGAGGACATCTTCTGGGGTGCAGTTGGATCTGGACTCATTTTGTAGGGCGCCTGGAGGGGTCTGGGATTCCCACTGAGACTGAAGCCTGTTTCTCTCGTGTGGGGTTGTTTTGCAGTCAGATCTGGAATCAGGTTGGGTCTAGTTGGAGTTACATTGAAGTCTTTGCATCACTTTCTATATTCCTACTTCACTAAAAAAATTAATAAAAGCTGCCATCTGGCTTCAGTTATCCTCTGGGAAAATCGTGGAAACTGAGAACAGAGTGGAAGCATCAAGTGACCATCATGAGGGACCACTGACCCCACCAGGGTGGGTGGGTGGGAAACACTATTTCACAAGACTGATCAGGGCTGCAGGTTAAGAAGAAACAGAAGGACATGTGTAGTTTTCCTGAGGCAGGACCTTGCGTAAGTCTGCAAATAGGAAGGTACTTTGAAAAAGTAGCTCTGAGGGTTTTAGAGTCAAAGTAAATAGAATATACAGAGGATTAAGACCATTTTGAGGTCACAAGTCTATGTAACTGGCCACATGAGTCACAACAGTGTCTTTCAATATACTTTTGTTTGTTAAAATCAGGCTTACCAAGTGATCTGCAAATAATAATTTAACTTCCCAAATATTTGCCAGCAGAGAGAAGACACTGGTAGCAGCAGTACGTATTCCAGATATCTTACAGGCTTTATTTTGATTTAATTACCATTATGCTCTGGTTCAGAGAGCAACCTTTTATGTGGCTGGTACTTGTGAGTCAGCTCTTAAATGATTATCTAGTATGAACACAAACAGAATCACGTTTTTGATCTTGTAGATTTAAGCATGAGGAATTAGTTTTCTTGATGCTCTGGAGGGACAGGGACATGAACCCAGGTCATTGGGATGTATGTAGACTATGCGGAACCTTACTCTACCAGGACCTGTCCAGGTGCCTGCTTTTACCAAATACTTGTTATAGACTGATACATGCATTCTCCTAATTACGTGCAGCCCAAGTTCATTCTCTAATATAAACCTAAGCCCAGTTTTAACATAATTTGGGATATACTCTAAGTGAGACCATGGCTCCGTTTCCCTGGGTCAATCCTCAACTTGACTCTGAAAAAAGTTTTTGTTAATCTTATTTCATTCAGCATTGACAAGCATCTCCTGTACACACAATGACTGTCACTCCTAGAATCTTCCTCTCCACCTTCCTGCCTGTTGTCACCCTAGGTGACGTCAATAGTGTAAGACCCTGCACCCCAAGCTCACATCTTTATAAACTACCTCCATTCAACCTGTGTGTTCATGTTGATCCAATGAACTACTCCCTTCCCTGGTGTTCTCAGCTTTAGATCTACTGTGGTTCCAAGCCACTCACTTGATAGACCCTTTGAGTGGATGTGTTCTGATGAAGATCAGCAAATGAAATGAAGAAATAATTTAAAGAATAAACACAAAAAAAGAGAGGAGGGCAGGATACATTAGTTAACTCCTTACTACAAAAAGACGACCGCCTTACCATAAGAATGTAAGGAAGAAAAGGTAGCAGTCAAGCAAAAGATTTACACTAGCTAACTCCTCACTACAGAAGGGCAACCCCTCACCATGGCGAAGGTAAAGAAAGAAGATAGCAGTTAATCAAAATAACTTGTGGAATGTCTACATAACCCCACAACCTAGTGAAGCGTTCTGTCTATAGTATATAGAAGGCCATTCTCCAGCACAAAGAAACTGCAAGTCAACTGCTCTCAGAGACTCTCTTTTTTCCCCTCTTGTGACTTTCCCTTTAATGCGCTTTCCATGTGCTACCACATTGAGGCTCTGTTGAATTCTTTCCTGGACTGCGTTCAAGAACTCAAACAAAGTTACTAGCGTTATGTTCTAAAGTCTATTTTATTTTCACCCTTCAATACCAGGCAGCTGAGTACCTCTAAAGAAAATAAAAAGATCTTTAGATGAGTACAATTAGTGCATAATCTACAACCTCATTTGGGCATCAGTAGAAATGCATTTTACATTTCTCTTGGTGATTTCTCACAGCAGCTCTTACAACTTTCCCTACTCCACTTAAGTCTCCCAAATAGTAATATACACTTACTATGTGCCTGTTCAAAATACCTCTCCTGTATTAAAAAGTTACTAATCCACTTAAATTTAATTATTAAAATAACCCTTGAGGTAGATAGTACCTTTACTCACTGTTGTTTATTTTGCAGATGAGAAAACTGAGGCACAGAGACATCGTATAACCTGCCCAAGGTCGCATAGATACTAAGCGCCAGAACTGAGACTTGAACGCAGGTGTTCTGTCTGCAGAATATCTTAGCCACTATGTGATATTGCTTTGATTTCTGTATGCTTAGGCTTTGACCAAGATCTTTACTACTCTTTCAGAGAGAAAATGAAAGCATAAACACCATTAGCTCCTTATTGCCCACTCAATTTTATGCTCTTAAGCAACTTCTTTCCCTCCAGGTTCAAAAGGAGAAATGCTCTTTTTCCTTCCCTCCCAGAAGTTCCTCCACCTGAGCTTTTTATTTATTGTGTTCCTGCCTTTGACAACTGTTCTCTTTATCCCCTATCATCAAATTCTTCCTCTCAATGACCTTTTTCACTTTTGGGAATTCTCAGAGCTTGATTATATCAGCATCCAGCAGATTGAGTAAACTCATGAGAACTGATACATCACACAGCCCTGAAAAGTAGCCACCACATGCATTTATTATACTGACAAGTATGACTTACAAGGAAACCAAACAGTTATTGCTTTTCTTTTGAGACAAAGCTTAAATCGCATTTCCTCCATGAGACCTTTTCTGCTTTGTGGTTTAGCTTCCTTGGGCACTAGAGTTTATGCAGTGTGTGTTGTTATTCTTTTTTATTGTCCTGTGTCACCCAACTAGACTGAAGGTCCCTTGGGAACAGAGATGCTATCCAATCTTGCTTTATTTGCCTGGCCCAACATCTTGCCCACAGCAACTGCACATGAGAAATTTTGTTGATTCTTTCAGTATTTTTTTTTTGTCCAACAAATATGTATTGAACCGCTTCTATGTGCCAGACATTGTTCTAGACCTTGGGGAGTGATAAGTGTATAAATTAGACAGTGAATCTGTTTATACTGAGCTTATGCTCTAGCAGAGATGAACCACTAACAAGTAAATATACGTCAGGTTGCAATATGAGTTTTAAAAAATAACATAGAAGACAGTATCTCTGTCAGCTATCATTAATCAACAAAGACTTTAAGTATGTATCTTTGTTTACTGTTTAACTTCTTGGAATTTTTTTTTTTTTTTTTTTTTTACATTTAAAGAAGGACATCATTTTAACCAAAATAATATTTTTAGTAGTGGAGGACTAGAGTAAAAAGATCCCCAGACACTATCAAATTATTAATAGTTTATTAATTCATCTGAGGATTAGAACCCAGAACATTCAGACAGATTGTTCTGTGTAGACTATTCATTATTACAATCTTGGGTGGGTTTTTTTTTTTATATAACAAAGGCCTTTAAGTAGGTGGTCTGATTTGTAACTACTACAAGTTACAAGAGGTTTGCTTTCAGATCCTTTAGCTCTGAGTATTATCTACTGAGCAAGAGAGACAAGTAAAGGGTGATTAAAAATGCTCCTTTTATAGGAATGTTAGGGAGTATTCAGAAAAGATTCTCTCCTGTAGCTGCTGTCTGGCAGATGGAGTGAAGTTGGCTGCTTATTGTAAGCTGGTTCGGCAATAAGAGTCAGTGACACGGGAGCCCTTGGGCTCTGAAGAGAGATTTTATTGTCCCATGTGCAGGCCAGGAAAGCTTTTCTCTAAGAAGAGACAGAAGGAGCAATCCAAGGGAAGCTGGAAGAGAGGGGCTTTTAAGGGAATAGTCGTTGAGAAAAGGCTAGAAGTGGAATTCCGATAAGGCCATCTGGCTGAGCTGCTGATTGAGGGGTAGGGAGTTGATGGCCTGGAATGTTAGGTGAGTGCGGAGGGGTGGGATGGAGTCCTTGAGTTCAGCAAACAGGACGGGGTTTGAACAGCATCTGGTCTTGCTTCGAACTGCAAAACATTCCGTTTCTCATGCTTGGCTGGAAAGTGATAGCTTTCACTTTTTTGTCTCCTGTATCATTCCTGTCTTTGTTTTTTTATAAAAGATGAAGAGGTACAGGCCATGAGGTTTCAAATTCCTACTTCCTACTGAATGGAGAGTGCGGGGGTGGAGGGGGGGATGCTAAGTGGGCACCTTGAGGGAGAGAAACCTTGTTTTTCTGCGAGAGAAGGAGGTTATGATTAGTGGCCCCGGTGGCAGTCCTTCTGATGAAGGTAACTAGAAGTTGTATAAGGCAGAGACCAATCAGAAGGAGGATTACAGGGTGAGAATGGAGTGAGGACTGGGAGGACCCAGGAAAACCAGAAAAAGAAGGGGTGGGGAAGATTGTTTTCTTGGAAATGGGTGGTTTAATGGAGTCTGAAGAGATTTTTCTCTACCTGGCCTGATCGGTTTACGTAGAAGCAGCATTCTTCTTGGAGGAGAAGGCAAATGCCCCCCAAGGAAGCGGGAAGCAGCTAACGTGTCCAGAACGCTACAGTCTGGCAAGACAGCTGAAGCAAGAGTGTTAATTAGGTTATGAAGGCCTGAGGTTGGTAGGAGGAGTGGAGGTGCCACTTGATGCCTAGGGCTGAGGCTGTCTCTTGAGTGACCTGAGAAATAAATCGGATAGGAGAGAGGCAGGGAGGCCTAAACCTGGTAATTTCTTTGAGGAGTGCTATAGATATTTCACAGGCCTTTTCAGAGGTGGCAGGGAAGACTTCCTACCAGTGCCATTCCTTTGTCCCTTATCAATTCAGGTGATTGCATTCCTCCGCCAGGTGACACCAGAGACAATTCACTGCCTTTATATCCGAACTTTGATCCCTGGTCTAAGGCCTGCTCCTGTGGGGGTCCCAATACTTATTCAAGTCAGTACATTTTTTTTTTTTAAAGGAAAGATGCAGGCATGAAGGAAGGCAAGTAGACAGGCAGGTAGGAAGAGAGAGGAGGAAGAAGCATTTATTTTATTTTCGTTTAGGTGTCCCCATTGCTTGTATCCCTGAGAACCCAGGACTTGAACCCAAGGGTATGTGATCTGTGCTCCTTTGGAGGCAACTGACCTAACCACTACTCCCCTAGGGAGTACCAAGTCAGTGGATTCTTGACATTCCTTCATAAAACTCAACCAGTTTTGTTTGACTTCCACCTGTACAAGTTTCTTCTTGATCAGCAAGAGGGGTGTCAGGAATGATTTTATCTACATGGAAAATACATTCATTAATAGCAGACTCAGGTGCAAATTTGGAGATGAATCTTTCCTAGGATTCATGAAATCCCCTTACATTCAGACTTCTTTAAAAACTCAGGTTAGGCTAAAAGCAGCACCAGCTTCTGGGATGACTAGATGAGATAGAAGATTAGAAACTTTCACTTTATTCTTTAATATCCTATGACATGGGGGAGCGACCACTGGATTTAGAGAAGGTTCTGGATGTTTTCTGGTTTCCTTTGTTCCCTTTCTGAGTTATATTCCAAGTCTAAGCTGCTTGGAGGGGTGTATGAATGTGTCAGATACTTTTAAATGTTCTGTTGCATTTTTCAAACAAAAGTCATTGACTATGATACAGAGAAAATGAGATTCATAGAAATGTATTGGAGAGAAGTGACATAAAGTGTTGCATAAATGTAATTGCTATTGGTTTGAGCTACCTGATAGATATTTTGGTGTAGACTGCCTTGGGGCTGACTTTCTTGTTTCAATGAGAGCCATGATTAGCATTCACATATCTCCCAGGCACCTATGAGATGGTGATAAAAAGAGAGCAGAACATTTCTCTTAAAACTCCACTTCCATGAAGCTCTCCTTATAAGATGACTTTATTATCCTTATCCATCTTGAGTTTTTATCATCTTACTATTTTAACTTATTCTTTTAACTGTTAGTGAACAAAATTAGTCAAATTGTGGTTATAAAGGTCATACTTATAACTTTTGATTTTATTTTGATGATTTCTTTGACTTCTTTCTTTTTGGCATAAAACAACCACCATTTTATTAAGCTTAAAGATTTTATGAGTTAGAAATTCCAATAGGACAAGCAGGGATGACTTGTCTCAGCTCCATGATATTTGACGCCTCAGCTAGGATACCGCTAATGGTATTGCTTGTGGATCAGCAATAGAAGAGCCTGTATATGGAAAACTCTTCATGGATCTTACCCCTGCTGGAGTCCTGTGTTGTGGCAGAGTCTCCAGATGGCGAGAAGACCAACAGCTGGCACTCAAGTAGAGAAAAGCACTTTATTGTACCGGTATTGGCCCGGGGTATTGACACCCAAAGCTGAGCAATGGGGAGTTTGGGGGAGCTTCTTTTATACTCTGAGGTAAAGATTTACCTCCTTGGCTATGTGTGGCTTCCGCTGGCAACTCATAGCAGCTATGTACAGCTGCAGTGTAAGGAGGGATGGTTGTGTGTCCTTGGACATAGCTACAGCCTCCATAGTACCGTGGAAAATTCCTGGCAGACTAACTTTTGCATTAGGGTCAGGGAAAAGGTCTTCTACCACATTCCCCGCTCTTGATCCTCAAGCTGATTTACAGCCTTGGGGATTATACAGGGATTATATAGGAGACTCTAAACTGGAGGTGGGAACAGGGGCGGTGAGTTTTCTTCACCCAGGGGGTTGGTGACATTTTGGTGACCGGGTCTGAAGTAGTATCTGAAACTTCAAGGTCTCTAGGTGAGAAGAGATAAAATGGGTGAGTAGGTTCAGGATGCAGGGACCAAACAAGAGTGCAAATAACAATACAAGGAGGGAAGCATGTTTAGGATGTGAGAGAAATATTTCGGCAGTAGTGCAGTTTGGTGGCAGAAAGGGGTCTGCTGTACCAGTGATCTGTGTTGGCTGAGAAGCAACAGGTCCATGCAAGGGGCTCACAGAGCTGGTGAATAGGAGCGAAGGGGAGGAGCAGGGCCCAGAACAAAATGAGAAGGATTAGCAGGGTCAGACTCGGCGTCTGCTGGCGAGTCAGGTGGGTCATTGGTCTTCGCAAGTCTCTTCCAGAATCCGTGTCAGCCTCAGACAAGTAGGAAACATTTGTTGGATGGTCCAGCTTAGACAGTGTTCAGAGGGGTCCTCCTTCCACTCAAGGGGTCTGTTGCTCAGCTGGTGGGCTGCTTTCACCCGAGACTGGTGGAATCAGGTGTTCAGATCTGCATCCTTAAGAGCTGTGGGGGTGGTTAGTATGACTGGATAGGGCCCCTTCCAGGTTGGCTTCAGGAGTTCCTTCTTCCGGTCCTTTACCCACACTTGGTTCCCTGGTTTGTAGGGGTGTACAGTTATTCCTAAAGAGGTGGGTAGTCTGTTACCCATCTATGTACTTCGAGGATTGTTGTTCCTAGTCCCCACAGTTGTTTCTGGATTTCTAACTTTCCTCGTTCCTTTACATCCCCCTTAGGTCTACGTAAGGGGGTGGTCTACCACCCCTCAAAAGGGGAAAATCCTATTCTGGCCCCAGGGGCACAGCGTACCTGTCGGAGGGCTAAGGTCAGTACGTCTGATCAGGGTAGACTAGTTTCCTGACATAACTTAGCCATAGCCTGTTCTACCTTTCCTGAACTCTGGCGCTCATAGGCCGTGAGTAAGTTCCATTGGATGCCTAGGGCCTTAGCTGCCTGTTCCACTACTTCAGCTGCAAAGGCTGGGCCATTGTCTGATCCTATAGTCGACGGCATCCCATATCATGGGATGATGTCTTTCAGCAGTGCCTTGGTTACCTCTCTGGCCTTTTCTGTATGGGTGGGGCACGCTTGGACCCAGCCTGAGAAGGCGCAGACAAAGACTGAGAGATAGTTATTCCTCTGCTTGGTCCTATCTCAGTAAAGTCTGCCTCTAAATCCTCAGAGGGAGTCTGGCCACAGTGTTGAATTCCTACTGGTCTAACAGGACCCTGTCGGGTGTTCTGTGCACAAAGGAGGCAGCGCTATGTCACTGAGGCACAGAGGGACGGCAGTCAAGCAGTCAGGTAGCACCGTCTCTACAAGGTCTCTACAGCAGTTTCTCCTGGTGGGTGAGTTCATGCTGCTGAAGGACCACCCGGTGTGCTAGGTCCTGGCACAGATGCTGTGGTCTGGGAGCACCGCCATCCTTCCTTCGGCCCCTTTCCCCCTTCCTGTTGGGCCCATTCCTTTTCCTGGGCCGTGAATGTCGGGGTGTAAGTAGCTCTGGGACCGGCATGATCTTGACGGAACTGTCTGTTCTTTGGCGGCTTGTCCAGCTGCTGCATCTGCTGGGTGGTTTCCCTCTGATATTGGGCCCTTCCTTTCTGGTGCCCCTTGCAGTGCATGATGCTACTCCCCTGGGTTCCCAAACTACCTCTAGCAGGTTTAGGATTTCTTCTTGATTTTTTATTCCTTTTCCTCCTGCTGTGAAAACTCCTGTTTCCTTATATACAGGCCCATGTGCATGCAGAGCAGCAAAGGCATAGTACAACATAGTACAAGTCGGTGTAGACGTTGACGCATTTATCC